>CM024272.1:13403386-13768921 GCA_013621005.1 Aeschynomene evenia
GGCTTACCTTGTTATCATTAAAACTTTCATAACTCTAAGAGAATTATGCCTAATTCTCTCAGAAGGTTCTGGAGCTTACAATCTCCCCTTTTGATGATAACAACTTAAGTCTTAAGATAATAATTTTGCTTAAGTTCAGAAGTGTTTCTGAGTAAGTTCACAACTTATTCAGAATGCACTTTTGCTTTCTTAGAACTTAACATTGCTTTCTGAGAGAAGGCTCTGTTATTTCTTAGAAGGCTTTGATAATCAACAGTTAAAGTATGCGATGTATGATCACTGTTTGAGATTATCAATTACATAGCGTGTATTTCTTGATGAATGTATGTATGGAATTCAGAAATACCAGGCTAAGTAAGTCAAGAGATGCCAAATAATAAATAAAAAAATAAGCATAAGTTTAAGTAAAGCATGAGATGCCAAAATAATGATTTTTCATTTATGGTTTTGTAGAGATACAAAATATTTTGCTCCCCCTAAGTTGTTGCTCCCCCTAAGTCCTAGCCTAGTGTTTACGTAGCCATTGTACAGAAAATTTATCATCATTTATCTACTCCCCCTTTGTTACATCAAAAGGGTGGCTAATACATAAACGCCATCATTGACTTAGAACTACTGCCTTCTGGCAATGTAGCGTAGCAGCTGGCATATCTCCATGAGAATCTCACTCTGAGTCGCATGCGGAGCGCATTCTGGAGGTAGTTCAGAGGAAGTGGAGGGCTGTTGAGAAGATGAGGGTTGAGATGGAGGAGGACGAAAGACTTCAGCCTCAAGTACATCATCGATGATATCCCTCTTTTGATATTCAGGAAGTTCTTCTTCTTGGACAGCTTTGTCTTCAATAGCAGCGAGTTCAATAGAAGGCTGCCTCTGAGTGTCCTCAGGAACTAGAGCAAGGTCGAGATCGGAAGGTTGTGGAGATGATGGTTGCTCCATTGCACCAGAAGTCTGAGCGTCTTCGGAGAGGTTGAAAGTTGGGATCTGCTATGTATGGCTTCACTGCCTTTCAACTTCTCAGTTCGACCAAAGAAAGGCCGAAATTGCACAGAGGGTGGGGTGTACCATTCCCCAGCTGAAAGCCGGAACCAATCATCGAGTCCGTAATCGAGAAGGTAGGACCTTGTTGATCAAAGGATGTAGGAGGAACCTCTGTTATATCTAGAGGAGAAACCTCTGGTTCCTGCTGAGGGTCCTCAGATAGAGTTCCTTCTAAGGAACTGTGGCAACAAATGCCTCAACTGCTGCAACTCCGGCAGCCATGGTAGCAACCTCTGAGCTGAGCCCAGTGCTGGTGGTCCCTGGCACTACTTCATGTGTTGAGACATGAGTTTCCTCATGTTCCGGAGGGATCTCAGAAGCGAGGGGACCAACCTCAGAAGTTGGTTCAAGTAAGGCTTCCTCATGTTGTAGTTGTTGTTGTGGTTGCATCTGAGCAGCTGGAGTCTCAGAAGGGTTGATCCAGTTCCTTCTGGACATCAAGCATCGTCTGAGCCAGTGACTCAGCATTCACAGCAAGCAGTTGCCTCAGAGAGTTCCACCATAGAAACCTCAGATGGCTTCTTCTGGGGCTCTTTCTTGGAGCTTCCAGCATCTGGAGTGCGATGCTCAATGCGGAAGCTGCCGCATCTCCTTCCTCAGAAGAGGAATCAGCAACATTTCCTCCATGCCCCTGAACGTCTTCTCTGGGAGGAGAGACATTCCCAGAGGGGGAGGAGTGATGAGAAGCTTCTGCTTCTTCTTCACAGCAGCAGCAGCAGCAGTAGTAGTGGTGGTAGTTACAGCAGCAGCAGCAACTGCTACAATTTCTTTACCCGTCGGCTTCGGCGGGCTCCCACTCCTTTGTGAGACTTTCCCTGATAATTCAAGGAATGCAGGAGTTTAGTTTAAATTTGGTGGGTTTAAGACCAGAAACAGAATCAGAAACAGGAATTGAAGTAGAAGAAGATTTAAGAAAGGAAGGTGGAGTTTTAGAGTAAGCTTTTACCAAACGACCACGTTCTTTTTCCCTTCTGGTGGCACGTCTGGGACTTGGAGAGTTGGAGGTGTTTTCCTCTTTCTGGTCATGGGTTGCTCAGACGTTGTTTCTTCTGAGTCTTCAGCAGCCTCAACAACCTCAGGTTCCTTCTGAGGAGTCTTCTGAGCTTCCTCAGAAGCCATACTCCTTGTCACCCTTGTTGGAGAAGGATGAGTCACCTTTTGCTTCTTCTTCTTCTTCTCTGAAGGATCGGAACCTTTTCCTTTCCTTTTTCACTCTTAGAGGGCTGGTTGGGACCAGCAGCTCCCTTAGAAGGCTTTGCTTCCTCCTTCTTCTTCTTGATGTTGTTGAAGGTGACCATCGTGAATTTGCTGTGGTTGAAGACGTACTCGTAGTCTTCAAGTGGGAAGGAGAGATGGTTGAGGATTTTGGTCAGAAGGCTTCCGTAAGGTAGACTTGTGAGAGCCCTCTTAGGATGAGCTTGGTGCATCATGTAGTTGAGCACCATCCTTCCAAAATCTATTCTTTCCTTCTTCAGCAGGTGGTACAGTAGGCATGCATCCATGGTTGTGACGTTCCCCATGTCTCCAATCCGAGGGAGAAGGGTATGCTGGACAACTGAGAAGATGATTCTGGCCTCTTGCGTGAGATGAGGCACCTTTACGCCCTTGAGTGGTAGACTGTTGCTACCAGTCAGAAGTGTTACCACTTCTTCTTCTGAGTCATCTACCTCCTTGACCCAATCTGGGTCGTCAGCGATGACAGCACCACCATTCAAGGTCTTGAAAATTTTGTTGATGTCAGAGGAGGAGAAGCGGATTTGTTGATCAGCAATCGTGCTCTGACCCCTTTGTTGGTGAACCTTTCGATTTGCGAGTAGAAGGCCCTCACCACATTTGGGTAGCATACGTCCTCGGAGCTCATCATGGCTGGCCATCCAGGTTGCTTAAGGAATGTGAGCTGAAGTTCGTCCACCTGGTTGTAGACATTGAGAGGCAATACCCTTCCCATGGCTAGATTCCGTGGAAGATAGGTCTTGTAAAATAGGGATTGCATCTTCTCATCTTCGTAGAGGATGTCTTCTGATACCTCATTAAGATTGTTTCTCATTAATCCTTTAATTTCTCAGAGGAGGCCATTAGGAAGAAAAGGTTTAAGTTTGGAATGAGATGAAGGGAGATAGAGAATGTAAGAGAGCAGAGATAGCAGAGAGAGAGAGAGAAAGGAGATGAGGATTGGAAAGCGAGGAGAGAATTTAGCAGAGTTTTGGTAAGTTTTAAGCGCAAAGTGCTCAAATGGAACAATGCCATGAGTATTTATAGAACTGGCTTGTAACTAGCCGTTTCTGACGCTTATCCAAAAGTTACCGTTGGTAACTTGTTTCTCGGAAGGTACCCTTCTGAGAGAAGTGGACCTTCTGAGAAATGCTCCTTCTGAGAAATGTTTCAGAAGGTCTCCTTTCTGAGGGATGAGTCTTCTGAGAACTAATTTTCTCAGATAGAGTTTTCTGTGTTTTCCTACTTCTAGCTCAGAAGCTTAGTTCTATTGTTTGTCTAGAGTCTAAACTAGGACTAAGGGGGGGGTTTCTAAGAAAAAGTTTTTTAATTTCAAAGTACTTAGAAACGTCTTAGATTAAGAAGTCCTTTCAGAACATTGAAACGATCCTCGGGTAAAGGCTTTGTAAATATATCTGAGATTTGATCCTCAGTATTCACAATTTGAGTTCAATGTCGCCTTTTTGCACATTGATCCCGAATAAAATGATGTTTTATATCAATGTGCTTGGATCGAGAATGTTGAATAGGATTCTTAGCTAAGTTGATAGCACTTGTATTATCACAAAGGATAGGAATTTTGGTGTACCTTAATTGATAATCAAGTAGCTGATTCTTAATCCAGAGCATCTGAGAACAACAGTTCGCAGCAGACACATATTCAGCTTCTGCAGTTGATAGGGCGATCGTATTTTGCTTCTTGCAAGACCAAGTGATCAAGCATTTTCCAAAGAAGCAGCAGCAGCCACTTGTGCTTTTGCGATCAATCCTATCTCCAGCGTAGTCAGCATCACAATATCCTACAACATCAGAAGAACAACCTTTCTCGTACCAAGACCAAGATTAGTAGTTCCACTTAAATATCGTAAAATTCGTTTAACTGCAGTTAAATGTGATTGCTTAGGTTTAGACTGGAATCTAGCACAGATCCCAACACTGAGTTGAATATCTGGTCTGGAGGCAGTTAAGTAGAGAAGTGAGCCAATCATCCCTCGATAGTTGCTTTCTGAGACTTTCTCACCATCTTCATCCAAGTCAATTACTTGAGAGGGATGCATGGGAGTGCTCATGGGTTTGGCCTTATCCATCAGAAACTTCCTCAGAAGTTCTTTGGTATACTCTCTTGGTGGATAACTGTCCTTCTGACTCTTGCTTGATTTGCAATCCTAGGAAGAATTTTAATTCTCCCATCATGCTCATCTCGAATTCACCTTGCATAAGCTTGGAGAATTCTTTGCAAAGGCATTCATTGGTTGCGCCGAATATTATGTCATCAACATAAATCTGGACAATCAAGAAGCCAGAGTCTTCTGAGAGTGTAAAGAGAGTTGTGTCCACTTTCCCTCTTGAGAATCCGTTTTTAAGCAGGAAAGAGCTCAATTTATCGTACCAAGCTCTTGGAGCTTGTTTCAGACCATAGAGAGCCTTTGTAAGCTTAAATACGTGATCCGGGAATGCATCACTCACAAAACCAGGAGGTTGTTTTACATAAACTTCCTCAGAAATATATCCATTCAAGAAGGCAGACTTAACGTCCATCTGATAGAGTTTGAAACCTTTGTGTGCAGCAAAGGCTAGCAACATTCTGATAGCTTCCAATCTAGCGACTGGAGCGAAGGTTTCATCGTAGTCTATCCCTTCTTGTTGGTTGTACCCTTGAGCCACTAATCTGGCCTTGTTTCTCACGACTTGACCGTTTTCATCAAGTTTGTTTCGAAACACCCATTTAGTCCCAATGACACTCTTGCCTTTGGGTTTCTGAGTTAGTTTCCAAACTTGATTTCTCTCGAATTGGTCAAGTTCATCCTGCATGGCATTTACCCAGCTAGGATCATCTAACGCCTCTTCTATGGAGTCTGGTTCAAGTTCAGAAACCATAGCAAGATTTGTGTAGTTCCTTCTGGTTCTTACGCCACGTTCTGGATCGCCCAAGACTTCGTTCTGAGAGACGTTCTTCAAGTCTCTTGAACCTCTAATCCCTTTAGGAGTAGGGTTCTGAGAAGGAGACACAGAAGGTTCTCTTTCTGAGTCATCAGAAGCTTGTCCTTCTGAGAATCTAAGTTCCATTGCATTTGGAGAAGTAGATTTTCTAGGTTCTGGAGCTTCGATGATGCTACTAGGTTTTTCTTTAGATGGAGATGATTGTTTCATGGGTTGGAAATCAGTCTCATCATCTATAAGAATTTTTCTTTTGGCTTTCTCAGAAGAGATGTTGAGTTTCTCAAACTCATCTTCTAAGTTTGCATCTTTCCAAGACATGTCCTTACTGAGTTCTTTGAACTTAATATGGATTGTCTCTTCAACACATTTACTCCTTTTGTTATATACTCTGTAAGCTTTAGAGACTGAGGAGTATCCTAGGAAGCATCCATCATCGGACTTAGGATCAAACTTAGAGAGTTTGTCCTTTGTGTTGAGAATAAAACAAGAAGAACCAAATACATGGAAATAAGAATGTTTGGTATTTTATTCTTCCATAGCTCGTAAGGAGTCTTTTTCAAATTGGTCTCAGAAAGACTCGATTCTGAATGTAGCATGAAGTGTTAACTGCTTCAGCCCAGAAACCTTTTGAAAGTCCGCTTTCTAAGAGCATTGTTCTTGCCATCTCTTGAAGGCTTCGATTCTTTCTCTCAGCCACTCCATTTTGTTGAGGAGTTCTGGGAGATGAAAATTCGTGAGCAATGCCCAGATTTTCACAAAACTTTTCGAAAGCATGATTCTCAAATTCACCACCATGATCTGATCTTATGGTTTGAATATGAGAATCCTTTTCTATTGAAACTCTTTTCGCAAATGCTTTGAACTTCTCAAAAGTTTCTTCCTTAGAGGCTAGAAAGAAAACCCAAGTGAATCTAGAGTAATCATCCACTATGACAAGACCATAGCGTTTTCCAGATAGGGAAGCCATTCTGGTTGGTCCAAAGAGATCCATGTGGAGCAGTTCCAGTGGTTTCTGAGTAGAAATACCACTTTTACTGGGAAAGGAAGCCTTGGTCTGTTTCCCTCTTTCACAGAAGTCGCAGGTTGCATCTTTCTGATACTTAATGCTGGGAAGGCCCTTTACAAGTCCTTTCTGAGAGAGTTCAGAAAGAAGTCTCATATGGACATGACCAAGTTTCTTATGCCATAGCCATTTGTCTTCTTGGACAGAGACAAGGCACTCCACGTTTTGATCCTTTAGATCATCCAGATGGATAACATAGATGTTACCAACACGTTTTCCTTCCAGAACGATCTTGTCATTTGTGAGATTAATCACATGACAATACTTGGCATAAAACTCAACCTTTAAGCCTTTGTCACAAAATTGACTGATGCTTAATAGATTGTGAGTTAAACCATCGACCAAAAGTACATCTGAGATTTGGTGAGAGGAATCCTTACCAACATCTCCGATTGCAGTGACTCTTTCCTTAGCGCCATCACCGAATCGCACTGTTCCGCCTTTCTTGGGCTTGAGGCTTCTGAACCAGTGCTTGCTTCCAGTCATGTGCCTCGAGCAGCCACTGTCAAGGTACCACTGCTCATCGTGGTGGTGGAGCAGCGCTTGATGATGTACCTGCAGTCACAAAGTTAATAGATTTAGGTACCCATTCTTTGTTGGGTCCTTGCTTGTTAGCTTTCTTGGACTTTTGCCTTCTTTTCTTAGAAGGGTTATGGTTTTGAGAGTCAGAACCCTTTTGTTTGCCCTTTTCAGAAGCACTTGCTTTCTGAGAAGTTTTACCCTTCTGAGAGGGGTTAGTCTTCTTAGAAGGCTTTGCTTTCTGAGTTTTCTTCTTAGCCTTCTGAGGCTTAGAGATTTTTCCTTTTTTCAACATAGGGCAATTTTCAGAACCATGACCACTCTTAAAACATATAATGCACATGCGAGGTGACTTGGTTAAGGATGGATCAAGATCATGTGGTTCAAAGACTTCTTCATATCCAAGACCACTTTTGTCTTTATAGGGTTTTTGACCCCCAAGCAAAAGACTTGGCATCTTTTCACCATTTACCATCTTAACTAAGTCAGAGGTTAGAAGTTCATTTGTCTTTTGCAGTTCGATCATGGCCTTTTCAGCCTTCTCTACTGTGATTGAAGACAAACTTTCTAATGCTTGATACAGGTCATGACTTTCAAGGTATCTACCCTTGAAGTCGTCTCTTTCAAGCCTTAGGTTCTGAACCTCTTGAGTTAGTCTTACATTTTCAGCTTCTAAATTTTTAAAAGATTTTTGAGATTGCTGAAACTGTTAGCTAGCTCGTTTGAGTCTTTCAGAAGATCATAATAAAGTTCTGAGAGCTCATCGTATGAATATGAAAGAGGAGGAGAATTTGGTACCTCTTCTGATTCAGATTCTGTTTCCAGAATATAGTCAGTTCCTGCCATGAAGCAAACATTAGCTTCTTCTTCCTCACTTGCTCCTTCAGAAGCTTCTTCTTCTGAATCACTCCAGGTTGCAGCCATTGCCTTCTTTTTCCTTCTGGGGATGAATTTCTTCTTCCCTTTGTTTTGTGGACACTCCGTCTTGAAGTGGCCTTTTTCTCCACATCCAAAGCATGTGGCATCTAAAGGCTTTGACTTTCCTTTCTTAGGAGTGAATTCCTTGCTTTTGTTTGGTCTCTTTCTCCAGGTTTTCTTCATTTTCTTTACTAGGAGAGAGATGTCGTCGTCTTCAGATTCTGAGCCTTCATCATTGTCAGACTCAGAAGCTTCTTCAGCTTTGAAAGCTTTGGAAGATTTTCTGACTTGACTGTTCAGAGCCAGTCCCTTCTGAGGTCTGGAGGAAGCGGATGGTCCTCCGAGCAACCCTTCCAGTTCGATCTCATGCGTTCTGAGCGAACCAAATAGTACATCCAAACCCAGCTGGTTTAGATCCTTGGCTTCCTGGATTGCTGTGACCTTAGGACGCCATTTTGCAGAAAGGCTTCTGAGGATTTTTCTTACCATCTCAGCGTTTGAATAAGTCTTTCCCAAGACTTTCAGCTGGTTGATGATATGGAGAAATCTTATTGACATGCTGTCAATAGTTTCCTCAGGCTGCATGCTAAAGGACTCGTATTTGTGTACGAGCATTGAGATTTTCGTTTCCTTGACTTCGTCATTACCTTCGTGCAGGATATGGAGTCTTTCCCAAATCTCTTGTGCAGTATCACATGACACAATTTTGTCATATTCTACCTTGGGTAAAGCACAGAGGAGAATATACTTGGCTTTGAAGTTGAGTTGTATCTTCTCCTTCATTTCTTGAGTCCATTCGTCCTTAGGGACTCGTCTTGTATAGGTTCTGAGTGCTGGAGGTGCCACTCCTGGCTCAGCGTCTGTTGCAACCACAGCGTCCTCTGTAATTGTCTGCAGAGGCTGATAGTCTCCATTCTCGATCCTATCCCATAAGTCCAGACTGGTGTGCTTGATGAATAGCGTCATCCTGTCACGCCAGTAGTCGAAGCTGTCTCCGAGAAACATAGGAGGTCTGTTTATCGAAGCCCCATCTGATATGAATGCAGCTGGTGAATTCATATTTCCCTTTGTGGATCTTTTCCTTGACACTGCGAAGTACTCAACCCCTTAAGGACCGAGCTCTGATGCCAATTGAAAGTGTATGTGTGCACGAGAAGGGGGGGTTGAATCGTGCAAGTTTTAAAAATTACTTCTTAAACTTTTACTTAGAAAGTTGTTTTTACTTAGAAGGTAGATTTTAAAGTTTGCAGCGGAAATTGCTTTCTGAGAAGATTAAGTTTCTGAGAACTTAGTCTTTCTGAGAAAGTTCCTTTCTGAGCAGTTTTAAGAAAATGACTTTGAGTTAGAGTTTCTTAAACGCTTTCTGATTTTAATCAATGAAGTTTCCACGAGACCTCTTAATTAAGATTGTGATAGAGTTTTTCTCAAAGATTTGTACAAGTAAGGAGTAAGGGAGAAAAGCTTAACACAGAAAATTTTATACTGGTTCGGTTATAACCAACTTACTCCAGTCCCCAACCTTCAGTTGAGAGTTCTTGGATATTCTTCTTAAAGTGCCTTCCCAGACAACAATGCCTTTACCAAGTAAAGGACTTCCACCACTTCACAACCCGAAGTGGATTTTCTTGCCTCCAACACTAGAGGACTTCCTTGCCTTAATCACTTAAGGACTTCCTTGCCTCACAACCGAGGACTTCCTTGCCTTAATCACTTAAGGACTTCCTTGCCTCACAACCGAGGACTTCCTTTCCTTAATCAATTAAGGACTTTGAACTTTGCCTCAAACACCAGAGGACTTAAACCTGCCTTCACACAAAGAAGGACTTAGCGTTTTTCGGAAAGTAGTTTTTGCTTCGAAAACCAACTACTAAGATTAAGTTACAAACTTAATTTGACCCTTAGTAGACTTCTAGATTTAACTTACAAATGTAAGAATTTGCACCAGTACAGAACTAGAAGATTTTCGCAAAGTTAGAAGAACAATTTCGTAAAATTGTCTTTCTGAGAAAGTTCTAAGTTTTCGCAGATGATTTTCAATTCAGCAGAGTTTTTGCACGTTTAATAAAGAGTTTTTAGCGCAAGGATTTTGTCACAATGCTCTGGAATTGAACTCATATATATAGGCATCAAAGAGCCGCGAAATTTAGAAGCTTTCACTTTGCTTATGTGGCTGTGTCCTTTTCAGAACGGCTCCCTGCTACAGTCAGCGGGAAATGAGGAACTTTTCAAAACTGCACAGTGCGCGTGTTCCCACTTCCTTGGCTAGTTGTAGCGAGCTTTCTGAGACTGCTTGCGATCCCTTGAGTCCAGACACTTGGTTGCTTCTGAGTCCAACTTTCTGAGAGTTGTACGGACTTCTGAGGCGAACCTTCTGAGGGAAGACCCTTCTGAGAACTACTAGTCGCAAGGTCTTCTGAGACCTTTCTCAGGCGACAGTGTTCTTTCCTCATAAACATGTTTTCACCTTCTGCGCTTCTGAGACATCCTTTCTGATATCTTTGGCGCTATGATTTTATTAATTGATCTCGAGGCTACTTGATGTTTTGTAATGGTCTTTACTCATGGTATTGCAATAATTTAAAGCTTTCTGAGACACTTAGCGCACATATTAGCAAATCCTTAAGTAAAATTTTTATACTTATGGCTTACCTTGTTATCATTAAAACTTTCATAACTCTAAGAGAATTATGCCTAATTCTCTCAGAAGGGTTCTGGAGCTTACAACTGCTGGATCAAGTCAAACATAAGCCACCCTAAGAGTGGCTGACCAAACTGATCAAACGTCCAACTTAGGGACTTTAAAGCAAAATGCTTTGTGGGAGACAACCCACCAAATTTCAATTTTGCAGCCTTTTATTTTGTTTTTTATATTTTATAGTTATAATTAATCATTTTATGTTTGTTAGATTCAACTTTGCATTAGGGAGTCTCATGCACTGAGTACATGACAGCAACTAGCCAATTTTGTAGCAGCACTGGCGCCTTAGCGCATACAACGCGCTCCAGCGCTCGAATGGTCCCTGTCCACGCGCCCCAGCGCGCCTGTCACGCCCTAGCGCACCTGTCCGGGACGCTGTCAGTTCTGCCTCAGACAGTTTTCTCTCTATACCCTTCTCTTTGTTCTTCTATTGTTTGTCACTGAGGACAGTGCCTTATTCAAGTGTGGGGAGGGTGTAGAAATTTCTTTTGTGTATATCTTGCATGTATAGTTATTTTGTTTTATTTTCCTTTATTTTATGTGTTTTAGTTAGATGATTGGATAGTTGTCTTTATAGCACCGTTTGGTCTGAATTTGCTTTTACCCTGTGATTTTAATTCTGAAATTGTTGGCATACTATTCTCATATGAGTTTGAATTGTTTTTGTTATCTCTGACTGGTTGTTTGGATTACCTGCGAGAATTGAGCCTTAGTGTGATTAAATGCATCTATTGATCACTTTCTTCATGTGAGCACACACACACTTGTATTTGTTATTCCTGAATTTGTTTGATTCTTGTTTTGCAGCCAAATAGCCATCTGATGCACATTTCCATTTGTTTGTAGTCAATTTGAGTCTTTTATCCCTTTATTCTTTACAAAGCTCATTACAAGCCAAAAGTGAAAAACAATGGAAATCCCCTCTGAGAAACTAGGAGGACATGGTTTGAACATTGGACAAAGTCTTAAGTGTGGGGAAATTGGCTTTGAATTGGGTTTGAATTGTATATTGGAATGGGAATAAATTGTAAAGGGTAATGCTTTTGTACATAAGTGGTCAATCTTTCTTTTCTTCTCTCTTCTCATTTCAAATTGTTGAAAGAATTGGAATGAGG
The DNA here is from genome assembly GCA_013621005.1 of Aeschynomene evenia. Classification (NCBI taxonomy): domain Eukaryota; kingdom Viridiplantae; phylum Streptophyta; class Magnoliopsida; order Fabales; family Fabaceae; genus Aeschynomene; species Aeschynomene evenia. The sequence goes on from CM024272.1 coordinate 13,414,890, forward strand.
AGTTAAAACAAAAAACAAAAAAAAAATCAGAAAACATTCAACAAAAAATAATGTTCATTGTGATTGTTTGCAAATAAAGGTTGTTGGGTTTTTGGGAATCATTTTGGAATTATTTGGGAATCACCTTGGGAATTATCTTACTGGGAATTGTGTTAGTTTATTGATTTTAGGTGTTTTCTTTTCTCTTCATCTCTTCTCTCTATTTCTGGAAATCATCTAGGACCATTCGAACCATGAATTCTTAGTTCTTGGAATTAGTCCACTTTCCATATATGTCATACATATCCCAAGCCCCGTTACAACCTTGTAAAGACCTCTTGATGCACCATGTTTGTGGAATTGCAATGTTAGAAGTATAGCAAGTTTATGGAATGCGAGTCTTGTGTGTTTTTATTGTTTGAGTGCTGAGCCAAAACACTGAGTGATTAAGAGATAAACAAACTATTGAGGGCCAATCAACCAGCTCTGCATAACATGAACTGATTCTCTTAACTCATAATTTTCTTTTGAATGCCAACTTGTAACATGATTGTGATTTTTGCAAAATTTTAACTAAGGTGTGCTGTTTTGATTAACTTTCCATCATCTGTAATATTTCTTTTTTTAGGATATAGGTGTTGGGATGTAATTGTCATTGCTTTATTTTTAGAAGTGCTTCGAATCACTGTTTCTTGCATGAGGACATGCAGTTGTTCAAGTGTGGGGATATTTGATAACGTGGTTTTTGCCGATATTTTATGCCCTTAATTTGAGCAATTGTATGTAATTCTTTACTCTATTCTTATCCTGTTATTGTGTTTATTACAATTTGGATTTATTTGGAGATTAATGAAAATAAAGGCTAATTGAATATGTTTTATGGTGTTTTTGCAATTCAAGGATGACCTTTTCACTTGATCTTTAGTATTTGGTGTTTGTGGTGCAGGTCATACCAATTATTTGAGCAATGGACATCAGAAACAGAGTAAGGAAACGAAACAGTTGATTTCTTCTCAGGATCGGGCACTCTGGCCCCCTACGGGCGCCCGGCCGCTCTACGGGCGCGCGTAGCAGCATTTTGACAACAAGGACCAATCTGCAAAACCGCGTTGGGGGCCCAATTGCTAGGGTTCTGAGGCTGCTTCCTCTATATAAAGCAGTGCTTATGCATCCAGATCTCGACACCTCTAAACCTCTTCAGCCTCCAATTTCTCTACACTTCTATTTCCTAGTTTTATCACTTTCTAACCCTAGACAAAGTATTCCCTTTAGTTAGAGTTTCTTTCTCTCATCAGGATTTCATTTTTCCCTAGTTGTTCTCTAACGTTTTCCATTGTTTACTTTCAACGTTATTCATCAAGTCTTTTGGGTTTTGTAAGTTACTTTCATAATTAATTCAGTTATTCGTTCTTCATTTACTCCCTTAATTGCATTTTATTTTCCATCAATCCTCATTCTACTTTACTCTTTCTCTTGAGTGTTCAAGCCAAGCTACTTTCTTTCTTTCATATTTGCTTTAAAATCAATTTAATTTATGCCCTTTTATTCTTCCATGAATAACTAAGTCTCTGGGTGGTTTATTAGGGTGTGAACATCATTGGGGTAAATTGAGGTCTTGCACTTCATATTGCATAAGTTTTCATTGTCATTCCTAGCATATAATTTGAGATCTTAAATTGTGTGTGTTTACCCTTGTCTTGGCATACTCGATTGAGTTAGGCTAACTCATTGGCATGTGTTCATGTGTTGGTTGATCAATTAATGCATAGCACAATAGGAATTGACATATGATTAGTTAATTGGCTGATTAGTCTATCTTTTTAACTATATTAATGTGATTGGCTTTAAAGATTGTTGAAAATGAAACTAAAGGTAAGATCTCACTGATTAATCTTGTTCTAGGCAATCAATAATTAGAATCACAACAATAGGGTTAGATCTAACTCTGGCGTAATTAATCAATTCATGTATTCTTTTGTAGCCAATGATAAACGCCCTAATGAATGTTCTACCTCATAAACCACTGTTTTTTATCATTCCATTTTTATTCCAAATTTACATTCTTGCATACAAAAACCTCCAATTTGTGACAACCCTCATACAACTGGTTTCGGTATTGCTCTTTTAGTCATTCCTAGTGAGAGACGACCATGGTTTCCACTAACTACATTAGGGGAACTTGATTTTAAAAATATTAAATTTGTGGGAGTTGCGACGCTCACCATCCATTACATTATAGTTTAATAAATTATTTTTATCCTAAAAACACAAAAGATAAATTTAAAATAAAAATATAATAAATTTAATATAATTTTATTATTTAATTTAAAAATTTTCAAATTAAAGTTAACTTTAAACCGTTGGGCCGCCACTTATTTATATATGTATATTTGGCTGTAGAAGTGTAAAATGAACCGTGTTCATGAACAATATATGTGCGAATAAACAAATAAGGCTAAAATTCATATATAATAGGAGAGAGAGAGTTTATTCCCGGTATACACTGAGTGGGAAAAAATCTCGAATTTCCACTTATACTAAATCGGCAGGCACTCTGCCGATTCATATTAGTACAAAATCGGCAGGCACTGTGCCGATTTCCCTATGCAAAATCGGCTGGCAGTGTGTCGATTTGCATACAGTACCTGCATATAAATATGTATGTATGTGATGTGATATAGTATAGCAAATAAATCTTGCAGCACCATTCAGCACAAAGTTCGAGTTGTGTTATATATTTACTTTGGGCTCTTACATTTAATTTGACATTATGGAAAATTTGAAGTACACAAATGAAATAAAATGATTATGCTTGTAAATTTGATGATCTGATATGATGTATCCTTACAATTTAACATGAATTTATTTTTTCTGGTTAATTTTATTTGTAGCCAATGTCGATAGTTGAAGAAATACTATGTGTACAAAGAAAATAATACTATATTTGTACAATTATTATATTTATCATTAATTACATTAATTTATAAATTCATATTATAATCTAATAATAAATATGATTATTTTACAATTATTACATAGCTTGCATATATAATGGGAAGGACTAAATAGATGGAATTATTTTTTGGGGACTGATTTGGGATTATTTTTAAATGAATTATTTTTTTATTTTAAATTTAAAATCAAATCATTTATATTAATAAATAAAATTAATTGATTGATTTTGATTTGAATTTTATTTTTACTCATGATTTATAAATTTTAATAAATATAAGATAATTTATATTTTTTAAAAAGAATATATTTGTTTAAGATATACTGAATTTTATTTAAAATAGAAATATTTAAAATTAACTAAATAATAATTAATTCACTAAAAAATAATATTGTAATATAAGTTCAAGTATTATATAACTTACAATGCTTATAAACAGGGAAAGATTAAATTATATTTTTTGGGCTATAAAATCTGATATAGTAATTTTTCTTTAAAATTTATTTTCTGAGCTTAATGTTTATCTAATTAATTGATTATATTTGACTATGATTTTATTACTAATCATGATTTCAAATTTATAGTTAAATTATATATAAATATAGTGAGTTGTAATTGAACTTTTTAATTAAAAATTGTATCAAAATATATTCTCACATATATATACTGAAATCAAAATGTATTCTCAGATATATATTCTTATTATATATTTCTCAATCAAATCAATTTTAATCAAATAAATTTTAAAACTCATCATACAATTTTGAGATTTAAGATTCAGATCATCAGACTCCTAATTTAAGACAAAAAATCAATATCGCTAACTAGATATGGTGGACATTTTTACTATGGTCTTTGATGATTGATAATAATAAATAAAATAATTGATTGATTAGGTTTGATTATTATTTTTAATTATGATTAAATTTTTTTATAAATATTTGATAATTTTTATTTTAAAGAGTATTACTTGATTTAGACATACCAATTTTCTTTCAAAATAAAAATACTTATAATTTAGTTAAATGATAACTAACTAATTAATTAACTAACAATTTATATGTAATGGCAGAGGCCTTTTAGATATTTATTTAACTATAGAAATATTTTATATTCAAACTTTCTATTTTAGAAATATATTTATTATAATAATAAATATAATTTTATTGTAGTTAGTTCATATTTAATTATAAACAATGAATTATATTTTTTCAAATTATATATATTAATTTTCTTTTAAATTAGATTTATTTTTAAGTAATAAAATTTAAACTAGAATTTGAAAAAATATATTTACTTTATTTAAACAATTCATATTATATTTTATTTATATTATTCATCTAAAAATGCATATCATGATATATTATTTATCTAAAAATACATATCATAATTATTCTAGCAATTTTTTATTTTTTATTTTTTTAAATAATTTTAAATTCTATTTTTATATATAAATTAAATATTTTTTTATTATTAACGATTCTGTGCATTATACGGGTTATATAGACTAGTACATACATTATAATACACGTGAAACTACAATATATATTTTGTCCGGTGGACCAGCTAGTCTCAATAACTTCACTACCCAATAATTAAATTGCACAAAGGGACTTTAATTTAATTATTAATGTTTGCGATGAAGTCTCTATGTGATGTGAGTATATGGATAATACATACATACATATCTATATGCAGTATGCAAATCGACACACTGCTAGCCGATTTTGCATAGGGAAATCGGCACAGTGTCTGTCGATTTTGTACTAATATGAATCGGTAGAGTGCCTGCCGATTTAGTATAAGTGGAAATTCAAGATTTTTTCCCACTCAGTGTATACCGGGAATAAATTCTCTCTCTCCTATTATATATTATTTTAGCCCAACAAATAAACAATGGCTGTTAACAGTATTGTTGGTAAAAAAAGATTTCGGAATGTTGGCCAAAAATTACTTTTATATATATATATATATATATGTGTGTTTTCATTTCTTGTATATAAAACATGTCAAACCATAATTGACAAGTAACTGTAAATTAGTTAATTAAACTAATTTAACTACTAACTAAAACCAGTGGACGCTGTGTTTTCTCTAAGATTATAATTCGTGTCCAGCAGCAGAAAAAAAAATCTAATTTAATCATACATTCGTTATAGGAATGTGTACGTATTGTTTAAAATTATTTATTTATTTATATATAATGGCTGCCTTAAGATTTTAACAAATGTCCATCAAGTAATTGATGAAGGGAAAAATTATAACAGAAATTAAAGAGGTCGGCACATAGAAAAATCAAAATCAATATTTCTGATAAGACGTATTAGTAAAATATTCCAATATTTAACATTCCATGTTGTCTCAAATATATACACTTTCACATATTCTAATGGTCAAATTAAGTATATATATATATATTATCCATAACTCAATAACATAAATTAATAAATAAAAGAAGAACGAAACAAATCGAGTATAATAGTCAAACTAGACTGCTAGATATCATCATCCACTAATTTGTTGCACAAGAAGATGCATGGCTAGAAAAGATCGAGAAATGCACACCAAAAGGAAAAACATGATGTAATAGGTGAAGAAAGTGAAATGTTGGCAATGTCAAAGGGTTGGAGTTTTCTTAGTTTATCCATACAAACCATTTGAATTTGCAATAATGCTTCACGTACAATAGAAATACATCCAACTTGTATCCAATGTGTGCTATTCATGTTACAGGATGCATGTTATACGTATATGTGTTATACGCATAGCACACATCATGTAACATAGGTAGCACACGTTGGATATAAGTTTGATGTATTTCTGTTGTACGTCAAGCATTATTATTGAATTTGTTACCCGATCTTTTATCTTTTTATTTCTATTAATTATATAAAGAGTAAATATACATCATTTTTAATCTCTCAAAATTAATGTAAAAAACAAATAGTCATTCAAGATATAAAAATTATATAACATAAAATCTTAAAATTTAATATGATGGATAAAATAACATTTCAAGATATAAAAGGGGTCATTCTAAATTAAAAAGTTAGTACAATATGATCCCTCAAGTTGATATGTGTGTGTGGGGGTAGGATGGGTGTAAATTTTATTTAGATAAAGTCATATTCTAATTAATAATAAATAAAATATGAATTAATATATACGAAAATCGACAAAATAAATAGTTTTAGTAGCTAGCGTTTCATGGTATATTATTGAATCCAATAAGTCCATTGACATGATGGAAAAGCCTAAAATTGCTCATTAAAAACAAAACAAAATATTATTATTTCTTTTTCCGTCAAAGGAGAGACCCAAAAAAATTGATCACATGATTAAACTAATTGTTTTATCCATTTGGAGATTGTTGATTTTGTGTCTTTCTAAAGTTACTATTATTGATTTGATATTAATTTGTCCGGCGCCGATGGTAATGTTTGAAATGAAGATTTGGTACAGTAAAATTAGATCTAATTTAGATTTATGTATGTATAAGGATAAGAATATTTTGCCAATTGCTTTATGGATTATAATTTATAGATAAGCACATATATTATTATTATTATTATTATTATTATTATATAATATATATAATTTTATTGTTTCCTTTAAGTAATTCCAAAAGTCCTTATTTTGATCATCCAATTCAGAAATGTTTTGAGCTTCAATTAATAAAGATAATTTTTTGAACATTGTTTGACTATTATCTATGGGTCATATACAAAATTAAAACACTATATATACACTATGTACTACTTTATTCATTTTCCATGATAAATTTATGCTATGATACTACATTCAGCACAAGATCATATCACAGAATTTTGATTGATGAATCATACTAATAACAAGAAAACTCTACAATGTCGTCAAGGATAACATAGATATGATGCATGTGTTTGGGCTGTGGTCCAATAAATTAAATGTGTATCTCATCCAAGAGTTGAAGATCAAGAACAAAAACTAAAACACTATAAACTAATTGGTTTTACTTTACTTTAATTTGTGGTAATAGTATATGTATGTTAGCTTTAATGTAAACTTTCTTTAACTTAAAACAGAAAACATATGTGAATATATGTAATCTGAATAACCATATACATCATTGTAGATATAAAAAAAATTTAGTTTTAATTTGATATTTATAAATGATTAGTGTTACATTATTGGTGAAAATAGAAAAATATCCCATTTTATTATTATATTGAAAGTTTTTAATAATATTTTTCAATTATATATTGACAAAATTATTAATCCATCTCTTAATTCATTTTTTATATTTTAAATTTCCCCTAATAAATAATAATGATTTTAAATTGAGGGCCTGGTGTAAGTCTTGGTGTATATGTTTCATTGAAGAAGTTTTTTTTCGATTGAATTGAAAGCTTATACGTTATACATCATCTCTATCAAATTTTAGATCAATCTAAATTATAATTACTTGATATATAATTTAGGAAAAATTATGGTGCACAAAATTAGTCAAAATAGTTAATAGATTGTGTACAACATATAATATATAATATGCACAACATATATTACATAGTATGCACACCATATATGCATTTTCTGCACAACATAAATCATATATTACAACATCATCTTTTTTTAAAGATATAATACATGTTATGCATAATATGTGATATATGTGTACATAATAACATGTTATGCACATTCGATAATACTTATTGTGCATAACATATTGACTATTTTCACTGTTTTTTAATTATACATATAACAATGCTAATTTTTTATGTGTATGAATCAGCATAATAATATTTTGTAAATGTGAAAAAATATTTTATTACAACTTTATAGGCGTGTAATTTTTTTAAAATTTAGCACATACAATCAAAATGATATGTAATTATAATTTAATAGTTAAATTGATAAAAAAATTAAATAAAAAAGTTATTAAAAATATAAGTGTATCTAATTTTATACTGATTTCAATGGATACCTCCCGTTTCAAATTTATTCCCTAGCTTTTAAAAAACGAAACTCATCTGTCCTTTTTGTAAATCGTTAGAGCCTTTATGATATTTAAGATGGCAAAAGTTAAACATAAGACATCTTGTGTGGCACTCAAATTCACCCCCTAAATTAAATAATTAACGTTTCAAATTTATCGTGTAACTATCAAAAAATGAAGAAATGTCTTATATATCCTATTATTAGTAGATGCCAAAACAAAAAATGTCTATTACATTGAAGACTAATATGAAAATAAAAAATAAGGTACCATACAAATTAATAAACTAATTTTGCATTATAAATATTATTAAAAAACTATTTTTTCCTTTTTTTAACATAATAGCATAGTGTGATTTACTTTTTCTATGATGTAGTTTATTGATAAAATAAATGTCAATTGATTAGCCAATAAAATTAAGGATAGTGTGATACAAATGGCGAGAATTAAGATGTAACTTTAACCAACCCAAAAGAATATAATATTAAACAAATAATTAAAATACTAGGTAGCTAGGCATCATATCTTTGTTAGTTAGTTTGGTTGGTTGGTAACTTATTGATTTATTATTGCAAGGATTCAAAACAATATCCCGCCCCTTTATTCTCTAGGTGCTCAAGTATGTAAGAATTTTCTAGATTGTAATACGATTTTGATAAAGAAATTATATAAAGTACAAAATACAAATTAATTATTGGCACTAAATGGGTGTTTAGAAATAAGCTAAATGAACAAGGAGAAGTCGTGAGAAACAAGGCTAGACTAGTGGCATAAGGTTATAATCAACAAGAAGGAATTGATTATGATAAAACCTTTGCTCCAGTAGCTAGACTCAAAGCAATAAGGATGTTGCTTGCCTTTGCTACCTTCATGATGCATCAAGCTTAATTTATCAAATGGATGTCAAGTCAGCATTTCTTAATGGACACATACAAGAAGTCTATGTCAAACAACCTCCAAGTTTTGAAAGTCAACAATTCCCGAATCATATTTTTAAACTAAGGAAAGCTCTATATAGACTCAAACAAGCTCTACGAGTTTGGTATGAGAAACTAAGCAATTTCTTACTTGAAAATGAATTTTCAAGAGGAAAAGTTGATACTATCCTATTTACTCTTTCAAGTAACTTTGGATTTTTAATTGTACAAATTTATGTTGATGATATTATTTTTGGTGCTACTAATGAAAAACTTTGTGAAGAATTTTCCAAGCTAATGCACTAAGAGTTTGAAATGAGTATGATGGAAGAATTAAAATTCTTCCTAGGTCTTCAAATAAGACAAGAAAAGGAAAGAACATTCATTCACCAATAAGAAAAATATGAAACGGAGCTTCTGAATAAATTTCAGATGCATGAATCTAAAGTTATATCAACTCCTAGGCATTCATCGCAAGTTCTAGATGCTGATGAAAAGGGTGAATGTGTCTCTGAATCAACTTACAGAGGCATGATATGTTCTCTTCTTTATCTCACTGCCTCTAGACCCGATATTCAATTAAGTGTAGGGATTTGTGCTAGATTTCAATCTAATCCAAAACATTCTCACTTAATTGTTGTAAAAAGAATCTTAAGATATTTAGTTGGTACTACTAATCTTGGCCTTTGGTACAAGAAAGGTACAGGATCTGAAGTAGTTGGCTACTCTGATGCCGATTATGCTGGAGATAGGATTGATAGGAAAAGCATAAGTGGTTGCTGCTGCTTCTTTGGTGATTGTTTAACCACTTGGTCGTGTAAGAAGAAAAACACCATTGCATTACCAATGGCAGAAGCTAAATATGTCTCATCAGCAAATTGTTGCACACAAATTAAATGCTATGGATTAGAAATCAACTTCAGGACTACAACTTGAGGTACTCTAAAATTCCTATACTCTGCGATAATACAAGTGCTATTAATCTTGCTAAAAAACCTATTCAGCACTCTAGATCCAAACATATTGATATTAAACATCATTTTATAAGGGATCATGTGCAAAAAGGGGACATTGAAATCAAGTTTGTAAACACTGAAAATCAAATTTCAGATATTGTTACAAAACCCCTTGCTGAAGATAGATTTTGCAAGCTTAAGAACCTTTTAAACATGAAAAGTTTGTGAAAAATCATGCATTCATACATATGCATCATTCCATGAGCCAAACTATCACTCAGAAGCTTCAGAAGACACTTCAGAAGCTACTTTGTGTCATCAGAAGCAACAAAGGTAGCTCAGAAGCTACTCGGCCAACATCAGAAGCTACTTAAGAACTTTAAAAGTACTCAGAATCCAATATGGAGGAAAAAGGAAGTCATATTGCTGCTTCAGAAACTATTTCAGCATCTTAGAAGGTGAAACAACACTGTCAGAAACTGCTTAACCATGGTTCAGAAGCTACACAAATACAGCCAAAACCATGAGTTCAAACTAAATGAGAAGAAATCATATGTTATAGGATAGATGGAGCACTCAGAAGCTAAGACATTACTTCAGAAGCTTCTGATCCATTTAAAATTAGTGTACAAGCTTCAGAAGCATGAAATGTAAAAAATTATCTGTGTAAAAATTAAAATACTTGATAATTACTTACATTTTAATTCCATAAATTAATTTTCATTATTCATTTTAATGAAAATTAAACTCTCACATTTTCCCACTAAAGAGCCACTCACAACGGTTACATTCATTAACCAACAATTACTTTGTAAAAAGTCCTAACAGTTATTTTTCTCTCACCTATCCCACGATACACACTCTCATTTCTCTATAAAACCTTCCACTCATACCACCCTCAAACACTTCACACTCCAAATCTTCTTTCATCTCTATTCTCTCAAAACTCCACTCTCTCTATCACACTATGTTTTCACATCCACATACTCTGTTTCAACCCATTCTTCTCAAAACCATACACAAATCATTCTCTCACTCATGGTTGCACCTAAAGGTTTCGAGATCGATGAGATTACCAAAATAACCCTCACTGACATGTATCTGGAAGATGAAGCAAAGCAAAGAAACTTCCCTTTGAACTTTGCTGGAAGACCAATCACACTTGAAAGAGTGCTCAACAGGAATGTATTAGGACAACTTGAGGATCTCAAAAAGTTGCTAGATGCACAAGAATGATGGACGGCTTGCTTCTCTCTGCAAGACGTGATCTATCCAAATGTGGTGAAGGCTTTCTACTCACAACTGAGGGAAGATGCTGAAGGAAACCTCAGAAGCCAAGTCGATTGTGATCATATTCTCATCACCGAGAGAGATGTGTGTAGGGCTCTTCACATCTCACAAAATGGGAAAAGAATAACTCCAGATCCTCTCTGGTACGAGAAGGATTATGTGCAAGAAACAGTGGTTGTCTACACTCTTACTAAGAAGCTCAACTTTCCTCTAAAGGCAGTAAGACCAAAGGATCTAACCTTTGATGCTAGGTGTGTGCATAGTGTCATCAGGGAATGCCTAATGCCAAAAATTGGAAGTGGGGATCTTTTTCAAAGCATGGATCTGATGCTACTCTACAACATCTTGACAAGGGAAAAGGTAAAACTCCCTAGGCTCATTATGGATTACATGTTTCTAAGTATAGATTCATCCAAAAGGAAGAATGCTAGTCTTCCTTATGGAGGAATCCTGTCAAGTAGGGGTGTTTATCGGGCAGTTTGGTTCGGTTTTGGGCTAAAAACTAACCAGACCGATCAAATCGGTTGACATACAAACTCAACCAATCGGTTCCTTTGATGTGCTTCGAACCAAACCGAACCGATCCAAATCTAATGCTGTCTGGATCGGTCGGTTTTTCGGTTTTATTGTCTACTATAACAATGGGCCACAAAATGGAAAAAGAATGCAAAAGTGATGATGAAATAGAGATAGAGCAGAGATGAATGAGCAGGATGGGCAGTGGAACGACACCACATGATATTTAGAGACGATGGAAGAGACACGCGATTGAGGAGGGCGACAATGGAGAAGGGTTGCGGAGAAGACGGGGCGCAATGAAGGAGGGCCATGATAGTGGATGCTTTGATGAAGGAAGGTGTGATGGAGAAGGACAATGGGTGGGGCTAGCTGTAGCTGGGCAGAGGATAGAAGGCAGAGTTGCAGAGGGAGGATGAGTGAAAGGTTAGAGGGAGAGAATGAGAGTGAGATTGCTATGTGTGTGTGTGAGGTGGCGGCAGCTTGCAGCTTGCAAGTGGAAATTAGGGTGAAATGAATTGGGAATTGGGCTTCAACTCCTAACAGGGGCTTTTAACATAAAAAAGGATAAAAAAAGGCCGAATTATATTAATTTTGGTTCGGTTCAATTCAATCGGTTTTGTTTTTTAAGAACCGATAACCGAATCGAACCGATCGGTTGTCTATAAAAAAGAACCAAAAAAATCCAATTTCTTTGGTTTTTGTTCGGTTTTCAGTTATTTTTGGTCGGTTTTCGGTTGTTTAATTGGATTGGTTCGGTTTTGATCACCATGTCAAGGATTTTAAATTTTGTGAAATTTTCCCTCGAGGCCCATTTCTACATTAGGCCAAAGAATCAATACTCCTGGGGAACAGGGAACATTTAGACAGCTCATAAATAATTACAGGAAGGAAAGAGGTACTGAGGAATCACAAAGGGGAGAAATAGCCCCTGCTGCTGAAAAAGAAAAGGAGAAAAAGAAATCTCCAGTTACTAAGCTGGAACCAAGGAGAAAGAAGCAGAAGATAGCTTCTGAAGGAGCTCCTGCTAAAACAGCAACAACTACCCCTCTGAGAAGATATCAGAGAGTTGCTACAAAAGGAATGGTGATAAAAGAGTCAATTCCTCAAATTGATGACTCTGAGGAAGAAGAATCTGATGTGACACCTCTGCAAATAAAGAAAAAGGTGGTTCAAGAAGAACCAGTGCAGAAAAGGAAGAGAAAAGCATTTTTTTTTCTTCAGAATCTAAATCAGATTCTGATGATAAAGACCTAAGGAGAGACAAATTGAAATCTTTGGCTGAAATCTCTTTGAAGGAGAAGGAGGAATTAGAAAACAGAAGAGGAGCAACCTCTTCGAAGGGATCAAAAACTGAAAAATCAACCTCAGAAGCTTCAGCAAAGAAATCTGCAGAAGATGATGCTGAGAGAGCAAGGGAAATTACACAATAAGTGATCTCCAGACTTGCCAAAAGCTATCTAGGAATCCTTCCTAACACCTCATCACCAACCTTTAATTTGGGAGATTCACTACCCTAACTAAAGGTACTTCACCTATTTTCACCTGTCCACCTTTAAATTTTTCTGCACCTATCCCTACTACACCTCTTTTCACTAACACCTCACCACGACCTATTGCACAACCTATCACACAATCAATCCCACAACCCATTTCTACCACATCACTCATACCACATCAAACACAACCCATACCATTCAAACTCACTACAGAAGCTGACCAAACCACAAAACCATTATTCATAACCATACCCTCTCCAACAACCACCATAGAATCTGAACCCTTCTTCACATACATCAGAAATTTTATCCATCCCACTCACCTCAAAACTTAGCCACCACCACATCACAAACATCACCTCACACCACTTCACCCATTTCAAAAACTCGACCCTTCACCACATCAAAACATGTCATCCCTATTCCCACATCTGTTACATTCATTCCTATCTTCACAGAATCCACAATCACCACCACTAACATAGAAACACCTACTCGACCACCTTCACCCTCTGTTGTTATTCAGATTCTCACACCTCCATCCACAGAAAACCAATTTTCCAACAGTGTTCCTCCACCTCCACCACCTCCACCTAGCCCAAATATATAACACTCCCATGGTGCATAGGAGCTCTCAAGAGCTGTTTGAAGAGGTTGTCACCCTTATGCGGGAAATCTTCAGAAGGCAATTTAATCCTTAGCCTCTGAGGGTGTTCTGGTCCCTCTTTTTTGCTGATAACAAAGGGGAGAAGATATGGAGAAGATGAAGAAGATATAGGGGAGAAAAAGGGAAAAGAAGCGCGTAAATTGTGTTTTGTTTTGACATCAAATATTTTGAAAGGAGAAGAATCTAACTCAGGGGGAGCCACTGGTCTAGAAATATGCAGAATTAAGGGGGAGCACAACATCTGAGGATGAGAATCTAGCTCTAGAATTTATTTTTAGCATTTGCATTATTATTTATTCTACATCTCCATATTTATATCTTTTAACTATTGCTTTTAATGAAAATCAGTTTGCTATTATACTGCATCGAGTTATTGAACATGTTTCTGTCATATTTCTACAGTATTACCTCAATTAGCATGTTTCTAGAATATCTTTTACTTGAAATATTCACATAAGCAAGAAAAATCAGCACTAATTATTACAAGTATATATATGAATTTGTCCGAATCTTATATCTCAACCAAAATATTTATCAATTAATGATTTGTTATCATAAAAAATGGGGAGATTGTTAGCTCTAGAACCTTTTTCATATGTTTTGAATGATAAAAAATCATTTCAATATGATAAACATTTTGCTCGAAGTCTCTAATTATTATTTAATGCATATTTAATCTTACAGAAGCTGATATAATGCGTAATTGATAAATTCACTATCTCAAAAGCTAGATTAGTCTTGGATAACTAAGTTATAGGTCCAGTAAAATTGAATTCATCATAATTGACCTAGAAAATAACTTCAGAAGCTAGAACAGTTTAGTTTACACGCTCAAAAGCTAGCTATAAGAATCTGGCGCTTTTAACTTTAGCTCAGAAACTGTTTTACATGCGTATCTCTCTTACTGAATACTTCAAAAGCTAAAATATGCCTATAAATAGTTCAGAAGTTAAGTTTGTAAGTATTTATCTTTTTCAAAAGCTAAAACTGCACAGTACTCGTTCAGAATCTGTTTTATACTCGTCCTAAATTTTATTCTAATATATATTAAATGATTATTTAAATTAATTTACTCAAAAACCATTATAAAATATGTTTTATTTCAAATCGTTCCACAAAAGGGCTTCGAAGAAGCAAAGATAATATTTTATATTGTTAGTGGAGCATATATATCGTGTCGAGGCATGAGACAATGCGATTAAAGCACTAAGCACAATTATCCTTAATATTCTAACATTCATTGGCTCGATTCTAGCAAAAGTAAAACTCAGGACACCGTAGCATGGACAATCCTCGAACATATCCATTGAATGAAGGAATCAAAGCTTCGAGTGAACAAATTCTGAAGAGACTAAATGTATTTTGAACAAAGACATGCAACAGATACTCAAACGACTAGAAGATATATTCAAAGCTATATAAATGAAGCTTATGCACCTTGAAGATATAGAACACAAGCGAAAAATACAACAACAATACTTCAAGTGTTTATTCTTTTGTGCATATTTGTATACAACTTCTTACACTTATTCTTTTTTTGTAAATCCTTCATAAGTGTCTTAGCCTCTTTATTTCATTCGTAAATCTTTCTCTGGAAACATAAACACTTCCTTGTAACCAAAGAAAATATCCTTGCTCTAGCAAGTCATCTTAGGAGTGTCTTTATTTGGGATCAAAGTTTAGTTTCATCTAAACTCTCAATTAATCAATATGAGAGTCTCTTAGACTCCAACCATCAATTTGTCTAAGGTCAAAAGTCTTTCTCAGTTGAGGAAGCAAGTGAGAAGTCCAGCCTCTGAAGTGAGATTGGCAAAAGTCCTTTTCGAGTGAAGAGAAGGCAAAAGTCTTGCCTCTGAGGGAGGTGAGCAAGAGAAGTCCAACCTCTGGAAGAGATTGGCAGAAGTCTTTTCCTAGTGAAAGGGCGAGCAAGGTTTTTGGATTGAAGAAAATATTAAATCCTGGGTTGTAACTATAAGGCCCCGAGAGCTTAACTATACCTTAATTAAGGGGATTTGAAAAGGAATCGTATTGCTTAAGGTATAATTAGGATGTATGTGTATTTGGAACGTGTTTTGATGTATATGCATTGTTGAATATGTGTTATGTGTGCTATGTGACATATGTGTATGATCGAATAACATTTGTGTTGCATCATGATTTAAAATGTAGATTGAGATAGGAAAATGAGTTGAAAGAGACAACCTAAGTAGAGTTCATGAGAGAATTTAGGCATTTAGGATTGCTTATAAGTTTATATAGGTATATTAGTGTTGTTGAGAGTGTTAGTACTGGTTCAAGGGTTTTTAGATAGCAAATGGAGAATTAAAGCATGAAAACTGCAGCTACTGTCATCCATCAACATTTGCTCGCTAGCGGGTGAGGCGGCAAGGGTCCATTGCTAGCGACCATTATAAGGCGCTAGCTAGTAGATGCGGTGGAAGCGGTCGCTAGCGGCCGTGATATACGCGCTAGCGACCAGCTCGATGGCAGAACAGGATTTCTGCATTTTCACATTTTTCTTCAACCCCTTGATGGTTGTTGTTGTGACATCCATAAATTTAATTATTTGTAAAATCAAGTTCCCTTAATATAGTTTAGTGGAAACCAGGGTCGTCTCTCACAAGGAATGACTAAGAGAGCAATGCACAAGACTAGTTGTATGACGGTTGTCACAATTAGGGGGGTTTTTGTATGCAAGAGAAATAAATTGGAATTAAATTGGAATAATAAAAACAATGGTTTATGGGGTGGAACATTCATTAGGGTGTTTATCATTGGCTACAAAAGAATGCATGAGTTGATTAATTACGCCGGAGTTAGATCTAACTCCTTTGTTGTGATTCTAATGATTAATTGCCTAGAATGGGATTAATTAGTGAGATCTCACCTTTAGTTCCACTTTCAACAATTGTTTAAAGCCAATCACATTAATCTAATTAAAGAGACTAATCAGTCAATCAATTACTCATTACCAAATCCAAATATGCCATGCATCAATTAATCAACTAACACATAAACATATGCCAATGAATTAGCCTAACTCAATCGAGTAAGCCAAGACAAAGGATTAAACACACAATTTAAGATCTCAAATCATATGTCAAGGTTTAGTAATGAAAACTTATGCAAGATTAAGAACAAAGCCTCAATTTACCCCAATGGTGTTCACACCCTCATAAACCACCTAGAGATTTAGTTACTCATGGAGGAAATAAAAGGGCAGAAAATAAATTGGAATTAAAGACAAAGATGGAATGGAGAAAGTAAATAACTTGAACAATAAAGAGTAAAGCAAGGAAATTAAATGCTAATTGGAAAGATGGAAAAACGAATAATTGAATTAATTAGAAGGAGTAACTTACAAAACCCAAAGGGCTAGACGAATAACGTTGAGAATACAAATGAGGGAGCTATGGAATCTTAATGGAGAAAATAACTCTAACTAAAAAGCCTAGGGTTGAAAGTAAGAAACTAGGAAAAGAAAAGATATAAAAGTGGTGGTGTTCAGAGGTGATGTTTTCTGATGCATTAGCCTCCTTTAAATAAGGTGAGCAGCCTCTAAACCCTAGTCAATTTGGGCCCCCAACTCGTCTTGCAGATAGGGTTTCTGCTGTAACAGAATTGCGGTGCGGCGCTGGGGCGCGTATAGCTCTCTAGGGCGCCAGTGCTGTGCACGTGATGGATTCAAGTGGGTCTCGTGCGCTGGAGCGAGCTATGGGCGCTGGAGCGCTCGATGCTGGTTCTGAAATTCACTGCTCCGCTTCTTGCTCAGTTCCTGATGTCTACAGCTCCAATAATACCTGTGACATGTGCTAGAAATACAAAATATCCAAGATCAAGTGCAAAGGTCATCCTGGAATTGCAAAAAAAATCATAAAACTTGTTCCTTTAGCCTTTATTTCTATTAAGCCCAAATAAATTCCAATTTGTATTAAGTATAATAAAAGGCTAAAATAGAGCAAAGAATTGCATACAATCATTCAAATTAAGGGCATAAAATATAGGCAAAAACCACGTTATCACCCCTCATCTTGTAACATTTGCATATAGGTCCCTTCCGTCCCTAAAACTTTCCCTCAGCTTGAAGCAACTTCATTCACTCAGAAAACACAATTCCAAACACCTTAAACCCTTCAAACATAATCCTTACAACCTTCACAACCACCAAAACACAAAACCTCACCATCACTTCATCAAAACTCACCCAAATCAAAAACTAAACTCACACCTAGGATCTTTACATCAATTCCTTCCATTCCAACCGAACAAAAATCATCTGGAAGCTTTAGAACTTCAATCACCATCATTAAGAGCAAGGAAACTTAAGAAGCAAGTAGCTCAAAGAGGGTTTTAGTGGTTCTTAGCTCTAGAAGGCAAAGCTACAAGAGGTAGGGGTTAGATTTATGTTAGACAATGTATTCTTGTGTTTTTCATGCATAAGGTTCGGTTTAAAATCTTTATATGCATCAAAATGATAGCTGTGATGAATTGGTGCTGAGAACAGGGTCGAAGCATGCGCTAGCGGCCAGATTACAGCCGCTAGCGAGGGGATACACGCTAGCGTCTACGTTACAGGCGCTAGCGGGTTGTCGTACAGCCTTGGGCGCTAGCGGCCACAGAGAGCGCGCTAGCGGCCAAGATGCAGAATTTCTGCAGAATTGTATTTTCTGGTGTTTTGGCGTTTTAATGACTTTAACGTCATGTCTATATTTTCTATATGTCAGTATAATAAGTATATACATATATATATATATATCAGTACTAAGTCATTAAAAAGGGATTTTAAATGATTTATGAAGGGGAATGCAAATGAATGTTTTTATGTGTTTATGATTGAAGTCCAAATGTGAATAATATGAAATAAATGTATATATGTGCTAAATGTATATGCTGAATGATAAGGAATATGATGAGATGTCATGTGAAGTGAGAAATGCATTTATGAGTAGCTTACTCTACAAATGGAATTGGCAAGGGAGATTGGCACCCTCGGTCCCCAATACCATTGTGTGAGAGAAAGTGAATAAACCCCTCTTTCCCACAGATTCCTAGTAGAAACTAGAGAGGTATGAGCTCATAGCCTAGGGGACAGGTGATGCGGAGGTAGAGAGTAAAGAGGGTTGTGCCATTTATAGTAAAAGATCATGACACATGACATAAGCATTGAGTCATATATTATGTTGTACCTTTAATTACACTTTGATGTTGATTACATACCTGTTGCATTCATTCATATAATTGTCAAGACGCATGTAGGTATGACACTCTGGAATTTGATATATATTTATGAAAATGATATTAATATGAATTATTCATGTATCACTTGTTTCATAATAAACCGGAGTGATCCCTCTATTGAGTTCGTGGAGCTCACCTCAATTCCACCACTATTTGTTTTAGATTCAGATCGAGCCACAAGTACCTCCAGTAGGTGAGCGAATTGAGATTACAGGAAGATGGAGACTCAGAGATCCCTGAAGATTTATACTTTTGAGTCTTATTTCCTATGATTGTATTTTGTACTGTTATGTTATGTACTATCTGATACTTAGTGGGGTTTATAAGGAAATCATAAGTGACTATACAAACTTATGGTTTTCTTAAAATCCTTAATACTCTACTATTGTAATATCTATCTTGGATTTACACTTATACATGTAATAGTGATGCATGTGAGACTATAGGTACTAATTGGGCCACTTTTGTGTATTATTATACTATGTATAGTTATTTCATTCAAGCTCTCGGATAAGTGTGAAGGCTTATACTTCACCACGCACAAGCCACGATATTAAAACTTGTGTACCTTATCTTGAAAAACTTTGGCCTTATTTTTCGCGTATTATTATTCTCAAAACATGAGTTCTGAAACAAAATGGTAAACGCCAATAATTAACTCGATATGACTTAAGCATAAAGAGGTAATTATTAGGATGTTACAGTAACTTTGATTGAAAGTTAGTGAAACTCAAATTAGTTGGTTTGAGAACTGGAGTAGGTAACAGATTGGCCGAACCAGTATAAAAACTCAAGCGTAAAATCTCTCTAAACCTTAAACTCTTTGAATTACATGTTATAAATTGTTATATTAACTTTTGAATTAATTCAAGGGATCTTAAGGGGTTCAGAAGCAATCTCATAAGCTTCTGAAATCACTTATCTAAGAATTAAAATAATTACAGCCTCTGAACTTACCTTAGAAGCTCAATTACTCTTAAAGCTTAGAATATTAGCCTCTGAAATAATTCCGCTGCAATCTAAAGTGTCAACAAGCATCTTAAAGCTTGAAAAGACCATTTTTATATTTCAGAGAAAATTTTAATAGGTCAAGAAGCACGATCCAACCCCCACTTCTCATGCAAAAAGTTACTTTCAAGAACGAGTCAACAATAAATCATTGTTCGTTGTACACATTCCCTCCATTCTATCTCAAATAGCAGATGCATTGACTAAACCTCTTCCTCATGCTGCTTTTGAGAAATTTTATGACAAACTCAGAATTTGTGATAAACCAAATCTGAGTTTGAGGAGGAATATTAAGGGTAAGCCCAATTTGGAAGAAAAATCAAAATCAGATAAAGAATAAAAATTTGTTTCTTGTGTTTCTGTTGGGTTGTTGGCTCTGTTTTCTCTTTTTATGAGCTTTATAAAGTGTTAGGTTGTTATTCTTTGTAAGTGAAAAAAATGTACAAAAGAAAAAACACATTGTAAGGTTTCTGAGTATTATCAACAAAGATTGAATTCTCCCTTTTCCTTGAGATTTCTTTGAACCATAATCCTCTTCTTTTCATTTCTTCAAAACCCTTAAGATTGGCCTCCTAAAATTCTCATTTGGCTCCGCCCTTACCAATCTCCACCTGAATCTGATACTCAAGATGTGCCTCGTTGATTCTCTACAAGTAATCAATCTAAAACAAATGAAAGGGGATTAATATTTCATAAGATAATTGATAAAAAAAATCCATAATTATCATAAATTTTGTTTCAAAATTCATATTAATTAATTGTATGAAGGGATGAAAAATACGTACATAGTGTTATGAGATGATATTGTGAATATCTGTATCTTTAATGGATTTAGATAATATTTGGATAAGATTTGATTTGATCTTATCTCTTCCTTAGTTTGGCTAATAGTCCTACCAATCCTAATGGAAGAGCACACTTTGGAGACTATCAATAATATTGTTTTCTCTTCTCCTCTATTTCTCTTTGTTATTGTTATTAGTTTCACAACACGTTATCAGCACGAAAAGCTCTCAAGGTAACATTTTTTTTCAATTATGTCAGTATTTCAATTATGTCAAATCTATCTCATCTTGAATTTGTTGCCCTTGAAGTTTCGGGAAAGAACTACATGATTTTGGTTCTCGATGCTAGAATCCATATGAAATCAATGGGTCTTGAAGACATCATTGTCCAAGGAAATGCTGCATCCTAGAAGGATTGTGCTAAAGCATTAATTTTCCTTCGTCGTCATCTCCATGAGGCTTTAAAATTTGAATACCTTACTCTAGAAGATTCTGCAGATCTCTGGAATAGCCTGGAAGAAAGATATGATCACCAAAAGTCGGTGATTCTTCCAAAGGCTCATTAATTTGATTGAAAGCTCTGGAAGAGCTATAATTTTGTTACCTTAGGAACAAAATTCATCATTAATGATGCATTACTGTCTACTAAATCGCAAAGAAACTTATTGAGTTTCAAAGATATTCGCTGAAATGGATATCATATTGAGACAGTAAATGAGGGGAATAATGAGTACCTTCATATCACAAGTTGTGATTCCAACTAGAAAGTTGTACTAGAAAAATTACCTTCATTTTCATCTAGTCTTTATTACACTAAAATTAGTGTAATTGAATCACATGCTATTGTAAACCAGAAGTTTACTAATTCAAATGACTTTATCATTTGGCATGATCGATTGGGACATTCAGGAGAAATAATGATGTGAAGGATCATTGAAAACTCGTATGGACATTCATTGAAGAACCAGAAGTTTTTTTAATGTAATGAGTTTTCTTTTGTTACATGTTCTCATTTAAATATATATTTATATATTATATGGTCTTCACCAACAAAGATTGGATTTGAACCTCTTGTATTCCCAAAAGGATTTCAATGTGATATATGTGGAGTAATTAATCCAATATATGAACATTTCAAATAATTATGATAGATGCATCTATGAAATGGTCACATATGTGCTCATTATTATCTCGCGACCTAAAGTTCGTGATATACTTGCGCAAGTTGTTAAGAGCACTAATTTTGATAAACAATCAAAATGGTGATATGGTGAGTTTATTTCTCAAGCTTTTGATGCTTGTAGGCCAATGTTGTATAGATTGAACATCCAATTATGCATGTTCATAGAAAGAGATGACTAACATAATAAACTAATGAAAGACCTCTAGTAGATCGCTAGACTATTTATTTATGAGAACAATTCTCCACATTCTATTGGAGCAAATTATTTTACAAATGCTTATTTGAACAAGACAAATTGTCATTATTACTCTCTCCTAGTAATTGTTTTCGGCTGCAGCCAAACAATTCTCATTTAAAATGTTGAAAGTGACACTCTGACAGAGCACCGGAGCGTCGTTATTTCCCCGGTACTCTAGAGCAATTTAGAAGAAGGGTTTTTAAAAAGGGTTTGTTGCTGAATTAATCTCAATACAAGCTTGGTAGCAAGTAGTAAGACTGACTCAGGTCGTCTCTCAAGGAATCTGTGTGGCAATCAATGATTCAAACTTAGCAATAAATAAAAACGGGGGGTTTTGGTTTTGTTGTGCAGTGAAATTAAATTGGAAAAGTAAAGACGATTGAAATAAAGAACTTAAGTGCAATTGCAATATAAGAAAATTGGCATAAATTGAAAGCAACTCGAATGTAAAGAAAACAGGATTAAAGACTTGAATTGAAATAAACTCAGGACGTAAAGAGATTGCTGAATAAAAACTTTATATTAATGAAAACGAGGGAGAGATTCAAGGTGAACTCTCCCTAAGAACAAGGTTTAATGTAAAAGCAATGACTGAAAGTAAGAAAGAGTAAAGACAACGAATTAAAACTGATGTTCAGAACAGTATGTAAAAGCTGGAAGTAAAGAGTGCCCAGAACGGGGACGGTGAATGAAGAACTGAAGGCTTGGGAAAGTAAATCCTAAAAATGTCAGAGTACCAGCACCAGAGTGCATACAAGAACCAGAGAACTGAAAACTAGATAATAAAACCTAAGCACAAAGGGGTTATTTATAAAATCCCACGGCTGCTGACTTGAGCTGCTGACGCTCTAGGTTTCCTCGCACACGACCGCCTGGGTGGTCGTTACCACCGCCTAGGCGGTAGGTCAAAATTAAGTGCATCCAGACGAGGAAGTTACGCGCGCATGACTGCTGGGGCGATGTGCACATCCGCCTGGGCGGTTGGTACGCTGCTGTGGGCATAGAGTCAGCTATCCTTGGTTTCCAGACGCAATTTCCAACATATTTTATGATTAACTGTTCCTGAGAAGCCACAACACTAACAAAAACATATCAAACGCACCAGTGGCAACAACTAGAGTAATTAATACGTAAAATGGTACTAATACTCGAAACGGTAATGTAAATCAAATATTGCGTAAGAAACCAATTTAAGCATAATTGAGAGCATACAATCACTCAAGTTATGAGGAGAAATTAGCATGAAAATACGGTTTATCAAACCTCCCCACACTTGAACAATTGCATGTCCTCATGCAACATAGAACCAAGCAACAGATACAGGATTCCAGCATAGCAGACAAACAAGATAGCAAAGAGGGAACTACAGCTAGAACTCACAGAAATGGTTAGCAACAGTCGATGGTAGTAGTAAACTAGTGAGATAATACAAGTTTCCAATTAACATCCTCAAACATGTTGGCAATTTCATCAAAAGTAAGCAATGTGCAGGAGAATCAGGTATGAATGCTTGATCAGAAAGATGCTAAGCCTCACACGGATATAATTCACTCAATAACACTCAAGTGTATAGGCTAGTCCCTAGAACACACAACACTAACACTCTTCCACAGACTTGCCAAAGATGAAAATAGTCTCTCAATTCAAACTCGATGCATCAAGAAACATGCCAAAGGGTTGTGATGGGGTCAAGGTACAGGTGGGAAAAATATGGGAATGTGGACTAAGGTGGAAATCAAAATCCCATGGTTCGCCTAGTCTATAAGATAATATACCAAATGAGCACAAGGACAGAAAACCAAACAATATACACCACAAAACCCATATTTAACAGTGGTGGCTCCAATTATGCACAAAGAGTCATAAAAGCAAATTTATTTCTTTTTCCTAAGACAAAAAGCAAACCTGACCTGTAGGTTCTGAAATTTATTTTAGAATTTTTTTATTTTTTTTATTTTTTTATTTTATATATATATATTTATTTCAGAACCTGCTTTTCAAAAACAAAAGGAGATGGCAGAAATGAAGTGCAAACTAACAAATTACTGAGAGGAATTAATATTAAGTAAAAGAGTAAATACTCATTTTGGTCCCTCAAGATTAATATGAAGGACAAAATAGTCCTTCAAGATAAGAAAATGATAATATAGTCCTTCAAGATTTGACGTGATGTACAAAATAGTTCCTCAAGATATGAAATTGACAACATGATCCTTCATGATTGAAATTTTAAGACAACATAGTCCCTCAACTTGTCCTAAATTTACAATTTTAAGGGACCACATTGTCCTAAAATTTAAATCTTGAAGGATCTTGTTGTCACTTTCATATCTTGAAGGACTATTTTGTCCATCATGCTAAATCTTGAGGGACCACATTGTCATTTTCATATCTTGAGGGACTATTTTGTCCCTCACGTTAATCTTAAGGGACCAACTGGGGTATTTACTCTAAGTAAAATAACTTGTTTTGCTTTCCCCATAACCAAATACCCAATTATTGTACACAAACCTTTCACCCCCACCAGTTACCCAATTTCTTCCTTTACAAGCATGTAAGAACTCCCAATATCCCAATCAAGCATCATAACCCCCAAATATTATACAAAACAAACCATGTTCACTTAATTTCCACAGGGTAATCATTGTTTTTCACTTTTTGGCTTGTAATGTGGCTAATATGAACAAAGGGGAATAAGGCTCAAATTGGCTAAACAAGGGTAATTACAAGGGTAGGTCTATATGGCAGTGGGCTGAACAAGAAAATGCATGAGTCTATCATCTACATCAAGTACAGAAGAGCTGGCTATTTGGCAAGTCCAGGATCGGTGTACCTGTGTGTGTGTAAAATAAATAGTGCTGTTGAAGGCTCAAAACTAAGGGTATACAAGCATCATTCATGCATCCAACCTAATTCATATTGCTCACAGTCTAAGAACATATATATCATAATTTCCAACAGTTAATAATTTTAAGCACAACATCTGAAACAAGTATCAACTACCTAGTTCACCATCAAAACAAAACCAGTACTAGCAGCTAACCAGTCTCAACAGATAGAATACTAACTAAAAAAAAATATCAACTAACAAAAACTAAAACAAGAGTTAAGGAAAAAGACAAGAAAGTGTTACCCCTCCCCACACTTGGGTTTGTCACTGTCCTCAGTGGCATTGTCAGGCTCAATGGAGAGTGGTACGCACACCCTGAGTTCTCAGATCCAACCAACTCAGGTGTGCCCCTTCGACCTGCTACTGCAGGCTACTCATCCTCATCATCATCGTCAAAGCGGTGCTGCGGGTCAAGCATCAGAGCCCGCATCTGTCGGATGGTCTCTCTCTGGGATGCTCGCAATTGCACTGCGAGCTCGCCCTGCATTCGCTCAAACCTGGTATCTATGTGGGTCATGAGAGTGGAGCACATACCATCAAATGAAGAAGGGCCAGGAGCGTCAGCAGGTGGGCCAACAATATCAGGGACCTCACGGGCAGCTGCGGCGGCGGCAGCGGCTGCGCGCTCCCTGGCTCTCTGCTCTGTGGTATCCCGCTGTACCAGACCAGTAACCCCCACCTTTGGGATGTCTCCTTGCCAATCATCAGTGTCTTATTCTGCCACCCCTGCCCGCTCAGCCATGGTGGAGATCAAAGCGGGGTAGGGAAGGCTACGGAAGCGAGCACCATCATGCACCTTACTCATTGTAGTGTAAATCATTTTTGGCACATTTATCCAAGAGTTCCCCAGAATTAGGTAGACAAGAATGGCATCGTCGATGGTAATATCTGAATGGTGAGAGTTAGGCCGTATGTGGCTGAAAACGGCCCGAGTCCACGCTCCGGTGCTCTGTCAATTTTGGGTGTGGCCACCTAGTTGGGTGGCTTCACTCCCTCAAAAAGGAGGACTTCAGTCTGATTTACTTCTTTGCTGGGGCTTTGATGGAACACTTTCAGTCTATGTCCATTGACCTTGGAGGTAAAGTTGGTCTTTTTGCATTGTATCTCAATCATCCCAAAAGGGTAGACCTTCTTCACCACATAGGGCCCTTCCCACCTTGATTTCAGCTTTCCAGCCATGAGTTAGAGCCTGGAGTTGTAAAGGAGCACTTCCTGACCCTCATGAAATTCTTTCCTCAGAATGAGTTGGTCATGGAAGGCCTTAGTTTTCTCTTTGTAGATCTTTGAGCTCTATAGGCATCCCGCCTGAGTTCATCGAGTTCCTGCAGCTGTAATTTTCTCTCTTTACCGGCATTCCCTAGGTCCATAATACACTGCTTAACCGCCCAGTATGCACGGTGTTCAATTTCCACCGGCAAATGACAGGATTTTCCAAATACCAACCGAAAGGGCTCATCCCAATCGGGGTTTTATAAGCAGTACGGTAAGCCCACAGAGTATCAGATAACTTAGCACTCCAATCTTTTCTTGAGGATCCAACCATTTTTTCTAAAATCTTTTTAATTTCTCGATTGGACACCTCAGCCTGCCCGTTAGTCTGAGGATGATAAGGGGTTGCCACCTTATGAACAACCCCATACCTGCGGAGTAAGGCATCAAAAGTTTTGTTACAGAAGTGGGTGCCTTGGTCACTGATGATGGCCTTAGGAATGCCAAATCTAGAGATTATGTTACCTTTTACAAAGTTACAAACGACAGCAGAGTCATTAGTACGAGTGGGGATTGCCTCAACCCACTTAGACACATAATCAACAGCCAAGAGAAAATAATTTAAGCCAGCAGAAGTAGGGAAGGGTCCCATGAAGTCAATACCCCAAACATCAAAAATTTCACAAAATAGTAATGGTTGTTGGGGCATTTCATTTCTCCTAGAATTCTTTCCCATCTTTTGACACCTAGCACAGGACTTGCAGTATTCATAAAAATCTTTGAAAATAGATGGCCAAAATAGACCGCACTCGAGAATTTTACGACCAGTGCGCTGTGGTCCGAAATGGCCACCACAAGCCTGTGCATGGCAAAAGTCAAGTATGGAGTGGTGCTCATGGTCAGGAACGCACCTGCGAATGATTTGATCAGCGCAAAACCTCCACAAATAGGGGTCATCCCACACATAATATTTTGCATCAGAAACAAGTTTGTCCCTTTGGGCCTTTGAAAAATATGTGGGGATGGTTTTGGCAACCAAATAATTCGCAATGTCTGTGAACCAAGGCATAGAAGTCGGCACACTCATGATTCGTTCATCTTGGAACTGATCATCTAGCGGGATTGGGTCATCTGGAATATGCTCAACTCTGCTCAGATGGTCAGCTACCAGATTGTGGCAATCACTCCTGTCTTTTATATCCAAATCAAATTCTTGCAAGAGCAACATCCACCTGAGAAGGCGGGGCTTTGCATCTGGTTTCTTTAACAAGTACTTTAGAGCTGCATGGTCTGTGTACACCACCACATGAGAGCCAAGGAGATAAGATCTAAATTTTTCAAGAGCAAAATTGCCAAAAGCTCCTTCTCAGTGGTGGTATAGTTAGCCTGAGCAGAATCTAAAGTACGAGAAGCATAAGAAATTACAAAGGATTCCTTACCTTCGCGTTGAGTTAGCGCGGTACCCACAGCATAGTTAGACGCATCACACATGATCTCAAAGGGGAGGTCCCACTTCGGAGGGTTCACGATCGGTGCGGAAACTAGTTTGATTTTTAGTAGCTCAAATGCCTCTTGGCAGTCCTTATTGAAGTCAAATTCGGCATCTTTCTGCAGCAGGTCGGTCAACGGCTTTGCAATTTTGCTGAAATCCTTTATGAAACGCCTGTAAAAACTTGCATGACCCAGAAAAGAGCGAATTTCTCGCACAGAGACGGTGAGGTAGAGAAGAAATTACTTCGACTTTTGCAGGATCAACTGCAATACCCTCTTTAGAGACAATGTGTCCCAGGACCACACCTTTATCAACCATAAAGTGACATTTTTCAAAATTTAACACTAGGTTGGTCCTGATACACTATTTTAAAACAAGGGAGAGGTGTTGCAAGCAAGAGTCGAAGGAATCTCCATACACAGTAAAGTCGTCCATGAACACTTCTAAAAATTCACCAATAAAGTTAGAGAAGATGCTCATCATACACCTTTGGAAAGTACCAGGAGCATTGCATAACCCAAATGGCATCCTACGATAGGCATAGGTACCAAAGGGACAAGTGAAAGTAGTTTTCTCCTGGTCCTCCGGTGCTATTTGTATTTGAAAATACCCAGAGAATCCATCAAGGAAGCAGTAGTGTGACTGACCCGCAAGTTTTTCAAGCATCTGATCAACGAACGGAAAAGGAAAGTGATCCTTGCGCGTTACCTCATTCAGTTTGCGGTAATCAATACACACTCGCCACGAATTCTGGATTCTAGTGGGTATGAGTTCATCTTTCTCATTCTTGATGACAGTGATTCCAGACTTTTTAGGAACAACTTGCACGGGGCTCACCCATTCACTATCAGAGATAGGATAGATGATCCCGGCCTGAAGGAGTTTTGAAATCTTTTTCTTCACCACATCAAGAATGAGAGGATTCCTTCTCCTCTGAGGTTGCCTTATAGCTTTAGCACCTTCCTCTAGAAAAATTCTATGAGTACAAATGGAAGAGCTAATGCCAACCAAATCCAATAACTCCCAACCAATGGCCTTTTTATTTGTTTTTAAAACTTCCAAAAGCTTATTTTCATTTTCAACAGAAAGACCATTGGCTATAATTACCGGAAAGGTGTTTTCTTCCCCCAAGTAAGCATATTTCAAGTGGGGGGGAAGTATTTTCAACTCAAAATTTTTTTCTTTTGGACAGACAGGGGAAGAAACTGAAGCAAAAATTGCCGCGACCGCCGGGGCGGATGTCGATTCCGCTGGGGCAGTAGACATCTCCGATAAGGCGGTTAGTACCGCTGGAGCGGAAGTCGCCACTGCTAGGGCGGTCAAGACCGCGGAGGCGGTCGAGGCCACTGCCAGAGCGGTTTTTTCGGCGTCAGAAACAGAAAAAGACGCAGATGATGCTGTTTCCATGGGTTTTTCACAATTTTGCTCAATTGGTGGGGTGTTTTTACCATAAAACACAAGGGATTGATCCCCAAAGATTTCAAAATCGTCCCCCTCACACAATTGGCATAACAAATCAAGTTTTTCATACCCATTACACGCAATATCACTGCTTTTATTTTTAAAATTTTTATTACCAAGCTCAAGGAGCCAATGACCCACCTCATCATCAACCAACTCATCAATGATGTCAAGAGAAAAAATAGCATGAGTGTCAGATGGGTGTTTCATTGCACTTCTCAAGCAGAATCTTGCCTTAATGTCCCCACACTCTATATCCAAAGTTCCGGCGAACACATCAACCTTGGCTTTCGCAGTTTTTAAGAAAGGGCGGCCAAGGATGAGTGTTTGCTGGTCTAGAGGAATAGAGGCATCTGTATCCAGCACATAGAAATCTACGGGGGAATATTAAATCATTTACCTTAACTAGGACATCTTTCAGCAGTCCCTCTGGTTTTTGCACACTCCTGTTGGCAAACTGAAGGAGGAGTCATGTAGGCTTGAGTTCCCCGAAGTTCAGAGCTTGGTAAATTGCCTTTGGCATGACATTGATGGCAGTTCCCAGGTCAGCCAAGGCATTCTTGATAATCAGCTCCCCAATAAGACACGGAATAGAAAAAGAACCTGGGTCTTGGAATTTTTGAGGAAGAGCAGGGGTTAGAGCAGCAGCATTTACTTGAACATTTTCCCCCTTTGTTCTTCTCTTTTGAGTGCACAATTCTTTGAGGAATTTGGCATATTTTGGCACTTGCTTTATAGCTTCTAGGAGAGGGATATTTACCTCAACTTTTTTGAATGTTTCCAAGACCTCTTCATCTATTCCTGTCTTTTTCTTTCCCCTTGTAACAGCTTGAGGGAAAGGTAATTTTGGTAGTGGTGCAGTTGGCTCAGCTCCTTTTTCTTCCACAGCCACCTTCCCTGTACCCTTCTGTGAGGTTCTCACCTGTGTCTCCTCATCTGTTTGCTCCTCCTCATGTACTTGTGTTTCTTCCTCAGGTGTTATGACTTTGGGTTTCACACTAGGTTTCGGGGCCTCAACTGTAGGAAGTACCGTCCCTGACCTCAGAGCTATGGCACTCACATTCCCCTTTGGATTTGGAACTGTTTGGGAAGGAATGTGATTGCTATTATTTAGGGAAGCGTTACGCTCCTCCATTAGCGTAGTGACGTCCTTCCTCATCTCCATCATCAATTTCATAAGTTGTTGAATTTCTGACTCAGAGGAAGCTGGAGTTGGTTGAGGTGGGGTGTATTGAGGTGGTTTGGGAGGTGGGGGTGCATGGTTTTGTGCCCTCTGATGAGGGGGTTGATATTTCTGTTGACTGGGAAAGGGAGGTGTATTTTGGGGTTGGAATTGTGGTGGTGGTTGCTGAGCTTGGTTTTGGTGTAGTGGTTGGCTTTGGTTACTCCACCTAAAATTTGGATGATTTTTCCAGGAAGGATTATAGGTGTTACCAAATTGAGAATGCCCCTGATTAGGAAAATTTGTGGCTGCCACTGTTGCATATTCCTCGTTCAGCTGAGGGCACACATCTGTAGGATGGTCACTAGCACAAATCCCGCATACCTGGACTACTGGTGGTGGTGTTGGAATGGAAGCATATGCTACCACCTTCTGTTGACTTATCAGAGCGAGTTCTTTAATGGCAGTCGTCATCTCTGCCAATTGCTTCTCCAGTGATTTCTGATCATAAGGGCCAACTTCATGCACCCCTCTTGCATTGGGAGTATCACGGGTTCCGAACTGCTGATTATTGGAAGCTATGGTTTCTATCAGCTCCATGGCCTCTGCCAAAGTCTTGTTCATCAATGCTCCCCCACTTGAGCAGTCAATAGTACGCCTATCTGCAACGCACAACCCCTCATAGAAGAATTGGATGAGGTTGGCGTCAGATATTTGATGAGAAGGGCAGCTTGAGACCAATCTATTGAAACGCTCCCAATATTCATAGAGCGTTTCCCCTTGTAGTTGTTGTATGCTGCAGATGGCTTTCCTAATTGCCCCCGCTCTTGAAGCAGGGAAATATTTTTCCAAAAACCTTCTTTTGAGATCAGCCCACGAGTTCACCGCCCCATTGGGTAGATTCATGAGCCATGTTTTAGCTGCACCCTCCAAAGAGAATGTGAAGGCACGGAGTTTTACAGCATCAACACCAGCCCCGTGTGGCCCTAGTGTATCACACACATAATGAAATTCTTTGAGATGTTGGTGGGGGTCCTCACCGGAAAGCCCATGGAATTTTGGGAGCCGATGGAAGAGTGCCCCTTTTATTTCAAAATCCCCATCGACATCTGGGTATATAATGCCTAGGGGTGGTTGATTCAGATCAGGAGCAATGAGTTCCCTCAAAGTAGGATTTCTTCTCGCAGCCATAGACGTAACAGTGAGAGGATCAGTTGGTGTGTCGGTGGGTGTTGCAAAAACACTCTCAGGAAACACACGGGTATGACCACTAACCTCCGCACTACGGGAACGAGTATAAAAAGAATTACCTACGTCCTCGCCTTCCCGCCTCGCTCGTCTCAAACCTCGTAAGGTTCTTTCGATTTCAGGGTCGAAAGGGAATAGAGAGCTATCGGGTTGCGAACGAGTCATCCATAGGATTTATAAGAAAGATTGAAGAAAAAAAAACAAACTTTTTGGAACGCGTCGACCGCTGGGGCGGTCTGCCTACCGCTGGGACGGTCGGTGCGAAAAGAGGTTTAAGAAGAAGAAGGTTGCGAAAAAGGAAAATATTTTTTTTTATATTTAAAGAAAGAATAAAACAATACTAGGATTAAATCAAAAATTGCCTAGATTCCCTGGCAACGGCGCCAAAATTGACAGAGCACCGGAGCGTCGTTATTTCCCCGGTACTCTAGAGCAATTTAGAAGAAGGGTTTTTAAAAAGGGTTTGTTGCTGAATTAATCTCAATACAAGCTTGGTAGCAAGTAGTAAGACTGACTCAGGTCGTCTCTCAAGGAATCTGTGTGGCAATCATTGATTCAAACTTAGCAATAAATAAAAACGGGGGGTTTTGGTTTTGTTGTGCAATGAAATTAAATTGGAAAAGTAAAGACGATTGAAATAAAGAACTTAAGTGCAATTGCAAAATAAGAAAATTGGCATAAATTGAAAGCAACTCGAATGTAAAGAAAACAGGATTAAAGACTTGAATTGAAATAAACTCAGGACGTAAAGAGATTGCTGAATAAAAACTTTATATTAATGAAAACGAGGGAGAGATTCAAGGTGAACTCTCCCTAAGAACAAGGTTTAATGTAAAAGCAATGACTGAAAGTAAGAAAGAGTAAAGACAACGAATTAAAACTGATGTTCAGAACAGTATGTAAAAGCTGGAAGTAAAGAGTGCCCAGAACGGGGACGGTGAATGAAGAATTGAAGGCTTGGGAAAGTAAATCCTAAAAATGTCAGAGTACCAGCACCAGAGTGCATACAAGAACTAGAGAACTGAAAACTAGATAATAAAACCTAAGCACATGTAGGATTAAAAATTGTATGTGTGCAGTGATGAAAGTGATGAAAACTAGATAATAAAACCTAAGCACCTGAGAACTGTGGGCAGTGATGAAAGTGTATGTGTGCACGAGAAGGGGGGGTTGAATCGTGCAAGTTTTAAAAATTGCTTCTTAAAACTTTTACTTAGAAAGCTGTTTTTACTCAGAAGGTAGGATTAAGAGTTTGCAGCGGAAAACGCTTTCTGAGAAGATTAAGCTTATGAGAGCTTAGTCTTTCTGAGAAAGTTCCTTTCTGAGGAATTTTAAGAAAATGACTTAAGGTTTGAGTTTCTTAAAGGCTTTCTGATTTTGATTAATAAGGTTTTCACGCGACCTCTTAATTAGAGTCGTGATAGAGTTTTTCTCAAAGATTTATGCAAGTAAAAAGCAAAGGAGAAAAGCTTAACACAAAGAATTTTATACTGGTTCGGTTATAACCAACCTACTCCAGTCCTCAACCTTCAGTTGAGAGTTCTTAGATATTCTTCTTAAAGTGCCTTCCCAGACAACACTGCCTTTACCACGTAAAGGACTTCCACCACTTCACAACCCGAAGTGGATTTCCTTGCCTCACACTAGAGGACTTCCTTGCCTTAAACAATTAAGGACTTCCTTGCCTCCAGCACTAGAGGACTTCCTTGCCTTAAACACTTAAGGACTTTGAACTTTTGCCTCAAACACCAGAGGACTTAAAACTGCCTTCAAACAACGAAGGACTTAGCGTTTTTCGGAAAGTTGTTTTTGCTTCGAAAATCAACTACTAAGATTAAGTTACACACTTAATTTGACCCTTAGTAGACTTCTAGATTTAACTTACAAATGTAAGAATTTACACCAATTTAGAACTAGAAGATTTTGCAAAGTTAGAAGAACAATTTCGTAAAAATTGTCTTTCTGAGAAAGTTCTAAGTTTTCGCAAAATGATTTTCAATTCAATAGAGTTTTTGCACGTTTAATCAAGAGTTTTTAGCGCAAGAGTTTCGTCACATTGCTCTGGAATTGAACTCATATATATAGGCATTAAAGAGCCGCGAAATTAGAAGCTTTCACTTTGCTTATGTGGCTGTGTCCTTTTCAGAACGGCTCCCTGCTACAGTCAGCGCGAAATGAGGAACTTTTCAGAACTGCACAGTGCGCGTGTTCCCACTTCCTTAGCTAGTTGTAGCGAGCTTTCTGAGACTTCTTGCGATCCCTTGAGTCCAGACACTTGGTTGCTTCTGAGTCCAACCTTCTAAGAGTTGTACGGACTTCTGAGGCTAACCTTCTGAGGGAAGGCCCTTCTGAGAACTGCTAGTCGCAAGGTCTTCTGAGACCTTTCTGAGGCGACAGCGTTCTTTCCTCAGAAACATGATTTCACCTTCTGCGCTTCTGAGACATCCTTTCTGATATCTTTGGCGCTATGATTTTATCAATTGATCTCAAGGCTACTTGATGTTTTTGTCTTGGTCTTTGCTCATGGCATTGCAACAATTTAAAGCTTTCTGAGACACTTAGCGCACATATTAGCAAAACCTTAAGTAAAATTTTATACTTATGGCTTACCTTGTTATCATTAAAACTTTCATAACTCTAAGAGAATTATGCCTAATTCTCTCAGAAGGGTTCTGGAGCTTACAAGTGAGTCAGCTTTCCTTGGTTTCCAGACGCAATTCCAACATATTTTATGATTACCTGTTCCTGAGAAGCCACAACACTAACAAAAACATATCAAACGCACCAGTGGCAACAACTAGAGTAATTAATACGTAAAATGGTACTAATACTCGAAACGGTAATGTAAATCAAATATTGCGTAAGAAACCAATTTAAGCATAATTGAGAGCATACAATCACTCAAGTTATGAGGAGAAATTAGCATGAAAATACGATTTATCACACTCCTTTTACAGTCAAGTATTATGGAATACAAATAGGAGATGTGTCTTTAAGGCTTAATTTGTTGATTGCCAATTTTATGAAGAAATTTTCCAAACATTAGGGGGAGAATGACAACTGGAATAAAGTGCAATTCATCACTCTTACTCTATTTAGATCCCCATAATTAAAAAGGCAATAAGAACCAGAAATTCATAATTTTATTGCAAAGAGTAGTAAATGCATTGTGAGATGCATTTTTATGATGAAATAGAATGACTAAAATATATATACTAGTTGAATGAGATACCCTTATTCGAAATTGATGCCCATTGTTAAGCAATTGGCTAGTGAATAGATCATACGTCAGAAGCGTGATATGTCAGTCGGTTCCAAAATGAAAATTTTTGAAATAAGGGACAAATAGACAAAAATATTGTTATGGAGCCAAATGATACTTTTCCTGTTGAAGAGGATAGAGACATGCTAATGACACATATTATGGTCCAAAATTTGACATGATTGAAACGTTAGAAGACGTTCAGGTACCTGAAAATTGTCAAGATATTAAAAATGATGAGATCTCAATAAATCATGTCTACACAAGAAACTATGGAACCGACAAGTAATTGTTGTTGCGACAATATATTTGCAAATAGTGTAGCGCTACACTTATGCAAGAAAATGAGGATCTTGAGTCATCAAGAATCATCAACAAATATATCGATATATAAATGATTGACCAAATTAGAAAAAAAACCATGTAGGCTAAACTTGACTCATTTGTTGATTGGAGCTATAGTCCAAACACCTAGAAGGTGTGAAACTCATGGGATACAGATGAGTATGTTTGCGAAAGCAAAAATGAGAAAAATGAATTTGTACACTATAAGGCTCAATTTGGAGCAGAAGGTATTTTTACAAAAGACCTTATATAGATAATGATGAAACATATCCCATGTAGTTGATGCAATAATGTTACGATATTTGATTAACTTATCTACATTAATAAGCTAAATATGCATCTAATTGATGTTGTCAAAACATATCTATATGGATCATTAGACAATGATGTTTATATGAAAGTCCCTGAAGGATTAAAGATATCAACATTGTTTAACAAACATTTCTGTGAAATTTATTCAATCAAACTGTGAAGATCTATTTATGGTCTAAAGCAATCTGGGCACATACGGTACAACCATTTTAGTGAGTATTTAATTGAGAAGAGATTTCAGGATGATGCTATTTTCCCATGTGGAAATTGATTCATCATATTTGTGTATGTTGATGACTTAAATATCATTGGAACTCCTGAAGAAATTCCTATAGTCGTAAAAGATTTAAAAGATGAATTTAAGATGAAAGATCTTTGAAAGACTAAATTTTGTCTCGGCCTACAGTTCGAGCATTTGACTAATGAAATTCCAATTCGTTAATCAACTTACATTGAGAAAATCTTGAATTAAGAGATTTTATATGGACAAACCACAATCATTAAGTACCTTAATGGTGATAAGGTCGTTGGATGTAAAAAGAGATTTATCCCTTCCTCAAGAAAATGGGGAAGAAATCTACTTGGTCCTGAAGTACCATATCTTACTATTATTGGAACACTCATATACCTTGCTAATTATACACAACTAGATATAACATTTGATGTAAACGTATTAGCAAGACATAGTTCCTCCCCAATTTATTTGATATTTTTCTACAGACACATCTCAATCTTGTGTACTAATTTCTTGAAGGTAGAAATATATATCAACTAATGTCTTTAAGAAAGGGATAAAATACTGTACTCTTTTTTTCTTGATTAAGGTTTTTATCCCATTGAGTTTTACCTTAACAAGGTTTTTAATGAGGCAATCAAAAGTCTTACATTATGAGGATATTGTACTATTTTTCCTTCATTAAGATTTTTTACCAATGAATTTTTTCTTAGTAAGGTTTTAACGAGGCATATTCTAGCAACAGACATTCAAGGGGGAGTATTATGAGATAATATTGTGAATATCTGTATCTTTAATGGATTTAAATAAGATTTGGATAAGATTTGATTTGATCTTATCTCTTCCTTAGTTTGGCTATAAATTGTTCTTTCAATCCTAATGGAAGAGCACACTTTGAAGACTATCAATAATATTGTTTTTCCTTCTCCTTTATTTCTCTTTGTTATTGTTATTAGTTTCACAAACACATAGAAACTAGTTAAATAAATGTGTATATTATTGAGATAATATGTAATTCATGGTGGTAGCAAGTAAAAAAAAAAAAGTAGTGTCTATATATAGATCTATGATAAATCAAAATCTCTAATGGTAAAATTAATCAATCAAACATTAAATTAAATTATTGTAAATGAATTTAAGATATTATTTTATTTGGGGGTAAAAACTATACACTCATATTCCTAGAGATTTGGCAAAACTATACTTCTGACTTTAATTTATTTTCAAAACCTGCTACATAAATTCTTTAACTTATAAAATTATGTTGGCTTATCCTAAGAATGTTTAATTGTTAGTCGAACTAACAATTCTCATAACATATGATTAACATCTAATTTTTAATGATTTATTTGTAAATAATAGATGCATTAAAACTTATTTCTCTCATTTGATGTATTAAAGGAAGTTAACATAACCAAATGGTCCATTTGATGTATTAAATGAAGCTATCATGAAGTTAACATAACCAAGCAAATGGTCCATTTTTTGGTAGATACCAAATGGTCCATTTGATGTATTAAAATTTACTTCTCCAATTTTTTTTTATACTTGATTTTATCACCTTCTCTAATATTTAATTATTTTAATTTTAAAAAAGTATTTTTATCATGAAAATTGTTAGTTTGGCTAATAACCAAATATTTTTTAAAAAAATCAATATAACTTTTATAAGTTGAATAATTTGTGCGGCATATATTTTAAAAATAGAGGAAATCTAATTGTATTTTCATTTAACTTTAGGAAATTAGTGTAACTTACCACATTTATTCTGAGCATAGTAAAAGCTGATATTGGTTTAAGTGATGTGAGACATTAAAAGCCACATGGCATTACATGTCAATACTAGCAACACGTGGCATTCCAAGTGGTTGCATGATGAGTGCATGGCATACACACAGACCAAGTAATATAAAATGACAAAAATAGCATAAATGCTCACATGGGGTGTTCTGGTAATGGCGTCATGCATTGAGAATTGAGAAAACCAACCCAACGATGTCTGTAGTAGTAATAATCGACCAAGTTGCATTGTTTTAGGGTGCATGCAGTGTAGGGTACTAGGCAGAACTAACCAAACCATGAAATAGCCAAATTTGTTATATCAAAATCACCTAACCTGGCCGATGGAACATGTCCCCAAAGACAATGTTAAACATTATGTTATCATATACTCCCTTAATCAAGTGTCGAGGGTTCGATTTTCGTCATGGATATGAAAAAACTTTAAAATTTCGGGTTAGTTATCCTACTCTTCGATGTGCCTACAAGTCAATGAAGGCTTAGTCACTGTCATCGACAGTGGATATCTTGGTCATGAAAAAAAAAAAAACATTATGTTTGCCATTCAAATATCATATATATGATGAGTAACCATCTAGTTGTTAATTCGATAAATACACAAGCGTATGTAAAATGCGAGTAGTCGTGAGTTGTGGTATTTAAACGACCCATATGGTATGTGATGAGACGCACCATGTAACACCCTACTAAAAAGTCCTTAATGCTTAAGTCATTTTAGGCCATTTCATAAGGGTTACCTCCTGTTATCATGTTTTATCTTTATATTTAAAATATAATACGCGGAAAACAGGCGGGAGTAAATTTTCGAAAATCATTTGCGGTATAGAAAATAAGGGCCTAGCGCATAAATATAACGATAATAATAAGCTATACAAGCATCTACGAAAATACTACATCATATAAATAACTCCCATCAAGTAACAAACATGAAATAAATACTAGGTCTCACCCCATAAGCCAAAAACTGTGACCTATGAGATTCCACCATAAATGAGTAAATAAATAGCTGCCAGCTAACAAAGGTCCGGACTCAGAAAACATAATAAATAAATAAACGTAGCGGAAGCATAAAAGTCATAACATCTGATAAGGAAATAAAACATGTCTCTGATATCTAGGGAACTATATCATAAACTAAGTCTGCACGGGCTCCTCGTGTGCTTCGACATCCTGCTCTGTCTGCTCCTCTAAAAGGTGGGAAAAACATAGGGTGAGCACTGGGAAGTGACTCAGTAGAGGAAGTCGTCCCGGGTTTAATTATAAAATAAGTGAAGCATGAATGAGTTCAATTCGGATATAAGTTGAAAATCAATCTTTCCCCGGAACGTCTTACCTAAGTGCATCTTGTCCATTTTATTAATTCATATAACATATCATAATTAAAGGTCCGTGTGTAGTGTACTATGTACTTCTATCACAATCAGGGAAAATATAACATAACAGAACATTTATCAGAACTTTCTTTCAAAGCATCTTATCATTAACTTTTACTTTGAAGCTGTCAGACATGGCAAAGCCTCCCTCCCACCCTTACTCCTACAATCCGGCCCCTAGGTATGAGCTCATCCTAAAACATACGGGAAAGAGGGGGTACAGTTCACCTTCCTCAAGTGAAGGAGTTGCAGCCGAGGATGCCACCCCTCCCTACAACTCTCATCACAAGTTGAAGGCTACAGGGTATTTTAATCTTTCAGAGTATCAGAGATCTTTCAGAACGTCTTTTAATTATCACAAATCTTTCAGAGTTAACAGAGATATTTCAGAGCATCAGAGTATCTTTCAGAACATCTTTTAACCTTTACCGGATGATAGAGTTAATTCATTCAGAGCATTTCATCATAATATATATCATCACATAGCATATTCATCATGTAATCATTCATCATAAACATCTCATACAATAATTACATATACATATAAACATATTTTATAGCTCATATAATCATATATAAATCGTGCATAATTCATATATAATATTTATACAAGTCGTAGAACGTATTAGGGTACATAAAAGGGTAAAAACATGTCAATTTATACTCTTTAACATCATGGAATAAACATAGCACATTCACTTACTTACTCTGACATCATGGAGAATAAATAAATATCACTCCTTATCAAATAAACATGATATACAATTACTTATAAATATTATTCTCAATGCTTCTATACCTTTCATGTCATATGATCTCGTTTATTTTATTATTATTTCATACTTATACTTTATTCTAGTTTTACTTGTACTTTATACTCTACCCTTAAATATCTTGTAAACTCTTATATTTTATTCATCATCAATCTTATCTTCTATACTATTATTGTTACTATTACTATTATCATTACATATCATATATTATACATGTTGTTGTTCTTACTGTATTATTCTTTTATTATTATTGTTAGGGTTAATATTTTATTATTATCCTCCCTATTAATATTACTATCATTATCATATTATTATTATTATTTCTACATGTTATCTACCTAATATTAACTAATATACATGCTAATAGGTATAAGTTTATGTAATAATAATATGTAATAGTAATATACCTATACAAATAAACTATCTTTTATTTATTTATATATATATAGAAAACCAAAACCCAAGTGCTGCTCGCAGCCATGCGCATACCAAGCGCTGCTCGCAGCTTACGCATATATATATATATATATATATATATATATATATATATATATATATATATAGAATCACGTAATAATAATAATAATAATAATAATAATAATAATAATAATAATAATAATAATAATAATAATAATAATAATAAGGCACAAAAATTCCTAATGGGAAAAACGATCATCACATTAATCTCATAAAATCATCATCAATATGCATGAAAATAGAATGTCTAACCCCTACCTCTTGAAGACAATTTCGAAATATGCAAAGAGAAACCATTTCCCGACGTTGCTCTCGTTGGAAACCCCTCTCTCTCTAGCCCCACGAACGGTCCGGTGATGCCGGAGACTCTAAACGGAGAAACAGAATCGGTAAAAAGGTCCGGCTTGATGAGAGGATTAAGAATATGAGTTTATTTTCTGGATTGGGTAAGGTTTAATAGGTGTTTCGTGGTTTGGAGTATCAA
Organism: Aeschynomene evenia; assembly: GCA_013621005.1. Classification (NCBI taxonomy): domain Eukaryota; kingdom Viridiplantae; phylum Streptophyta; class Magnoliopsida; order Fabales; family Fabaceae; genus Aeschynomene; species Aeschynomene evenia. The sequence continues at coordinate 13,455,617 of CM024272.1, forward strand.
TGGCTTAGGGAGCTCTTGAGAGAAAGATGGCTATGGCGACTCAGAAGAAGGAGGAGAGTGTTTTTCTCAATTGGAGAGGGTTACTAGTGTTTATATAGGCAGTGACTAGGTTAAGAGTCATTGTGGGGCCCACCGTCACTTAAATTACTAAAACACTCCAAATCCCCCCAAATAATACTATAATGCTCATATAATTTTTCTAATATTTAAATATAAATTAAAATACACACATAGGCACATAAAATAAAATAAAATAAAATAAATAATAATATATAACACTAATATTATCTAATAACAACATGTAACTCATATAAATATTTTATATCATCATTCCTAACCATATGCATCATCTAAATACCAATTAAAACTCATATATGCATCCAACATACTCTCCCACACACAATGAACACTCACATAAATACACATAATTATCATGACATATAATTTACACACGTAATTCACATAGCATAGAATGAACACATATATACACACTTAAATCACGTCACACATAAGGGTTTGACTAGAAGAAACTTATCCGCCCAAACCGAATTAAATCATAACCAAGGTCAATTACCCTTAATCTTACTTAATTAGGACTTAATAAAAGTCGGGGTGTTACACACCACACCATTATTAAAAGATGAGCATGGTTAGTTAGAGGTACAACAAAATATTAGCTAAAACAGTCAACAAATAGTAATTTGAGTCATAATCATCCCGCCCATTAAAAATATACTCATTATTAAAATGTTATTTGGACCATAAAATATTAAATAGATTTTATTGACTAATTTGGCTGGTTTTTTTTTTTTTCCACATTTGTGTTAAAAGATTATATAAGTCCGAAACAAATTAAACAAGTCAGTATTTGTGTTGGTCATGAGTCCTGACCAATCCATTCCCACTTGCTCCTTCAAATTGATCAATTTGATCTTTATCTACATACATATATAGAAACACATTTATGTAATATACTAATCTAAGCGTAATCTTGTTCACGGATTAAAAATATATTCTAATAGAACTTTCGGGAATGTTAGTTTGATAATCACTTTCTCATAAATGTATGATTTTTGATAGATTGTATACTAAATTTATGAGAATTTTGTACGATATTTATGGAAATAATTTTATTTTTGTATTTGGCTCGTATTCTTGAGATAAAACTTGTCATTTTTAAAATTGTTTTATATATTACACAACAAATATAATAATAAAATAAAATCAATGGTCAAGTGGTTAGCTCACTTGTCCCCTTAAGCAAGGGTCTGGGGTTCGATACCCACCTTGTGTATGGAGATGCCGTTAGTCCAGTATAAAAAAAAATAGTAATAACAAAATAATAAGTGAGGCTAGAAATATCTTTCTATATATTTAATTATAAAAATTTTCATGACATAATAAAACTTATCCATAGTTGAATAAGGAATGAAAATGAAAAAATTGTTTCTTCCGAAATATATTTGGAGCATTTATAGAACCAATCATAAAAAAATAATTTTCTTAGAAAAATAATTTGAAGATCTTGCAACTCCGCCTAACCGAACGTTCCTGTGAGTAATAGTAAGAATCATCTCATTTCTTTTTAACCAATAATCGATGATTCGATTTCTATTTTTGGAATTTGGAACATATTTAAAACTTATTATGTTTACGATTGGTGACAAGATTAAATTTTTATCTAATTGAATATTAATTGTAAAATAAGAATATATATTTTTATTTGAAAAAATCTAATAATATAACTACAAATTTGCGTTAAGAATTAAGTTTTCAAAATATATAACTTGGCATACTATATTGACTTTGAGATGAATGGATATATGGATAACATCCCTTCACACCATTTAACCACTTGCATGATTATGTCAACAGATTTAGTAAAAATATTATGATTGAATAGAATATATTGCATTTTGTCATTTGAAAGGTTTTTGTCATATTTTACTTTCCCACTTTATTACCCGTCCACTAACTTTATAATTTATTTACTATATTTTATTAACCAAAAATCCTATCACGCTTCAATCATATGTTTTTAGGCTTTTTAAATGACTCCTTGTGTGTATTCTTCCACTATAATTAACGATACGTAAAATGTATATTAGAGATTCATGCGATCTCTATCGACTTTTTAATTTATTTGACTCCTAGAAAATTAGAACAGAATAAAATGGTGTATAGAAAAGATAAAGAAAATTAAACTATGATTTGATATGAAAATTGAAATGTGAGAATGTCAAAGATTGGATATGAAACGTTTAAAGGGATATTCATGAAAGAAAAATATTAAGTTTGTATTTCAAAGACATGTCTCTAGTCTTACTTCTTTTTGGATGAACACTACTAAAAACTTGTCAATTACATACGGATGTTATAGCTAGTCACTTAAAATCCCTTTTTCCATATTTTTATCCCAAGACATAAACCAAACACTTCCTTAATATGTGTTTGATAGGGTAATACATAGATAAATATAAAAATAATATGGGATAAGACATATAATTTATATCTTAAAATAAAAAATTTATATATTTTTTAATACAAATGTTTGGGGAACAACATTTTTCCAGTCAAAACAGCCAACAAAGTTCATTTGAACTTTTTGGTCCAAATAGCATTTTTAATCATGAGTATATTTTTAATGGGTTAAGTGATTATGGCCTAAATTCCTATTTGTTGACTGTTTTTGCTGATTTTTTATTGTACATCTAGCCATGCTCATTTTCTAAACTCTTAAATAATTGGGACCAAGCGAACATAAAATTGAAAATTATAGATAGAAACTACTATTTTATAATACTTTAGATATGATATAAAAGTTTTATATTTTTAAATAATAATACTAAATGAATAATGAAAAATCAGTCAATACAGACCATGGATCTATTTTGATTTTGAGTTTGATCCAAATAATTATTGAAATTGTAATAGGTTGAGTAATTATGGCTCAATATCTCATTTATTGACTGGTTTGACTGATTTTTTATTATGCATTTAGCACCTCTCTTTTAAACTCTCTTTTAAAATGCATGTATTACTATAAATCTCACCAAACACAATCAGCTTATAAAATAGACAAGAGTGGATAGAGGGAATACGTGTCTATGAATCAGCTATTATGTTGGTCAATCGATGAATCAACAATGACTCATTTACCTCAAATGCAACTTGGCAACACCAAGTCATAAATCTATTATATTACGTGTACAATTGAAATACATCTAACAAATATTTAATATGTGCTATATATCATATGGAATATGGACTATACATACGTATGTTATATAAATAGCACACATCTCATATCATATATAGCACACATTGAATGCTCGTTGGATATATTTATGTGATATGACAAACATTATTGATCATAAATTAGTTTGGGAGGCCGCATAACATGTGTCGGAATATACATTGCAAACATGCCACAATATATTGATGTTTGAAGAAGCATGCATGCATTGTTGGTGGGCAAAGGCTAAGATCATGTCATAATCGGTTATAAAAACAAAGCAATCATAGATGGGGGCAATCTCTAAAACTTGATAAGGTTCGGCTTTAGGAATCTGTTTTTTGGTGGTTTACCTGTAATTGCATGCAATTGTAAGAGTTCTAGTGCAAACAAAAACACGTGTATATGTCTCATTTTTTACCAAAGAAAAAAGTTTATATATACATGCATGGTGCCCACCATCCTATCGGGTAAAGTTGAGGACGGATCTAGAATTAAAATTACGAGGGGTGAAAATTATAAACATTAAAAATTAAAATAATTATATAAAAATTTATTAGTTTAAAAATTAAATATATTATACATTAGCACAATACTTTTTCATATTATAAAACTCATTAATAATTAAGTCGATTTCGAATTTTTTTAGCAATTTTTCTTTTAATATAAGTTACTAAACAATCAGAAATGTAAATTTTTTTTACATATTCTTCCAATCATCAAAATATTTTATTTGTACAACTATTAAGTAGTGGATGATTGACTCAACTGTCGTAGTTGATGTTAAGATATATATGATTGAATAAATATGTAAAAGTCTTTTATATTGTTAGTATATTGAAATTAAGTCCATAAAAATTTTATATTTATGCATTATCATACACAATCTGAGTATTTATATGGAATACAACTAAGTAGCTCGAAATAGGCATATTAGAATGGAACATCTTGAGCTTGAGTCTATAACAAAGTATTTATGGAAAACTTATTAAAGCACCTAATTAACCAAAAATTAAAGTCATCACATTAATGAGGGGAATTAATTGCACTTGAATTTTCGGGAATATATAATATATATGAACCGTTTTTTATTACTACCTGCGCCTAACCCTCAACGATCAAACATGTGTATCTTTATCTTTTAAGAATGATTTGGTAAAGTAGGTAAGAAAATAAAAAATGGCTAGTAGTAATAACTTGCTTTCACCAAAAACCATTAATTAGGTTAGGGGAAAGTGATGGACCATAATTAAGGTATGGTCATAATAAGAAACACCATTATATTCTATCACCATTGTGGTTATAATAACTGCCAATTTATGAGGGTTATGGGTTTACTTAAGTCTATACATAGGATTATACATCAAATCTCATTGGGACTCTTGGATATTCTTAAGCTATTGTGGAATCATTCCTTTTGCAAAATTCTATAGTAATATACTACTTCCTGTTAACAAATAATGGTTAGAAAATTCTCTTATTCAATATTATTTGTCACTTTAAAATTTTAAAAAAACATACATTTATTACTTTTTTTTTCCAATTTTATCTTCATATATATACATTCTCTCTCATATCTTTATAATAATTATTGCACAAAAAATTAAAAGGATAATTTGATCATTATATATCATTTTTACATATCAAGTTATTGTATACTTTAATTACATTCTTAATAATTTAATTACATTCTTAATAACCGTAAAAATTCTAAAACGTCATTTATTTTTGAACGGAGGGAGTAGTACTTTCCTTTATCCTTGTCAATGATGATCTATCTTAAATGAAAAAATTAAATAATTATGCTATTTGCTCACCACTAAAGAATAATGTCTATATGATATGAGACTCATTTTATAGTTATTAAATGTGATTAATAGATAAAATGTATAGGGATCATTAATTAACAACATTCAATAATAATAGAACGAGTATAGTATCATGTAATACACTTAATTTTTTGTTTTAAAATAACATTTTTAATGAAAAATAGAGAAAATATATACTAGGAAAATGAAAAAAGGAAAAAGGTTGTCTGACACCATAGACTATAATCGTGTCCAACAATGTAATTTTTGTTTAAAAATTATGCAACCGGAGCAAGAACAAGAACATATAATTTTTATCAAATAAATCAAGAAAATGCTACTATTTTGTCATCCTGTTTTTTTTTTTTTTGAGTATATACACAAAGAATTTTGACATCTGATCCATTCATGATATTTTGTTTTTACATACATTGATTGGAATTTTATATATGGATCAAACACTATTTTGCCATGTGTAAAAATACAATATGTGTTTCAATTAATTTATATTTAAAAAAAAAATATGCACATGAGATAGAACTAAAGTTATGTGTTTAATTTTTAAAAATTAAACACATACGTGTATGAGCGATTTTTAACAAAGTAATTTTTTAAAATTACTTAAAAAATTATGCACATGAGAGATTCAATTAAATGATAATGTAAAAAGTTTTATATTATCAACGTATTTAAACTAATAAATATATTGCATATTTATTTTTTTCAACAAATAATTGCTTGTTATTTTTTCAAAATATTAAGATGTTATAATGTTCAAATACATTGAAAAACCTATGTATATTATTGAATGTATGTAGGTAGTATAAAACATTTTCTATTTATAGATAAATATATATTATCTTTTTTTATTATATTACACCCGATTGAATCTATTAACTCAAATCTCATCTAACTCAATAATGTTCCATCAAATTTTCAAGACCTTGTGTATATTACATTTCAATTCCCTCGAGTTAACACTCATCTCTCCCTTTATTTGCAGAGGAATTTGTTATATGCCCAACGAAAAATTACTCAAATCAGTCAATAAATTATGTTCAACATATATAATATTATATATTGTGTACACCATATATCATATGATGTGCAATACATATATCACATGTTATAAAGAAAGATGATGTTGTAACATGTGATATATGTTGTGCACAATAAATGATATTTATTGTGCACGACATGTGATATACACTGTGCATTTTATATTATATATGTTATTAGCTATTTTAATTAGTTGTTTTGCCTAAATTTTTGTTGCGCACAAAATATTTATCATTTTAAAAATATTCTCCTCCCCAACAAATTTAAAATAAACCACACATTAATCTACTTTCATTTTTTTTATCAAATTTGGTTGTTGCTCTAAGTGAACCCAAATACAAAGTCAATTCATATATTTGGTATATGATAATTTAATATACACGATGTTTTTATGAAAATAATTTAAAAATTACATATTCATGTTTTGTGATAAGTAGTCCTCATACAATAATCTATCAAGATTCTATTTAATTTTATATACATTCATTAGTGGAAGAATAATTTCATTATTTATTTCTTTGTTATACTTGTAAAATAAGTTTTATAAATAACGTATTTTTTATTTATTCATTTTTATATAAATATATATTTTATTAATTATTTAATATTTTAAAAATATAAAATTCGATATAATCTCATGCGATTATAAGACAATTTTAAAAATAGAGGAGAAATACCATTAATATGAGTATCTCTTAAAAAAGAGAGGTGCATTTTACTTTCAATAATATATCAAAATTATTTAACTCAGAGATGTGTGTGTGATCGAATAATAGAGAGTCATTCTCTCTTAATTAGGCTCAATAATAATTATTTATTTTGTACATAAAAAACTTTAAAGTTTCGAAGGTGTCTATTGTCGAAAAAAAAAGTGATGCTAAATGTACAATATAATAAAAAATCAGTTAAACCAATTAATAAATGAGGTTTTTGGTCATAATTACTCAGTTCATTACAATCTTAATGATTATTTGGGCCAAAATTGATGCCAAAATAGACCCATTGACTGTATTGACTGATTTTTCATTATACACTTCGTATTATTACGAAAAAAATTAATATAGAGAAATAAAGATTCGTATATTGAAAAAGAAGAAATAGAATCTACCGTTATGCCCACAATTTAAAAGTCAAAAAATGATAAAGTGAATAAAAGAAGTTTGATGAACTCGCTTTTCGGTGCACCGATTAGTTACATTTAAAAAACAAACAAGCTGCTACTAATTAACACTACTCAAAAATGGTTAAATTAATTATCATCTCATCGATGAGTCCTTAATGCACATACACTCACATGTGAGTCAGGAACCAGAACACAAGAAAAATTCAGCAACTGCATGTGGATTGTCCTTGTTCTATCTTATGTGTTTTTATTAAAAAAGGAAAAAGAAACAAAGAATGCAAAACAAATCCTTATTGAGGTGCGCGTAGCCCCAATAATAAGACAAATTATGGTCCTAGGGATTGACCACCTTTCTTTAATTTTTCTCTGCTAACTCCCATTTATGACTTGGCTTTTACTACACTATACACTGCCCCTTCATCCTCCACCTCTCATGGGACCATGCCTCCAAACCACGGGGTGTTGTGCAGTGGTAACTATAAGAATATAGAGTTGTAAATTTTGTGATTACTAATTTATTCCCTTTAGACTAAAATAATTATGTGCTTTGCAAATATTTTGGTCTAAAACATCTCTTCATTATCAATGGGATTGGAATTGATAGGACTGGTAAATGATTTGTTATTCCTTATACAAGATTTAGTGTTCGAGTTGAAAAATTTTTTATTGTGAGTCTAACCTATGGTTCTAGATAAGCGATTCAGGTCATCGAATTAGTCATGATAAAACTTCGAAATATTGTCTCTTGATTCTATTTCAATAGTTTATTTTAACATTTTTGCACTTGTAGTAAGTAAATAAAAATATTTAATGTATAACAAAAAATTATTCAATATTCACATCAAATATTTATCCCACCATTAAATTTTAAAAGTTTGGATGTAAGAATAAAGTCATATTAAATCCAATGTTAAGAATAAATATTGGATAAATGTTGAATATATATACTTTTTTGTTGTAGATCTACTATATATTGCTCTAAGAAAACATATTAATGTTCTGGGTTTGTTTAAAAGTATATATATTAAAATGATTAAATTATTTTTCACATTTCTATTAACACATTCTCTAAACAAATCTACACAATAATTACATGAGAGGTAGTAAAAATGATATTATATCATTCAATTTATATTAATATGATAAAATGACAATCAATATAAAATAATTTTTTTTAACGACCATTAAGAGAGAACTGAGGGAATACGTAATTGTCTATTTAGAAAAAATATATAATTATTTTCCTATAATTTTCTACATGAATAATTTTGATAAACGTGATGATTTAAAAATTTAAGGACACAAGTTAAGTTAAGTAAGAATCACAGAACTTTATCTCAAACAAGATGATTCAATTATTTTCTTAATACTGATGTATAATTATAAATGAACAACTACTTTGATATGGAGAAAACATCTCTTAAACATTGTTTGTTTTTATTGATTTTGAGGACAGAATTATAGAGTGAGTGTTACAAGAATTAGAATCAAAGACCTCTAAAACTGACTTCACACATATTCTCACATATCTGTGTATCTCGCCCAACACATAGTGATTCTAAAATTAGAGTGAACAAAAAATTGACAATTTTATTCACTAAGTTACAATGACTCTGTTTCCATCTCCACTGTAACTCCTAAATTAGACACTTAACAAAATTATTTTTTCACTAATTCCTTAACTCTATTACTAGAGTCAACGAAAACAAACACTCCCTTGTAGGAGCCCCATATAATAAAATGATATAATTAGTTGCTAATACTGTTATAGTCGGTGGATACATGATGCCTGCCAAAACTTCCATGGCTCTTAATTAATTTAATTCCTAACCAAACTACTACTATGTAGCATGTGATAACAAATCTATCTTAAACTGTCATGTGATATCAAAATGCATCTTAACCAACTTAAACAGTTGAAATTATTGGTTTAGGCGGATACATATTTTATTTTGATTCGAGTATTCAATCACTAATTAAAAAGAATTAGTTCATTGTCCTAACAATATAGTTAAAGGAGATAGAATCTTAAATTCTCAATTAATTTCACTCCCACCCATAAGCAAAATTATGTGCGTTAACAATAATAATTTTACAATAAAGATCGGTATACAATAAAATATCAGCAAAAACAACTTAAATATGTATAATGATAACGCACTACGTACCGGGCTACAACGTCGCGCACTATTGTACGGCACTATAGTTGTGCACAACATTTAACTTGCACATTAGTACGTGAAGAGAATGCACACTATTTAATTTATTAAGAAAGTGCACATAAGAAATTAGTGCAAATAACTTTCTATTTAGAAATATACATGTTTTGTGTGTAACTAGATACACATAATGTATCATATATATATATATATATATATATATAAATGTATATATATATATATATATATATATATATATATAAATGTACATCAATATAGGAAAATAATACACATAATGAATGGAATGATGTGCACACCAATATATGAAAGACATGCATGCATATATTACCCACAAATCAAAGTGCACATCACTAATTATACGTGTACAACATGAATAATATGATGTCATGACGTGCATCTCATATGAGACATGATGTACACTTTAATCTGAAAGTAATGCACATATTTTTCATGTTTTGGTATGACTTATATGATGTGCACATCATAACATGAAAAATATACATTTAGTTACATAAAATGCATATTTTGAGTATTTTGTATTAATTAAAAAATAATTAAAATTTTGTGCATTTCATAAATATTATAAATATAAGTTATGATAAGTAATTTCAATAATATAAATGGATAAAAGTACTAGTTACACACTACACGCGAGAGTGGGAGAGTAGTATAATAAGTTGTTAAATTGAATTTTTTGTTTTTATATTTGACTATTATTAACTGTTTTGATTACTATATATATGTGTAGCGATAATAATTTTAAGATGAGAAATGTTAAAGCTTTAAGACATAAAAAGTGAGTAACAAAATTCCATCACTATCGAATCTTATTCAATTCAATTTTTTTCTCTTATCTTTGTTTTCTTTTTATCGCATCTCCCATGCTTAATCAAAGGAATTCTTTCTAAAGAAATGAGTAAATAGTATTTTTGGTCTCTCAAAATTAATATGAAAAATAAAATAATCTATTAATATATGAAAATGAGAACGTAATCTCTCAAGATTTAATGTGATGGACAAAATAGTCTTTCAAGATATAAAAGTGACAATATGATTTTTCAAGATTGAAAGTTTAGGACAATGTGATCCTTCAACTTATCTTAAATTATCAATTTTGAAGAACCATATTGTCATAACATTTTAATCTTGAAAGATCATTTGTCATTTTCATATTTTAAGGAATTATTTTGCCTATCATGTTAAATCTTGAGAGACTATATTATCATTTTTCATATCTTGATAGACTATTTAGTGCCTTATGTCAATCTTAAGAGATCAAATAAAATATTTATTTATTCTAAAGATAAAAGAACAAGGTAGCTGTGAAATCCACAATAAAAAAATGTAAGTCTTCTTTAAAAAAATAAATTAAATACCATTTCTACGGGGCAAAAAAAAAAATATATCTTAATTCTCAACGCACATAGTATCAATTAGATAAGGATACGTTTTACCTTAATTTATGAGAGATTTAGGGTCAAAGATGTAACCTAAGTTTAGGGATAATGTAAAATAAGCACAACATCAACGTAATCTAAGGGAAGTAGGGCCTGTTGAGGCACGGGGATATAATTTCATTGTCAACAGGGAGAGGCCTTTTTGTGAAGATTTTTTATTTTATTTTTTCCGAAATATCTGAAATATCAAGTGAATATATTTTGACATATTTCATATTTATTGTAAGGTAACATTTAAAACATGATCCTCCTTGGATGCTCATTTTTAGTTAAAAAATATCATCTTATTAATAAATATAAAATATATCTTTATGATACTAAGAATTTCTTCTGTCAAATTGGATTAGCAATAGCCAATGGCCGCATGGACCTATGGCCTATGTTATGTCTCTTTCCTTGGGAGGTTATAGCAATATCATCTTAGGTTTGCCGTTTGTCGAGTGGTTTAATTTGGTTGCTTTAAGATATATATAAAAATAATAATATTTTTTTAGTCAAAACAGCCAATAAACCTCATTTAACATTTTATGACCCAATTAATATTTTAATTATGAGTATATTTTTAGTGGATTGGATGATTGTGGCTCAAATTCTTATTTATTAATTATTTTAACTGGTTTTTTTTTTATACCTCTAATAATGTTCAAAAATAAATAAATTATATCACCCATAAATAAATAAATAAACTATGCTTTGTCTGGTGTGAATGAATGACTCTAATGTGGGAATAACAACACCTTTTTTATCTTTGATTCTAATACTGTGTGAGTGTGTGTCTTGAAATTTCTTTTGCTTTTTTGGAAGCAACCAATGAAAAGAAAAAGATTCTTCTGCCTCTGTCTTCCTTGAAAAAGGTGAGAGAGAATCTGATACAAAAACCCCTAAAATGGTTTCAAAAGTTTATTCACAATTTTAGCGGTGCTCTTTGTTTGTGTACATGGACATACATTATTATAATTTGAGTAAAAAATAAAAAAGAAATACGGAAGATTTTGTTACTAATGAATATTAAATGTTTATGATAAAATAATAAATTGTTTAAATATGATAAAATATATCAATCATATAACAAAATGTTGTTAGACTCAATTTTATAGTTGATATATTTTGTTATATTTAAACAATATTTTATGAGTTATTTTTTCAAAAATATCTTTAATGATAAATTTGTTAATGATAAAATCTTTAATGTTACTTTTTGGTACTTCACTCTTATAATTTTTGTGAGGAATATAAAAGAATTCTAGATACTTATTCATTTAATTAATTATTTTTATTTTATGAATATTTATCATTTTTTAAGTAGTTGAGATAAAATTTAATTAGCACAAATGAATGTGATAATGTGCATTGTAACATAAATAAACGTATTCAATACACTAAACATCTCAACACATTTATCACTTCATCACTCATTAGCAAAAACCCTATTGTTTTTAATAAAAAGCAATACCCTATTATTAATCTAATGTTGATAATCTCAATATCATTTGCTTTTAAAATATTTTTCATTGCTTTTAATTTAATTTTTTTTATCTTTGATGTTGTAAGAAATTTTAATTTTTTCTTATTTTTCATAGTGCATATAAAATTTAACTTTTCACGTTAAAATAAAAAACATAATTATATCTTGAATTGATATATTACTACTGCAGTACTGCATGTGATTTTTTTTCTCTTTAATATACTAAAAAAACACAGTAATGGTGATCGTGCGATCTCTAGATCAAAATAGGAAGATTAGTAGTAAATGTGCTATGTGTAAAGTCTAAACATTTGGCCTATTTTCGCATATCTGGCCAACATATTATAAGATTCAACGAGATAATAGTCATCGATACCACAAGAAACTTACATCGACATGCAAATTTCACTAATTATCTTTGAAATTTATTTATTAATTTCTAGAGAGTCAATCATATGTTGGGTTTTGTTTCATGATATATTTGTATTTTATATATGTTGAGATATTGAATAAAGGAAAGAAGGAGCATGAAAGCAGAGGAAGAAGAAGAGAAACAAAATGATATGATGTATAGACGATAAGAACTTAGTTGAATATAATTAATTGAAGATTACAAGTGAAGAGAGTGGTATTTATACAAGAGTTCTAATGATAAGCTTGACTAACAGAATAACTAATTAACCACGGATCGACTTATACTTTCTCTGTTCTCTAATAAGTGTTCATTTTATACTTTTTATTTTTTACTAAAATTTTGTCAATTTAAGAATTTTAGACAATATTAATTGTTTTTTCCATTAATACCCCTATAAGAGAGAGAAAATTAAGATATAAATTAAAGACTAAATACCTATTTTAGTCCTCCAGAAATATCATCGCGGGACAAATTGGTCCTAAGAATTGGAAAGTCCAATTTGATCATTCACATTTCATAAAGGAGGACAAATTCGTCCTTCCGTACATGTCCGTACAACAAAGAAACCAGTGTACGAACATGTACGGAAGGACGAATTTGTCCCTTTTTTTAAAATGTGAAAGATCAATATTGGACTTTCAAATTCTGAGGGACTAATTTGACCCGCGATGTATTTCTAGAGGACTATTTTGGGTATTTAGTCTAAATTAAATATGAGAGGTAATATTAATAAGGGTAGTGATGTAAATTATACTAAACATTACCTACTTCCAAAATCATTCAATCATAATCATTTCCTTAATAAGTGTGAAACGTGAAAAATGGACACTTATTAGGAGATAGTAACAAATTAAAATGATTATGAAGTGTATATTCTATCATCCGTTTTTAAACTCAACAATGGGTGATTAAACCACTTTGAGTTTGTTCCTTAGATAAGGAAATCGTGTGGTGGAGTTAGCCTAAGAATGTCTGCTATTTGGGCCTCGATTGGAATGTGATGCACCTGAATGTAGCCTTGAATAATCTTTTGTCTTACAAAATGGACATCTATTTCAAAATGATTGGCCTTGTTATGAAGAATATGATTAGGATGGTGTGTGAGCATTACTTCATTGAGATTGTCGCAGTACACAATGGGAGTGAATGTGATGTTCATGTTAATTTCTTGTAGAAGTGTTCTGATCCATGCAAGTTCTGTCATTATAGCTGTGATGGCTCTGTATTTTGCTTCTGTATTGGAGCGAGATACTGTTGTTTATTTCCGAGATGACCCGAAGATGATGATAGGTCCTAGATGAATGGCATAGCCTGTAGTGGAGCATCGATCATTAAGATTTGAGTCGCAATATGTTGTTAAATGAAGGTTAGCGATAGATCTGATGAATAAACCATATGTTTCTGTTTCATGGAGGTATCGTAGAATTCGTTTAACTGCTGATCACCAGTGAGCTTGTTGAGGATTTTGAAGGAATTGGCATACTTTGTTAATTGATAAGGAGATTTCTGAGCGAGTCAGTGTACAATATTGCAAAGATCCAACCACCTGGCGATATAAAGTAGCATATGGAAAAAGGGTCAGTGCCATCTTTGTGAAGCTTTATTGTGGTTGCTATTGGAGTGTTCATTGTCTTGCTATTTAGCATGCATGTCTTCAAGAGCAGATCCACTATATATTTGGTTTGGGAAATGTGTAGACCTCCTGATGGTGAATTCTTAACTTCCAGACCAAGAAAATAGTGGATGAGACCATGGTCTTTAATTTGAGATCGAATTTTGAGTGAAGTGTAGTGAGGAGATTGTTGATAGCAGTGTAAGAGTTGCTTGTTAGTATGATATCATCCACATATATGAGGACATAGATAGTGTAGTTAGGTCGAATAATGAAGAAGAAAGAGGAGCCACTTTTAGCATCTGAAAATCCTAGTTAAAGAAGAGTAGAATTGAGCTTGCTTAACCATGCATGTGGTGCTTGCTTCAATCCGTATAAAGACTTTTGCAGCTTGCAAACAATATTTGAACTCCCTTGATGAAATCCCTTTAGTTGTTTCATGTAGACCGTTTCCTTAAACTCTCCATTAAAAAACCCATTGGTGAAGTCGAGTTGGTGGATGGGCCATTTGTAAGTGGTTGCTAAAGTGAGGATGATGCAAATTGTTGCTAGCTTGATGAAAGGACTATAGGTTTCTTGATAATCAATGCCTTTGTAACACCCCGATCTTTATTAAGTCCTAATTAAAGGAAATTAAGGGTAATGAACTTTAATTGGAACTTAATTGGATTTGAGTGAACATGTTTTCCCTAGATTAAAGTATCCATGTTATTGAAGGTGTGTGTTAGCACGAGAAGGGGGGGTTGAATCGTGCTTAAATTTTCAAAATACTCTTCTAAAACTCTTTCTTTCAAAAACACTTCTCAGAAGGGTATCCTTCTGAGTCGCAGCGGAGAGTCCTTCTGAGAAAGTAAAGTTTCTCAGAAACTTTGCTTTCTGAGAAGATCAACCTTCTTGGTGATTTCTGAAACTTGTAGATTATAACTATCAAGTGTAAATACTTGAAGTCATAATGAAAGAGAGTTAGTATAATAATAACTATATTAACATGATAATATATTCAATATATACATGAGATATTAACATAGTTGTAGCACTTAGAAACCATGTATAGAGATACTTTCTAGATAAGTTATCTAATATGAAGAATTAGGAACTTATTCTAGATAATATCTACGCACATAATAATATACTGTAAACTTCAGAAACACATTCTAGTTCAAAGAGAAATGGTCATAGAGACTCAGAACCCTCATAGAAGTTTCTGATATTACTTTCTGGTGAGAGCATAATTTGTACTGGTTCATTACGTTATTAATATCTCTCACCCCAGTCATCGAATCAAAGATCCAACCGTTCAAATGTTAGAACTATGTGTCCTTAACATTCTCACAAATTTTCAGCTTGATCCAACGGTTAACGAATCCGTATATGAAGAATTACGATGACTGGTTTACAGAAAATCTGCTCTAAGAACTCATTATGTTCTTGCACGTTTTCACTTCAAAAGTTGTGTTTCTCACTGATGTAATTTTCTGATAGAAAGAACTAGTTAATATCATGCATCTTATACTTTATATAGAGTGTGAATTAAGATAAAGATTAAGCTACTAGAAATTAAACTAGCAATCAAGTTCAGAGAGAAGTATAGAAAGTGAACATAATTTTATACTGGTTCGGCCAATGATGCCTACATCCAGTTCTCAAAGAATTGTTTGAGTTCCACTAACTTTCTTCAAAGTTACAGATATTATGAAGCCTTCTCAGGCTCTCTCAAGTATTATTTCTTCTAGCCTCTTCAGGCTTTGCAGTGAATATTCTTTCCACAAGCCTTTCCAGGCTAAGCATGGATATTCTTTCCTATCGAAGCCTTCCCAGGCTCCCTCAGGATATTCTTCTTATTGTGCCTTCCCAGACAACCTTGCCTTTAACACGTAAAGGACTTCCACCACTTCACAACCCAAAGTGGATTTCCTTGCCTCATTACGAGGACTTCCTTGCCTTAAACAATTAAGGACTTTTTACTCCACTCTTATGAGTAAGAGATTAGTATTCTTTCATCAAGCCACTTCTGGCTTCTCTTGCTTAACTCGACACCATGAGCAAGACTAGTATTCTTTGATTGGCCTCTTCAGGCTACTTGCTCATTCACCATGAGACTTTTACAAGTATTCTTTTCCTAGCCTCTTCAGGCTCTAATTGCTCAGCTCCACATGAGTGAGACTTTTACAAATAAATACAGATTTGTGTTTGAAAAGTGTGTGCGTAAAGCACTTACAAACAAATGCTTAAGGACTTTGAATGAACAAAGGATATCCTTAAACAACTCCTATTCAAAGCTTGCAACAACAAGAATATTATCTAGTGAAAGGATAAGAATAGAAGATTTCAAGAAATTTTCTTTTGAGAGAAAATTTCTCTTCTACAGAATCTCGGGTTTCTCAAGGAATATGAGTAGAAAAGATTTGATTTAATTCCTTAGAGTGACCCTAGATGTTGTTAGTGATGTGTTACAAAGTTGAATTAATGTTCTAACACCACTAGGAAATTTGGCAGCATTGCAGCAACGTGCAAGCTCATTTTGTGTCTTGTTGGGAGCTTATTTATAGCCTTTTCCAGATTATGGCCGTTGTGCACAGTTCCCAAGACTTTCTGATATGTCCTTCTGAGAGACTACCTTATGAGAGCTTTATGAGAGGACTGCTTTCTGAGAGCTTTCCGAGAGGACTGCCTTCTGAGAGCTTTCTGAGAGGACTGCTTTCTGAGAGCTTTCCGAGAGTACTGCCTTCTGAGAGCTATCTGAGAGGACTGCCTTCTGAGAGCTTTCTGAGAGGACTGCTTTCTGAGAATTTGTGCTTCTCACAAATTCTATTCAGCCTTCTGAGAAAACTGCTCTCTCATAACCAAGTCAGCACTTCATGAGAAGGCTGATGCATCTTCTTGATGTGTCTTGACTAACCCAATGAGAAGTTTCTGAAAGAATTTCTTCCTTCCTTAATGATGTATCTTCTCATTCAAGATGCCTTGATTAGATCAGAGGGTGATTCCTCAGATGTAGATTTTTCTCAGCTTCTTGAAGGAACTTCTTAGACAGCTTTCTCATAAGCTCACAGTGATGCCTTGACATTTTTAGTATAATTTTAGTATAAATTTCCAATAATTTATGTTAGTTTTAATAGTATTTTGTTTGGTTTTAGAGTAATTTAATTAGTTTAGAATTAATTTAAATTTTTAGTATTATTTTATGTATTTTGTGTATTTTCTGTGTTTAATTTTCAGGAAACTTGTTACATCTCTGGACAAATCAAAGTCTGAAGCGCCCATTAGAATATTGCAGGCGCAAGGCGCTACCAATTTTGCGCCCTCAAAAAAGAAAAACGACCCAGGAGCTAACTTGATCGAGCAAAGCGCGAAGCGCCAGTTTCATGTGCCTTGGAAGAAAGAGTCATATGACCCTTGAAGAAAAGCACTCACTTGCGCTCAATTTAGAAAGCCCAGTATCAGCACCCTTGGAAGAAATTCATGCACCAAGAAAGGGTTATATGACCCTTTGAATGCATGCATATCATGTGCCCACACAAAGCAATGACTTGCACCCAAAAGAATTGGTCATGTGACCCAAGGAAAAAGTCCGGTGTGCAAGGCACCCAAAGGAAAAGAAGCAAGGCGCCTGGCGCCAGCATCATGTGCCCAAGAAGAAGTATAGCGCTTCGCGCCCCGTCTGCGTCCCGCGTGAGGCCCTGTTCCGAGAATTTTCCGTTGTGCACCTCGTTCCACGTTCCACGCCCGTTCCAGAAATTTCCCAGGCGCCGTGCGTCCAGTTACACGCCCCGCGCCCTGCACACAGAATCAAATTGAAGAAATATACGGGAATGAGCCGCCCCGCGCCTGCTCTACGCGTGGCGCCCCGTTCCAAAATTAGCTCCCACATTTCGCGCCCCCTGAAGCGTCGCGCCTCATCTCAACTGCTTACACCTCAATTTGTGCCGCACGATTCATGATCATTTCAAATGCAAATTTTTTCATATCTTTTTGAATTTATCTTTAAACTTAATTCCCGTTGTTTTAGGGATTGGAACAATTTGAATTCTAGGATTATTTGGTTATAAGTAGGACTAGAATCAAGCTTAGAAAATTATCTTAGTTTTTATCTTTTATTCTATCTTGGTTTTTACTTCACTTAGTCTAGTACTCTGTTTTACTCTGTTTTTCAATAAAATCAGTCATTCGTTCTTCAAAATGTTTTCTTTCGATTATTATGTTTTGTTTACTTTGATTATGAGCAACTAATTTCTTTGTTAGGGTAAAGGGGATCGTATTACTATGAATTAATTTTATATTTGTGAACCTTTGAATTTTATTAATTCAATTTAAGCAATTACCTTATTTGTATTGTGTTGTTTTGAGGATTGGAAAATCACTTTTCAACTTATCTTGGATTCATGTGTTTATTTGGGAAAATAAATTTGTGAATTAGCTTAAGGGAAATTGCCAAAAAAATTAATTTCTAGGAATAGAATTAAGATTTTTGTAAACTTTTGAATCAATATAAATATTTTCTTTTCTTTGAAATGATTTGATCAAGGGATTGACTGATTGTTCATAGAAAAAGTGTTAAATTACCAAGGAATTGGAATTGACAACCTAAGATTCATTCATTGAATTGAAAGCTTTAAAATTTAAAGGCAAGCAATTGTTTTATTAATTTCAGAAAATACGTGAACCCGATTCCCTAACCTTTTATCAATTGAATTTTTCATTAAACTTTTCCTGTCTTGTTACATTTAATAGCCTTTTGAATTTAGATTATATGTTCATTCATTAACTTTTATTGGATTCGTCTAATTAGAAATCTACTTTAAGAAATTTTTGCTCGGTTCTTTAATCCTCGTGGGAACGATACCCACTCACCGTGGTTTTTATTACTTGAACGATTCGGTGCACTTGCCGAGAGCTTTCCGAGAGTACTGCCTTCTGAGAGCTTTCTGAGAGGACTGCCTTCTGAGAGCTTTCTGAGAGGACTGCTTTCTGAGAATTTGTGCTTCTCACAAATTCTATTCAGTCTTCTGAGAAAACTGCTCTCTCATAACCAAGTCAGCACTTCATGAGAAGGCTGATGCATCTTCTTGATGTGTCTTGACTAACCCAATGAGAAGTTTCTGAAAGAATTTCTTCCTTCCTTAATGATGTATCTTCTCATTCAAGATGCCTTGATTAGATCAGAGGGTGATTCCTCAGATGTAGATTTTTCTCAGCTTCTTGAAGAAACTTCTTGGACAGCTTTCTCATAAGCTCACAGCTTCTGAGAGCTTCTCAGATGCTGGCTTTCTAAACCTTCTCCGGAAGGTGTATCTTCTGATACTTACTCAGAAAGTCTCTTATGCTGCCTCAGAAAGTACTTTAGTATAAATCTTGATTTCCTTGAGTGCTTTCTGAATGATTCTTATTGCGCTTATAGAGCCATGTGCTTTGAGTGCTTGTAGTTCCAACTTTCTTGTGTATTTTAGCTATCTCAAATAGCTTTTTCACTGCACATATCAACACCCATTAAATTATTCTAACAAAATATTTTCTTTATATTAATTTATTATCATTCAAAACCAAGTCTTTAATGATTTCCAGTCATTAACACTTCTTGGAAGGGTGCTGGAGCTTACAATTATGTGTTTTGATGAGTGTTCATGTGTGTTTTGATGTTATGATAAGTTGCTATGTATGTATGTATGTTATTGTATGAGTTGAGAAGCTTTAGAAGTGTTTTGGGGCATTTTCCAGGCCCAGTAATCGATTACAGCTCCTTGGTAATCGATTACAGCAAGTAAAGTTTCATATTTGGTGTTTTTCAGAGGCCTATAATTGATTACAGAACCGTGTAATTGATTACGAGTTCGATGTAATCGATTACAACGTGCACAAAATGTGTTTTCGGATGTTTTAAGTGACGGGCGGGCCCCACGATGACTCTTAAACCCTATTAGCTCAGTATATACGAAAGTAAACCCTATTTTCCACCTCATTTGATCAGAAAACTCTCTCTCATCATCCCAGAGCCTCCATAACTTTCTATCTCAAAAGCTCTCAAAGTCATAGCCACTCCACGTCAAGAAACACCAACAAATACTCACCCAATTCCAAAAATAATTATATATTCTTGAACCTCTCACCGAGCCGGACGTTTCTACCGGTGATTTTTCTCTAGAAAGGGGTCATCGTTGGAGCCGGGCCGTTCGTAAAGCTAGGGTTTCATCTAGAACAAGGATTGTCTTCAAGAGGTAGGGGTTAGACATTCTAAACGTTATGTAATTGCATGAATGTTGATAGATTGATGAAGTTTTGGACGTTGTTCGTTGTTTTTCCCATTAGGGTTCATGAAAGGGTTGATTTATGAAATTGGTTTTGAAAAAGAAATGGGTTTTACGAATTGAGAAGTGTTTTAAAAGTATTTTTATGTTTGATAATGGTATGACAATGTTTTCTATCGATTGGGACGATGTTAGATTCATATTTTGGCCAATGGCTATTGAAAATCGTGTTTTTGGAACTCTAGAATCGTATTTCACGACTTCATAATTGATTACACGGGTTCGTAATCGATTACGATGTCTGAATTTCCAATCGCGAGAAAACGCTGCTCTCTGTTAATCGATTACAGAGCTGCGTAATCGATTACAGCAATCGATTACCAGTCTGTGTAATCGATTATAGAAATCGATTACCAGCCCGTGTAATCGATTACGACAGTGCTGTTAGTGCGAAAATGAACTATTTTGACCCTTTATGCACCCTAATACGTTCTACAACCAGTATAGATGATATGTATGAGTTAAATATGGTTTGTATGCAAGTTTAAATGTTGTTTGGATGATGATGTGTTGATATGTTATGTTTATATGAGATAAATGATGATAATATATGTCTACGTGAATTATGTGATGCATGTGTATGTTATGTGTTGTGAGCTGAGACGTCACTGGGTGGCGCATATATGTGAATAAGACGTCACCGGGTGGCGCGTAGTTAATAAAGACGTCACTGGGTGGCGCAAAGATACATAGTAGCCTTCAGCTTGTGATTAAGAAGCTGTAGGAGGGGGTTGGCATCATCGGCGCTATAGGTCCTTCACTTGCAGTTGGTGAATATCCCATTTTTCCCCATTTCGTTAGGATGAGCTCATGCCTAGGGGTCGGTGCAGCGGAGGTTACAAGAGGGTGGATAGGCCATAAGACATAATAAGAGATAAAGTGATATGAGTTACAATCCAGTAAAGTGTCAGAGAACATAGCATGATATTTGATTAAGTTTCCTTATATGACTAAATGGCACATAGAGCACACACACGAAGGATCTATTTATGTATAATGTATGTATGATGTAAAATGAACACGAGGCACTTAGGTAATTAAGTCGTTCCGGGAAATATGGTTTTTGAACTTATAACTGAAATTGAATTCATTCATGCTACACCTATTTATTTAATAAACCCGGAGCAGCTCCCCTACTGAGTTACTTCCCAGTACTCACCCCACGTTTTCCCCCCATTTTAGATGATGAGATTCAGCAGGACACAGGAGTGGATGAGGAGCCCGCACAACTTTAGTTTTATGTAGTTTATATTGTTTCTAGACTTATCAGTTCCCGTTTCTATGTTATGGATTATGTTTATTACGGATGTTAGCATTTATTTGTGTTTACTCTGAGTCCAGACATATGTTAGCCGGCATTTACATTTCAGTTTATGGATTTGTATTGTGGAGTCTTATGGGTCTCAGTTTTAGGCTCATGAGATGACACCTATTATTATTTACTTTCTTGATTGTATGTTTGGGGAGATTATGTTTGTTTACTTTCATTTATTTTATGAGGTATTATTCAGACCATATCGTGTGTCATATATTATCGTTATATTATATGCAATGCCCTTATGTTCATATTCCGCAAACGATTTTCGAAAAATTCTCCCATGTATTTTCCGCATATACGTATTTCAAAAACAAGTATAAGTATGATAACAGTAGGTAATCCTTATGAAATGACCCTAAATGACTATAGCATTAAGGGCTATCTAGTAGGGTGTTACAGCCTTCACGTCGGTTGAATCCCTAGTCAACGAGCCGAGCTTTGTGTTTAGATATCGTCCCATCTGAGTTGTATTTAATTCGGAAAATCCATTTATAGTCGATTGCATGTTAATTAGGAGGACGAGGGATCAGACAAGTTCCCATGTCTTGTTTCTCATTAAGGCAGAGTATTCTTCTGTCATGGCTTTGTGCCAGTGAGGAATGGATAGGGTAGCAGATGCAATGGTAGGAATCATTTCAGTGGTGAATACTCGAGGCTTGAAGATGTGTGACTTTGACCTTGTGATAATATGATGAGATAGCTGAAGAATTCTGGCTATTGAGGCATTATCTTCTGGTGGTGGAGATTGTAAATTGTGAAGTTCAACATCTTCAAGAGAATTAGATGGTGAAAGGTGGTGGAAGCATTGTTTGGCAGGCTTGTCATTAAGAAAAGAGGAAATATTAGTAACAGTAGAGTTTAAAATTGAAAGAGTAGCTAGAATTATGTTGGATGAAGCATGAGGTGTAGGTAAAATAGGTAGAGATGTTTATAAGGGAAATTTTTTTTATTAAATAAGAAATTTCTTACTATGTATAATCTACATGAGGGATGCATACATCTCTATATCCTTTATGTGAAGGAGAATATCCTAAAAAAGTGCATAAATCATATTTAAAGTCCAATTTATGTCTATTACATGGTCTCAATAATGGATAACAAGCACATCCTAAAATTTTTTAATTGGTTATAATCTGGTTGCGTATTGAAATGTTTTTCATGTGGAGATAGATGTTAAAGAACAGGGATGAGCAACAAATTGATAAGAAAAATGGAAGTTTCAAAGGCTTCAACCCAAAATTTGAGTGGCAAGGAGGCGTGTGCAGGAAGAATTAGCTCTGTCTCTGTGATATGCCTATGTTTCCTCTCTTCATAGTCATTCTGCTGATGAGTATGGGTGTAACTAAACCTTTGAAGTATGTCTTTAGAAAAGATGAGAATGAGATGTACTGTTTGACATTCTTAGTTTGAATACATTTAACTTTGTGATTCACTTGCAATTCGGTCATTTGCTTGAATTATTGGAATGCAAGTAATGCTTTGGACTTGGTAGTTAAGAAATATATCCAAAAAAATCTACTAAAGGCATCAATGAATGTTATACAATACTTGAGTGACACATGATAATTAATGATACTTTCGTAAATATTAAGTGGTTTTCATGTTAAAAATGCAAAAATGATTATTGTAGTGATTTTATAATGACTCAAACAAATCACAGCTTTCCACTTACCCCCTACTGCATAAAAAATAAATAAAGAAAAATCAAGACAAGTTTCTCCTCATACATCAACTCATTTATAAACATTACGAACTCTTCTCATATTATCACTTCCTACAATTTTGTATTTACTCATTAGAGTAATATATTTAAATATAATTTTAGCATATTATTTGAATACCATTTTAGCATATTTAAATATAGTATTCTAGTTAGTTTTATTAAATATATTACTCTTTCAAAAATTGTACAAAGTGATAATACGACAAGTGTTCATAAAGTTTACAAATGAGTGACATTATTTTTAAAGAAAGTATTAAACTAGTTGTGATTTGTAGTAAACTTGCCTTTACTTTCTTTCTTTATTTACAATGTAGTAGGGGTGAGAAGTTGTGATTTGTTTGAGTTATTATAAAAGCATTATAAGGGTCATTTTGTACTTTTATCATTAATAAAAGATGTAATATTTACAAAAGTGTTATTAATGATTATTTGCCTCTAATACTTGAGGACTTTAACTTGCCATTAAACCAAAGAACTTATGTCTCACAATCCGAGGACTCTACTTTCCTTTGAATGAAGGACTTTACAAAGTTTGAGTTTGAAAGAAGTTCTTTTGAAAAACTATGAAGATCTTAGTCCCAGCTAAGATTTCCTCTTAATAGACTTCTAGAAAATAACTTGCTTAAAGCAAGGATTTACAAATATTAACTTCGAAGGTTTTATAAATAACATTTCTCAATTCTGAGAAGGTTTCTGAGAAATTTTTCAAGTTACAAGTCGATTTTAATTTTTGCAGAGTTTTAACACGTTTCAATCTTAGGAAATTCTCGTACTGAACTCTTGTCTTGATCTTCTATTTATAAGCTTCAAAAATCACTTGCTTTCTGAAAGATTTTCGAAGCTGATGTGGCTTGTGTTGATTCAACTTTCTCTCAGAACGGCTACCTACATGTCAATGGGTTTTGAGGTGCTTTTTTAGAAAGTACACAGTGCACAAGTTCCAAAATAACTCCTCTAGCCTTCTGATCTTGTTGAGAACGCTTCTACTGAGTTGAGATTTGAGACCTGGACTTCTTCATAAATTACCTTCTGAGTGAGGCAGTCTTCTGAGAAGATTGCCTTCTGAGTTAAGGTACCCTTATGAGAGGATCCTACCTTCTGAGAGCAGAAACTCGTATAAGCCTTCTGAGAGGCTTCTAAGTGAATTTTGTTCTTTTCTTCAGAAAAGCTTTTTCGCCTATGCTTTTGAGATACTTTTCATGTTTTCTTGAGCATTTTTATTTAAACTTGAATTTGAGAGACTACTTGCTTATCTTCTAAGTCTCATTTGGATTATCATTTTCTCAAATGAAGCTGTCACGGTAGATATGCCAATGGATCTTCGATCTTCCGATTAAGGCTTCCTTCGTCGCTCTTCTCCGGTTTCCAAGGTCGGGGGTGGTACCTACAAAGACACTCCGATGATCAAGTCAGTGGAGGTGATATTTTAAGTGTGGTCTGTATATCTCTTACCTTTGTCCAGGTACCCCGGCCTTGCTTTTATAGAGGTCCCAATAACCTTTCCTGCTCTTGGAGTAACGGTTAATGAAAGCCTCCACGACTTCTTGCAAGTTCCGAGGTTGAGGGTGATCCAGAGGTCGTGGGAAAGTAGTGTCAGAACGCCAGACTCAGTCTACGAAGGAACGCATATCACAGTATCCCTTACGAAGGACTCAGTCTACGACGCGTTAGAACGCATCAGTATGCTTGCTATCAGCGAGGGGCTCGCTAGCGAGCAGTCAACGCCCGCTAGCGAGTAGCTGGTCGGTAGCGACCATATTTCACTCGCTAGCGACGGGACCGAATCCCACATCGGTTAGAGCAGGATGTCAGCTTTTCCCCTACCCCTATATATATGAGATGATAGTGTAGCTTTTCCCTCACACCTCACATTTCTGCCTTTTCAGAGCAGTGTTTTGGGCGTCCTTTATATTTTAGAGGAACTCTGGTATAGTGCGAGTTTGACGTCTTGGGGATATCTTTGCGTGAGCAAGTTCCTCACGATGAGTGTAAAGTATTTTCTACCTTTTCTGCGTGAGGGGCGCTAGCGAACAAGAAGAGGTCGCCAACGACCAGTCCCTCGCTAGCGAGCAGCAGTAGCTCTCTAGCGAAGGCGTGATGCAACCTTAGTTCAAAGTTTCGTTTTTCCTTTCTCATGTGATCCTTATGGTCTTTTTGCACGCCGGGTGCAAGTGTGGTGCCTATAGTCGAAGCCGGAGCTAACAATGCTTTCTAGTCTCAGGATTATCCAAGTGAGTGGAGATCTTGTATGTAGTGTAGCATTCGTAGCATATATATATTTGATAATTAGATAATTAAATAAGATAATAATAAATAAGATAATATTTCATGTGTATGTGTTTGTGTAGTGATAGTTGTAGTATTAGTAACATGCTAAGTGGTTAGGAACTTAGTATAGGTAACCATAGAGATTTATTTTTCTAAGTTATGTTATGTGTATTATGTATGCTGACTGTTGGTTGATTTATTACTTGTTGCTTATGATATAACATGTGGCTAAATAAGATAAGAAATATGAATGAACAATAAGTATAGTTTTATGACATGTACGTTATATGTTGTATGGATTGTATGCTGATTGTCTTGAGTAGTCATGCCACCCTGACTAGTATGCATTCAGACGCTATGGCCTGGATGCAGCTCCTGGTAGATCTTATTTGTGGTATACTAGTTAGCTGCGAGCCACCCAAGCCCGCCAAGTACGTTCCGGTCCCGGTTATTGGACGGCTTAGTGACATTTACAGATATACCCCGCATGGGTCAGATATGATTACACTCTAGCTGCATGCTGAGAGTTAGATTACAGTTACAAATTTCAGTTATTCGGTAGTAGGCTTGGGATAGAGTGCTGTAGTGTGATAGCTCGACAAGATTTTGTTTGTATGGATGATAACATGCTAGTTTGTGTTGTATATGTTGTGAGTGTTGCATTTCATGCATGTTCCCCCTCGCTGAGTCGGTGACTCATCCATCGCCACCCATGTTTTTCAGAGTACGATCCTGTTGCTGAAGAGTAGCCCTTGATCCAGTAGAGGTCGCTGCAATCATTCTTGGTGGAGTCTACTAGTTTATGGTTTAGTTATTTGTTTAGTTTACAGTTTACCGACGGTTTTCTTATGTAATAGTTTGCTCCGGACTTTAGAGGTAGGATTCCCTTTTCAGTATGTTATGTTAAGTTCAATATTGAGACCAATATGCATGTTCAAATAGTTACAATATTATTACCCATTTGTTATACAACTTTTTATTCAGATTATCATATTGTTTATTTGATTTTAGCATGTTTAGCCCTTATCTTATGCATTAGTAACGTGTTCATTGGGATAGAGCCCTTCGCACGGACACCCCTAAGTAGCGGGGTGTTACAGTCCCCATCATGTGTTGGGCCGCCTTACGCCTTATTGTTTTTGGGCTTGGATGTGAGTCTTTTATCAGCCCCGTAATAGAAGCTTTCTGAGTACACTAGCAGACATATTAGATCAATATAACCCCAAAATCTTTATCTTAATATTTCAGAATTGTTATCATTAAAACTTGATTGCTTCTGAGTAATTTTGAAATTTAAATTACTCTTAGAAGGTTTCTAGAACTTACAATCTCCTATTTTTTTATGATAACAATCTAAATACTTGATAAATATTTTGTTTCATATATGTGTTTTTTGTTTAAGTTCTTCGAACTTAATCAAAATGCACTTTAGATTTCATTTAGAAAATAATCTTAGCTTATGAGAGAACCTTAAGTTATTTTCTTAGAAGGCTTATTGAGATAATCACTAGAATTAAGAATATTGCAATAAAGAGATGTTGTTGAAAATAAATCAGACTGGCAAATGTATTTCATTCATGAATATTTTAATAAATATGAGTACAAGGTGCCAACTATGATTACAAAAATATTGAAATAGCTAAAAGAAAAAAATTACTTAGAGACTCATCCTAAGTCCTAACATATCTCTATATCTTAGCCAAAATATTTCATCATTATTTTCTCCCCTTTTGTTACATAAAAAAGGGGTGGCTTGAAGACATAGACACCATCATAGACACTCAGAACTAGATGCTTCTAGCTATATATCTCAGAAGTAGAAGCAGTTCTCCAAGAATTTCTCGAAGTCCAACATCAATAGCTGCTTCTAGAGGCATAGTGTCATGTTCCCAGCCGCAATGATCCTTGGCACTTGAGGTGGAGGATCTTGTTGATTTTCTGCTTCTAAGAGAGCGGTCGCAGCATCCTCATTATGGGTTTGTGGCTTTGAAGGTTGAATAATGTCAGCAGCCAGATCATGTGTTAACTGAGGTGGTGGCTGTGGGATGGTGATAGAGGTGGAGAAGGTAATTACTCCAGTAGATAATGATCTTCTGGCTCTCAGTGGATTAGGGCGGAAGGAGACCGGGGGTGGAGATCTTACAAAGTCATCAAATGGAAAGTCCATCTGATAAAAACCATCTGAAAGAAAGAACTGGGATGCTGGTAGAATGAAGTTTGGTGGCATCTAGTGTGTAATATCCAGTTGCGACCCTTATGGCTCCCCCTGAGTGTGTCCCACACTCCTTGAATCTCTCAAGGTACTGTAACACCCCGCTACTCAGGGGTGTCCATGCGAAGGGTACTATCCCAACGAACACGCTAAATGTATACATGAACTATTAAATAAATTGGATTATCTGAAATATAACTGTAAACTGATAACTGTTTATAACTGTATATAACGGGTATAACTGTATAACTGTATAACTGTCGAGAAATACTGAAAATATCTGAAACGTAAATAAAAGGTAACCTACCTCTAAAGTGTGGAGCAACTATTACAACTGGAACTGAAAAGTCTCATAAAACTAATGACTGAAATAAATGCAAAATAACAATTAAAGGGCTCCACGAATCGAAGCGGAGCTCACCCAGGATATCAGTTGACACGACCTCTAGTGGATCAACGGCTCCTCGTCGGCGGCGGGATCGTACTCTAAAATATGGTTGATGAGGGGTGAGTCATCGACTCAGTGATGGGGAATATGCATGCAATGCAACATTCATAACACATATATCACGAACTAGCATGTTATCAATCACACAAACAATATCTTGTCTAGCTGTCACACTAAAGTCTGCATACCAAGCCTCTGTACTGTACACTGTATCTGTAATCTGAAACCTAGCGCTCAGCATAGGCATAACCTAATCTGTCTCAGCGCGCGGCATGAGCTTACTCATATCTGACCCTCGTGGGGTATATCTGTATCTGTGACCAAGTCGTCCAATAACCGGGACCGGAACGTACTTGGCGGGCTCGGGCGACTCACCGCTAATTAGTAAACCATACTAAGATACCGGGACTGACCACCGGCCATAGCGTCTGACGTATACTAATTAGGGGCAGCGTAACTATTCTAGACAGTCAGCACATAACTCGCTCAAACAATCATACATGTCATAAATTCTGCTATTAGTCTATTTATCTGTCTTATATCGCATGTTATATCATAAAGCAGTAAACAGCCAACCAATCAGCAATTCACATACATGGCATGAAAACATAAGTCTTTCTTATTCTACTCTAACCACCTAACATGTTACTAATTCTACTACTACTACTCTACATACAAACACATGCATAATAACTGTATTAATATCTTTCCTAATTATCTAATCATCAAACATAAATATATGCTATAAATGCTGAACTACATGCAAGACCTACACTCACCTGGATAATCCTGACTCTGAGAAGCACCGTCGGCTCCGGCTCCAGCCAGCGGCACTGCGTTCGCACCTGAAGTGCAAAAAGGACCCATTAGGACCCCTGAAGAAAAGAAAAGCAAAACTTGAACTGCTGCTGCGTCACGCCATCGCTAGCGAGGTATCGCCTCTCGCTAGCGAGGGGTCGGTCGCTGGCGAGCTCCTCCTGCTCGCTGGCGACCCTCACGCAGAAAAAGGACAAAACTGACTTTTCGCTCACCGTCGGGCATTTGCTCTAGCAGAGTATCCCAAGACGTCGAAACCTCACTCCGACGGAGTTCCTTTACCGAAAAAGGAACGCCCAAAAGCACTGCTCTTAAAAGGCGTGAGAATGAGGTGTGAAGAAAAAGACTCAACTACTACTCATATATATAGGTGAGGGGGGAAAGCTGACATCATGCTGCGTTCGATGTGGGACTTCGGACGGTCGCTAGCGACTAAGATACGCTCGCTAGCGACAGGCTCCTCGCTGGCGAGTTCTGGCTGCTTGCTGGCGATCGCCTTCTGACAGCAACTCTGTGACGCTCGTTCTGTACGATGTGGGACTTGGTCCCGTCGCTGGCGACTTGCTGGTGGTCGCTGGCGACCGACTGCTCGCTAGCGAAAGCTGACTTGCTTGCTAGCAAGTCCCCTCTGACAGCAATCTGCTGACGTGTTTCTGACACGTCCTAAAGAGAGTCCTTCCTAAGGGACACTGTGATACGGGGTATCACAGCTTTGGGTAACAAATGTCTCAACTGCTGCAACGCTTGCAGCTGGTGTAGCGTCTGTGCCCACTGTTGAGAAATGGGTTTCCCCATGCCGAGGTATGAACTTCACCCTCAGGAATTGGTTCTCCTAACTCAGG
This sequence comes from Aeschynomene evenia, assembly GCA_013621005.1. Taxonomy (NCBI): domain Eukaryota; kingdom Viridiplantae; phylum Streptophyta; class Magnoliopsida; order Fabales; family Fabaceae; genus Aeschynomene; species Aeschynomene evenia. Next base: position 13,485,900 of record CM024272.1, read on the forward strand.
TTGTTGTTGATGAAGTTGATCTTTTTCAGCTCCGCCTTGTATATTTAGACGAATCTCGATTATCTTTTCAACCTGTTGCTGAGCATTCACATTAGCAGCCTCAAAAGCGGTAGCTTCTGAGAGAACAATCTCAATTGATCCTCCGGGAGGAGGGGGTTCATAAGCGTGTGCTCAATGCCCACAGAGCCTGATCTCATTCTTTGTAGGGAGAATCGGGATGCATCTTCTTCAGATGAAGGAGAGGTTCCTTCATCCCTTCCAACTTTTTCTTGCCTAGAGGGAGTGTTCCCCAGAAGGCAAAGAGTGATGAGACCCTTATGGCTCCCCTGCTTCAGGTTGGGTGCCAACCACTCTTATTAGACTTGGAGGATGTTGTACCTCTTCCTCATGATGTTGTTCCTCAAGGTGAGGTTCAGCATCGTAAAGAAAGTCTTCTTCACGAACAGATGGAGATGGAGATGGAGTAGGAGAGGGAGGAGTTACCATCTTTCTTCTTCGGACGGTGGCCCGCTTCTTCTTGAGTGGCGGAGGTGGTGGAGGATGTTGTTATCGCGGCTTTCTCTTCAATGGAGATACGTGGAGGGTCACGGTTTCCTCAGAGTCATCTGAGTCCGTGACATATGACACCACTGTCTTCTTCTTCTTCTCCTTCTAAGGCGGAGAAGGTTGGGGCTCCTAGAAGCCTTGCTTCTGGTGATGCGAGGAGGTGTTTCCACTGTCTTCTTATTCTAGCGCCTTTCAGAAGAGTCCACATCCTTTCTTTTGCCCTTATCATGTTTTTTTAGGAGCAGCTTCTAGCTCAGAAGGCATGGTTACCTCTTGGAAACCTTCTTAGTCTTCTCGGCCTCAGCTTCCCCAACCACTTGTTCTTCCAGGGCATCAACCTTTTCCTTCTCGAGCTGAACCAGTCTATTCTTTTTGAATGTGTGGTTGGTGGTGAAGGAGAACTTGTTGTTGTTGTAGATAAACTCGTACCGGTCGAAGGGAAATTGTATACCTTCCAGAATCCTAGTGAGGAGAGATCCATAATGGAGGCTTGTGTGCTTCCTCTTCGGGTTGGCCTGATGGATGATGCAATTGATCATCATCCTCTTGAAGTTCACCTTTTTTATCTTAATGAGATAGTACAACAGACAGTTGTCCATTGTAGACATATCTCCCAGACCTCCTATGCTCAGAAGGAGAGTCTATTGAACAGGTGAGAACACCATTCTAGCTCTAAGCGTCAGAACATTGCACTGGACGACACTCAATTGAATCTCAGTCTTTCCAGTGAGTGTTTTAACCACCTCTTCTTCAGTGATATCATCTGTAGCCACCCAGTCTTTATCATCAACAATTACCTCTCCATTGTCTTCAGGTTGCGTAATTCGGTTGATATCGGAGGAGTTGAAGCGAATGTTGTGTCCACCGACAGAGCTAACCACGCCTCTGTTGGTATCATATTGGACTTGGGAGTAAAACCCCCTCACAACATTTGGGTAACAGACGTTCTCGTAGGACATCATTCGCACCCATCCAGGTTGGGCACTATAGAAGTCCTGGAGGGCTCCAACTTGAATATATACTGAGAAGGGAAGGATCTTCCCAATGGCAATGCTTCGAGAAGCGTAGTCCTTCTCGAACTTATGTTGTAGACCACTATCCTCAAAAATATTAGTGTCTACAATATTCTTAAGGGAGCTACGTTGAGTGCCCTTAATGTTTGCCATCTCAGAAATTTGGTTAAGATTTTTGTGAAGAGAGAGAGAAAATGGTATTTTTGAGAGATTTTAGAGAGAGAAACAAGAGAGAATCATCGAAGAGAATGATGAGATGAAGGCTTAGCAAAGTTTGGGTAAGAAAGTTTGGGTAAGAGAGATTAAGCAAAGTGTTCGAGCTTACCCATGGCTAAGGTTTTTATAGAGGTATTTACTCACAAGCCATTGTAACTTTAAGTTACCATTATAGTAACTCAATGCGCAACTTCTAAGTAACTGCCTCCTTCTGAGAGTTCAGAGTCTTCTGAGTAGTTTACTCAGAACGGCTTCCTTTTGAGAAGGATATCCTTCTGAGAAAACGAAGTTTTCTCTTAATCGTTTTATGCATTTTTTCAGAACCTAAGGCTACTCTTCTCACATTTCTCTTAGAGTCTAGCTAGAGTATTTGTCTCAAGTTCTAGCTTAGGACAAGGGGAGTTTCTAAGAAAAATATTTTAAACAAGTTTAAAACATGTAAAAATACTTAGAAACTTCTTAGATTAAGAAACCCCTTTAGAACAATGAAACGATCTTCAGCTAAAGGCTTTGTGAATATATCAGAGATTTGATCTTCTGTATTCACAAATTTAAGTTCGATGTCACCTTTCTGCACATGATCACATATGAAGTGATGTTTAATATCTAAGTGATTAGATCAAGAATGATGAATGAACTTCTTAACTAAGTTTATGACACTTGTATTATCACAAAAGATGAGAACTTTTTCGTACCTTAGGTGATAATCACGAAGCTGGTTCCTTATCCACATTATCTGAGTGCAGCAATTTGCTGCAGACACATACTCTGCTTCAGTCGTTGAGAGTGCAATGGTATGTTGCTTCTTGCAAGACCATGTGATCAAGTATTTCCTGAAGAAGCAGCAACAACCACTTGTACTCTTTCTATCAATCTTGTCCCCAGCATAATCCGCATTGCAATAACCTACAACATCAGAAAAACAACCTTTCTCGTACCAAAGAACAAGATTAGTAGTTCCACTTAGATATCATAAAATTCTTTTAACAGTCACAAGATGAGATTGTTTAGGTTTGAATTGAAATATAGCACATATTCCAACACTCAGTTGAATATCTAGCCTAGAAGCAGTTAGATACAAGAGTGAGCCTATCATACCTCCATAGTTTCTTTCTGAGACCTTCTCACCATCTTCATCTAAGTCCACGACTTGAGAAGGGTGCATAGGCATACTCATGGGTTTGGATTTGTCCATGAGAAACTTTCTTAGAAGCTCCTTCGTATACTTCTCTTGGTGTATAAAGGTTCCACCATCCTCTTGTTTGATTTGCAATCCAAGAAAGAACTTAAGTTCTCCCATCATGTTCATCTCGAATTCACCCTGCATAAGCTTAGAGAATTCCTTGCACAAAAGCTTATTAGTTGCACCAAATATAATACCATCAACATATATTTGAACAATTAAAAAGTCTGGGGGCTCAGAAAGGGTGAAGAGGGTAGTATAAACTTTTCCTCGTGAGAATCCATTCTTAAGCAAGAAGGAACTTAATCTTTCATATCAAGCTCTAGGAGCTTGTTTCAGACCATAAAGAGCCTTCGTGAGCTTAAAAACATGTTCAGGGTAAGTGTCACTTACAAACTATTGGGGTTGTTTCACATACACTTCCTCATAAAGGTATCGATTTAAGAAGGCTGACTTTACATTCATTTGGTAAAGCTTGAAGCCCTTATGTGTAGCAAAAGCCAGCAACATTCTTATGGCCTCGAACCTTGCAACTGGTGCAAAAGTCTCATCATAATTGATTTCTTCTTGTTGGTTATACCCTTGAGCAACCAATCGGGCCTTGTTTCTAAAAACTTGGCCTTTCTCATCAAGTTTGTTTTTGAAAACCCACTTAGTTCCAATGACGGATTTGCCCTTGGGTTTCTGAGTGAGAGTCCATACTCTATTCTTTTCGAATTGGTCTAGCTCTTCTTGCATGGCATTTACCCAGCTTGGATCATCCAACGCTTTTTCTATGGATACTGGCTCAAGCTCAAAAACCATAGCAAGATTCGTGACATTCCTTCTGGTTCTCACGCCTTGCTGAGGGTCCCCTATGATCTCATTCTGAGTTAGATTCCTCAAGTCCCTTGTTCCTTTATAACTCTTAGAAACAGGATTGGGTGCTTGGCTCAGAAGGACCACCTTCCAAGTCCTCAGAAGCCTCACCTTCTGAGAAGCTAAACCTTCTTGTTCCAAGAGGTGTTCTCTCAGATGGTTCTAGAGCTTCAATTACTTGTTATGGTGTATCTCTAGATTGAGGTGAATTCTTCATTTCTTGAAGATCATCCTCATCTTCATCTAGAATTACTTTTGTTTGCTTAGAAGATATGTTGAGTTTCTCAAACTGTTCTTCAAAGTCCTCAACCTTCTGAGAAATATCCTTACTAAGTTCTTTAAACTTAATATGAATAGTCTCTTCAACACACTTACTTCTCTTGTTATACACCTTATAGGCTTTAGACACATAGGAGTATCATAGGAATACACCATCATCGGATTTAGGATCAAACTTAGAAAGTTTGTCCCGTGTGTTGAGAATGAAGCAAGAAGAACCAAATATATAGAAATATGATTGAAGGTAATGAAACGTGAAAAGGGGGGTTGAATCACGTTCCAATTATAAATCCTGTTTCTGAAAATTACTTAAAAAATAAGATCAAGTCCAAGACATGTCTTGCACAGCGGAAACGATTGTGAGTAAAATAAACAGAAACAAGCATATAGACAAGGCTTATGTATTCCTTGAAAATATTTTAATTTTCAAGTACTTATATGTGATAAAGGTTAAAACTTTAACCTTTAACACTTAGCCAAATTAAGTTGATGTTTGCGCAAATTGTATGTGTGTGTGTGTGCAATGTTAAATTGTTAAAACAATAAAATAAAGAGATAGAGAAGAAAAGCGAGCACACACAGAATTTTTATACTAGTTCGACAACGTGCCTACTCCAGTCCCCAAGATTAACCCGGGAGTTCACTGATCACCACTTTAATCACAGTGGATTTAATGCCTTTGCACACCACAAAGGATTTCACTTGCACCTGCAACCAACGTGACTCACTGCCTTCTCACCCAAGAGGGACTTCACTTGCACCTCCAACCAAGATGACTCACTGTCGTCTCACCCGAGATGGATTTCAACCTTGCCTTCCACACCGAAGGAATTTTCTACCCTTGCCTTAGTCTCACCAAGGATTTTTGCCTCACAAAAGTAAGGACTTTTTACAACGGATGATGTCTTTCACCAAACAAGAACTTAGATGAAACTAAGTTTGGCTCTTGATGGCTTTTCTCTCAAAGAATAACTAGCAAAGCTAGGATTAACAATAAAGCTCACAACTTTTTGAGATATACAACCTTAACCCAAATAAAAATGTAAACTTTTGAGTTTGTAGAGTCTAGAGGTTGAAGATGAAGAAAAATAAGGATTTGATCTTGATAGAGTTTTGACACTTGTAAGATAAATGGTTTTCTTGCTTTTGTAGGGCATGGAGGTCTTCTATTTATAGATGAGGACTCTTGCTATTTTCGAAAATTCTTGTTGATCTTCACCCTTGATTTGAATTTTGAAATCTTTGATCCAGCGGTGAGAGCATCTTCATTTGATTTCAAATTGATCTTCCCAAAATAAGGTTGATAAAAAAAAGAGGAAGTTTAATCTTGGGCTTTGATTCAAATATATCCCTTAATCCAAAGGTGTATATTTTGATCTTGAAATATGGAAATATGTATCTTGCTCAAGATTATAGGAAACTTCATATTGGCCATTGATTTTGATGTGTGCCTTGATCTTGTGGTGTGCATACTTCATCTTGTATCTATAAGATTTTGCAATAAATTGCTTAATCTATCTATATATTTGCGCCACCTAGGAGAGAGAAAAATAGGATTGCATGAGCTTCCCTTGTTTCCCTTTTTGTGTCTCCTATGTGTGTACGAACTAGGATTACATGATCTTGTCATGATTCCCCCTAGTATGCGCCTATACGGTCTTCTAGGGAATCTTCAAATGTTGATTCTTGAATCTTGATAATTCTTCAGAATCTTCAAATCTTTGAGGTATGAAGATTCTTATGGAAGCCTACAGATTCTTCCGGGATCTTGTGTATCTTGACAGAATCTTCAGGAATCTTCTAGAATCTTTTGACGACTCGCAGAATCTTCGGGAATCTTCTGAACTTTGGGACAACTCGCAGAATCTTCTTGTAGAATCTTTTGGGCCCACATAGAATCTTTGAAATCTTGTAGATTCTTACATAAACTTTTGAAATCTAACAAAATCTTAATTTATTCTATCATTAAATGTAAGATATATTATCAATTTCACTTAAGTGAATCTTTTATATCAAATGCATTTAATTGCTCTATACAAGATCTTTTTTCTTTCAAGATCTCCTATATATATGTGAAATGTATATATGTATATGTATATATGGAGATTTGATTTTATTTCTCTATTTTTTATACATATTTTCGTAAATATATATATACATGTGTATATAAATAGAGAATTTTGATAAAAAGATTCTCCATTTATTTACATATATTTTCCATATAAAATCATGAGAAATCTTTTATTCTTCAAGATATGATATCCCTTTTTAGGATAATTCTTGATATTGTGATATTCATGAAATTTGAGAATATTTCCTTGTATTCCAAGTATGTATGCGCCACTTTTGGTTGTTGTTGTGCTAGGATGTGTCTTTTTATTTTAATTCAATTTAATTCTAAAACACACTTAACAAACCGTTAATCCAAATCAAATTAAAACTTTTATTTTAATTTAAAATTTTTATCATTCAAAACCTTAAATTATGAAGTAACGGGTTCTTGGAGCTAACAATGATATGTTGGGTATTTTGTTTTTCCAAAGCTCATAAGGAGTTTTCTTGAGAATGGGTCTTAGAAAAACTCAATGTAGCATGAGGTGTTCACAGTCTCAGCTAAAAAAAATATCCATGTAAATCTGGAATAATCATCCACTATGACAAGAGCATAGCGTTTTCCAGAAAGGGAGGGCATTCTAGTAGGACCAAAAAGATCTATGTGAAGTAGCTCAAGTGATTTTTGAGTAGAAACTACTTTCTTGCTAGGGAAAGAAGCCTTGGTCTGTTTTTCCTTCTCACAGAAGTCATAAGTGACATCTCTGTTGTATTTGAGCTTGGGAAGACCCTTTACAAGCCTCTTTTGAGAGAGCTCAGAAAACAACTTTATATGGGCGTGACCAAGTTTCTTGTGCCATAGCCACTTGTCATCTTCGACAAAGTCAAGACACTTCACATTCTGATATTTGAGATCCTCTAGATGGATAACGTAGATGATTTCAACACGTTTCCTTTCTAGAACGATCTTGCCATTTGTGAGATCAATCACATGGCAGTACTTGGCAAGAAACTCAACCTTTAAGCCTTTGTCGCGGAATTGACTAATGCTTAGAAGGTTGTGAGTCAAGCCATTAACAAGTAAAACATCAAAGATTTGGTGAGATTCATCCTTACCAACATCCCCAATAGTAGTGACTTTCCTTTTAGCACCATCACTGAAATGCACGGTTCCTCCCTTCTTGGGCGTTAAGCTCCTAAACCAGTGCTTGCTTCCAGTCATGTGTCTCGAGTAGCTAGTGTCGAGGTACCACTGCTCATCTTAGTGGTGGAGCAGCGCTTGTTGATGCACCTGCATTCACAGAGAGTTAGGTGATTTAGTACCCATGTTTAGTTGGGTCCTTTTTGTTAGTTTTCTTCACCCCTTTGGCTTTGTGTTTCTTAGAGGTGGGAAGTGGTTTCTGAGGGTTTTCAACTTTTTGTTTTACCTTTTGGGAAACTTTATCTTTTAGAGAAACCTTTTTCTTTTGAGAAACTTTGTCCTTCTGAGAAGAGTTTCTTCTCTTAGCTTTTTGAGCCAAAGAGGTAGTACCCTTCTTCATCATTTGACACTTCTCATAACCATGTCTCACCTTGAAACACATTGTGCATATGCATTGGAGTTTTGTTCAAGGATGGATCAATGGATTGAGGATCGAAGACTTCTTCGTATCCGAGCCCTCTCTTATCCTTGTGTGGTCTTTGACCTCTAAACATAAGATCAATCATCTTTCCTCCATTGACCAGATTAGAGGTAAGAAGGTCATTGGTCTCTTGTAACTCAAATACGGCTTTCTCAGCCTTCTCAATAGTTACAGAAGCCATGTCCTCTAGAGCTTGGTAGAGTTCATGTGCTTTGAGGTTTCTTTCTTTGAAATCATCTCTCTCAAGCTCTAGTCTCTTAACCTCTTGAGTTAACTTAGCGTTTTCACTTTCTAGATTTTTGAAAGCCTTTTTATACGAGTGAAAACGCAAAGCTAATTCATCAGAATCTCTCATAAGCTCATCATATAGTTCTGAGAGTTCCTCATATGAGTGTAAGGGTGAAGAGTCGGTTACCTCATCTGATTCTGATTCGGTCTCGAGGATGAGCTCTTCATTAGCCATGACGCACACATTAGCTTCATCGTCATTTTGTGAGTCAGAGAATTCTTCTTCTTAGTCGCTCCATATTGCAGCCATGTGTGATACCTCATATCACAATATCCCTTAGGAATGACTCAGAAGGACCCGACAGGACGTGTCAGAACGCGTCTTCGTCTTGCTGCTAGCGAGCAATTGTATCTTACTAGTGAGTGGGTGGTCGATAGCGACCATGAGTTAGTCGCTAGCGACCGGAGCGAGTCCCACATCGCTCAGAGCAGTTTAATTAACCAGCTTCCCCCTCCCCCTATATATATGAGTTGTCATGTTAGTTTTTCCCTCACACCTCAAACTCTCGCCTTATCAGAGAAATGCTTTGGGTGTCCTTAATATTAAGAGGAACTCTAGTGGAGTGTGAGTCTGGCACCTTGGGGATACCTCAGTGCGAGCAAGTTCCCGACGGTGAGTGAAAAGATGTTTTTGCCCTTTAGCGCGCTGGCCGCTAGTGAGCAAGGGGAGCTTGCTAGCGAGAAGGTCGTCGCCAGTGAGAGTATGTTGCTCGCTGGCGATGGTGCAATGCCCAACCTAGTTTAAAGTTTTTGTTTTTTTTTTCTTTATGCGATCTTGATGGTCTTTTACACGTAAGGTGCAAACGCGGTCCCGATAGCTGGAGCTGGATCTAGCGGTGCCTTCCAATCTCAAGACTTTCTAGGTGAGTGGAGTTTTTAGGGTGGATGTGTCATGTGCCGCCACATAGTAGAATCTATGTTTGTTTAATTATTTATTATGATTATATGCTTAGATAACATGCTTAGGTAGATAACTTGCTTAGATAGATAACATGCTTAGATAGATAATATGCCTAGATAGATAATATGCTTAGGTAGATAATATGTTAGGTAGATAACATGTTAGGTAGATAATATGCTTAGATAAATAATAACATGCTTAGATAACATAACCTAGTAAGATAACATAACTTAGTAACATAACATGACCTAGTAAGATAACATGACCTGGTAAGATATCATAACTTAGTAAGATAACGTGACCCAGTAAGATAACATAACTTAGTAAGATAACATGACCTAGTAAGATAATATTCCCCAATAAGATGACACGTCTTAGATAGATAACATGCCTTAGTAAGATAATACGCCTTAGTAGATGATACACCCATATAAGCAATATACCTTAGCAAAAGACATGCCCTAGAGGATAACAGGTCTTAGATGATTTTAGCTTTATCAAGATATTATACAGTATTTATATGGATTATTTATGATATGCCTTATTATTGTTACGTTTAGTCTTTATGTTATGCTTTAGTAGCGTGTTTGTAGGGATAGAGCCCTTTGCACGGACACCCCTAAGTAGTCGGTGTTACACCATGGCCATCTTTTTCTTTCAAAAGAACTTCTTCTTTCCATTCTTGTTCTTTGGGCACTCAGTCTTGAAGTGTCCCTTCTCACCACATCCATAGCATGTGGCTTCTGAGACCTTCATTTTTCCCTTTTTGTATTTTCTGAGTGTGGCCTCCTTGCCTTTCTGAGGACGATTCTTCCATGCTTTAGTCATCTTTCTCACTAGCATAGAGATGTCCTCATTGTCAGAATCTTGTTCAGATTCTTCTTCTGAGTCGGAGCACTCAGAAGCCTTGAGCGCCTTGGAATGCTTCCTTGAAGAACTCTTTAAGGAGAGAGTCTTTTGAGGCTTAGAAGTGGAAGCTTCCAAGAGTCCTTCAAGTTCGATCTCATGGGTCCTGAGAGATTCGAACAACACATCCAATTCAAGTTGATTAAGGTCTTTTGCTTCTTGGATGGTTGTAACCTTGGGCCGTCATTTCGGTGAGAGGATTCTCATAATCTTCCTCATCATTTTAGCGTTTGTGTAGGTCCTACTCAAGACCTTCAGCTGGTTGACAATGTGAAGAAACCGTATTGACAAACTCTCAATGGTTTCATCCTGTTGCATGCTGAAAGATTCGTACTTATGCAGCAGCATGGAAACCTTGGTTTCCTTCACTTTGTCATTGCTTTCGTGCAACATGTGAAGTTGTTGCCAGATTTGCTGCATTGTATCGCATGATACAATCTTGTCATACTCTACTTTTGGTAGAGCACAGAGAAGAATATATTTTGCTTTGAATTTCATCTGGATTTTATCTTTGATTTCTTGAGATCATTTATTCTTAGGAATCCTCCTTGGAATCATCCTCTATTGTGGTTGTTGTCCTCCTGGAGCAATCCTCACTGGATTCTGTGCATTGGGGTCCAGAACAAGTTCCGTTGGAATATAATCTCCATTTTCCATAATATTCTAGAGGTGAAGGCTGGTGTATTTGATGAAGAACGTCATTCTATTACACCAATAATCAAAATCATCCCCATGAAACATGGGAGGTCAACATGCAATGTCTATTGATAGAAGCTCCATCGGCCATGAATGCGCCTTGTGAACCCATGTCCCTTGATCTTTTAACCTTAACACAGCTAAGTGCTCAACCCCTAAAACCTGAGTTCTGATACCAATTGAAGGTGTGTGTTTGTACGAGAAGGGGGGTTGAATCGTCCTCTTAAAATCTTTTCCCAAAAAATAATTTTCACAAAAAGAGTTCTTAGAACAGAATGCTTCTAAGAGTCAGCGGAAGACTTTTTGAGAACTTAAGCTTATGAGAAACTTAAGTTCGTTTTCTTATAAGATACCTCTTCTGAGTAAGTTCGAATATAGTTTTGAAGATTAAGTTTTAGAAAAACTTCTTACTTACTTAGTAGGAGTGTCTAAGTCTTAGAAGGTTAATTCAGTTCCTTAGGTTTTTACACGTATAATGAAACAGTAAAATAGTTTGAAGAAAGAGATCAACACATAAGGAATTTTATATTGGTTCGGATACTTCCTAACCTATTCCAGTCCTCAACCTCCAGTTGAGAGTTTCTTAGATATTTTTCTTATTGTGTCTTCTCAGACAACAACACTTTTGCACAATCCGCAAAGGATTTTTGTCACCTCACGACCCGAGAGGGAATTCCTTGCCTTAGTCAATTCCTAAGGATTTTTGTCTCTAACACTTGAGGACATTAACTTGCCTTTAAACCAAAGGACTTATGCCTCACAATTTGAGGACTTTTCTTGCCTTCGAATCAAGGACTTTACAAAGTTTAAGTTTGAAAGAAGTTCTTTCGAAAAACTATTAAGATTTTAATAGCAGCTAAGATTTCCTCTTAATAGACTTCTAGAAAATAACTTGCTTAAAGCAAGCATTTACAAATATTAAGACTTAGAAGGTTTTTCAAATAACACTTCTCAATTCTGAGAAGGTTTCTGAGAAATTTTTCAAGTTACAAGTCGATTTTGATTTTTGTTGAGAACTGTTTTAGAAAGTACACAGTGCTCAAGTTCCAAAATAGCTCCTCTAGCCTTCTGATCTTGTTGAGAACTTTTCTTTTGAGTTGAGCTTTGAGACTTGGACTTCTTCAAAAATTACCTTCTAAGTGAGGCCAGTTTTTTTAGAAGATTGCGTTCTAAGTGAAGGTACCATTCTGAGAGGATCCTACTAATCAAAAATTAAACACGAAGTAAAAAATGTGGAAACTTGAACAATAATTCACAAAAAAGATACTAATCAAAAACTAGGAAATATAATAAGGGAAGAGTTAAGAAAAACACTTCAGAAGCTCGAATTAATGTTAAGGAACTAAGAATGACAGTTCAGAAGCTGTGATTTTTAGTTCATAGGCAAAACTAACGATTCTGAAACAAGAATTATGACTTCAGAAGCTGTCTTCATGAGTTCAAAAGAATGGTCAAGTGATCAGAAGCTAGAACAATATTCCAGAAGCAAGAACACAGATTCGAAAGCTTCAATCTCTATCTCAGAAGCAAGAATGAATAGTTCAAAAGCAAGGAATTGTAATTCAGAAGTTGGGGCATTAATTTAGTAGCTAGATTATAAGTTCAGAAGTTATAATTATTGGTTCAAAGGCATGATTAATAGCTCAGATGCAAGAACATTGATTCAGAAGTAGAAATTTGAGTTCAGAAGCAATGAACACTAAGTCAGCAGCAAGATTAATATTTCAAAAGTAAGAACAATGATTTAGAAGCAAGATTTTGAGTTCAGAAGCAAGATTAATATTTCAGAAGCAAGAAGAATGATTCAAAAGTAAGAGTTTGAGTTCAGAAACTGTTATCATTAGTTCATAAGCTAAGTATGATGATTCAGAAGCTGTAACATTAATTCAGAAACAAGATTAATAGTTCAGAAGCTTTAATCCTTGTTCAGAAGCTTCAATCTTTGTTCAAAAGCTAAGTATGATGGTTCAGAACGAAGTTGTGACATTAATTCAGAAGCAAGATTAATAGTTCAAAAGCTTTAATCTTTGTTCGGAAGCTAAGTATTATGGTTCATAAGTTATAACATTAATTCAGAGGCAAAATTAATATAAGTTCAGAAACGAAATCGAGGATGAAACCATAATGAGGATGCAGAAGAATATGAATATAGATAAATGATCCTTGTTTTGAATACAGAATACAAATTTGAACTCTCTTTGAAATTCCTCTTTTTTAGCAATGGTTGCAATAAATTGATCTAGAGTCTCTTTAGTCTTTCTTGTCCTTGCACGAGTCATTGGTCCTCCTAGCACTTGCATGTTTTTGTTATTTGTTTCTTTGGCCAGATTCTCATCATGTACACACTAAAAAAACGCAAAACATAATATATAAAACTCATTGTATTATATTGTATTGTACCTATATTTATGTACTGTATTGTATCAACTTTGAAACAAACACTACCTCAATAAACTATTGGGTGTGTTTGTTTGAGGAGAAGTGGGATGGAAGTTAGGAGGGGAAAAGAAGTGAAAAGAAGTTAGGAGGGGGAAAGAAGTGGGAAGGAAATTGGAGAATATCTTTTGTTTGAATGAAGAGAAGTATATGAGAGAAGTAAGAGAGAAATAAGAGGAAATGTAAACTCATATAAAAAATTTCTCTTCAAAAGTGTAGTGAAATGGAAGAGAAATTTAACAACTCTGATTTCTTCTTTCTTATATAATTTTTATTCTTACAATATTTTTTACTTAAGACATAAAATAATAATTTTAAAATAAATGAATATATATTGGTGAATTTATAATAATAATTTTAAAATAAATTTAAATATTTTAAATAATATTTAATTTATGAGTAAACCCCCAAACTGGTCCCTGACAATTTTAGTGTCGGACAAGTTGATCCTTGACAATTGGAAATATTGTAATTGGTTCCTGACAACGTCAAAAGTCGGACATCATAAGGTCCCTGGACGAAAAAACTAACGGTGTTAGTGACAATTTCAATTTTGGACAAATTGGTCCCTGACAATTGTATTATCAGAAAAATCAATCCCTAATTATTTTTAAAATTCTTTATTTTATCTCTTATCACTTTCATTAGCATATTCAATTCTAAACATTCTTAAATCAAATCTATATATCTTTTATTTAAAAATTGTCACTCACTCTTTAATGCAACTATTTTGATATTTCTAAAAAGATTTTTGTTAATAAAGTTTTGATGTTTTTGTTAATAATTTTATGTATCAAACCTCTTAAATTACTTGTTTTAAAATAATAAAGTAAATTTTCATTCTTTTTATTGATAATATTAAATTACTTACAAGATAATAGATTTATTTTATTTTAAATTTTATATATCTTAAAATAGTTAATTTTAATATTTCATATTAATTATTAGTCTAACTTTTAATATACATAATTCAAAATATGAAGATTTAAACAAGTAAATGTTAATAAATAATTTTTAGGGAAGAGTAAAATAAATGCATTAAAAAATGAATGGTAATAATCAAATGGAGATATGTAAAGTTGAGTAGAGAGCGGTTAAAAATGTATATTATAATAAAGATGATAAATGATAAAAAAATTAAATAAAATTATGGACCAATTTTTCCAACAATGAAATTGTCAGGGACCAATTTGTCCAAAATTGAAATTGTCATTAACATTGTTAACGTTTTCCGTCCAGGGACCTTATGATGTCCGACTTTTTACATTGTCAGGGACCAGTTATGATATTTCCGATTGTCAAGGACCAACTTGTCCGACGCTGAAATTGTCAGGGACCAGTTTGGGGGTTTACTCATAATTTATTTAATATTTTATTATAATAAAATCATTATATTATAAAAAATTAATTTATTTTTAATAATTATATAGTAATTTTATTATATAGACATTATTTTTTAAAATTAAAATTGTAATTTGATATTAATAAATAAATTTTTTTTCAATTACTTTTCAATTAAATAAAAAAATTTAACTCACCTTCAACATTTCTCCCTTCTACTTCATTCCAACCAAACAAATCAATGAAAGTTGAACTTCTCAACTTCTTTTATCTCCACTTGTTTCTTCTCTACTTCTTTCCTCTTCACTTCATTCCTCTACTAAACGGAACCTTAAAGAGTATGTACAATATTCTTTATACAAATATACTCGCTACAAAATTATCTCTTAATTAGATACTTATTATCATTGTGTTGTTTTAGCATATAAATTGAAAGTTTTATGACATGTTGAAAAATAAAAAGTATAAATGTTTTTGTTTATTATACAATTTTTAGATACGATTAATATATTTGTATCATTTTTATTAAAATTTTAGAGTAAATAATCTTTTTAATTAGTCATAATACTTTTAATTTAACATCAATCTAATCCTAAAATTTTTATCATATTAATTTAGTCCTGCCACATTTAATTAGTTTCAACATCAATTCTATTCTGATATTTTTATTTTAACATCAATTTAGTCATTTCATCATTAAAACTGAAATTAAAAAAATATTTAAATTGATGTTAAATTAAAAATATTAGTACTAAATTAATTTTAAAAACTTGTTAAAATCAAATTGATTTCAAACCATAACGTAGATCAAAACAATTGTTAATTTTTTCTAAATAAGTAAAAAATTGATTTTATTCTATCCTTTCTCTTTCTAATTCTTTTATTTGAATTACATTCAATTCTATAAAATTAATAAAAAGAACACACTCCAACATCATGTCAGAAACTAAACACACAGTTTTTTATTTTTAATAATCCCCACTCTCAATATCAGAAAATGTCACTTTTTGGTAAAGAAAAACATAACTATACTCAATTTGCATTTCTTTTGGTTAGAAAAAGACCTAATTAGTATATGAATATTGTAGAAAAGTAAGTCAAATATAAGTGCTTGGATTGGATTAAGGTCAAGATAGAAAAAATTAGTGTAAACAAGAAGACCAAAATTAAAGTGGGGGTATATATATTTGTTAAGCTAAAGCGAAAAAAGAGGAAGAATGTGTCAAACCACTAGATGAACACAACAACCAAAAAATTATATGCTATATGCATATGTGGCAAATTCAGTCTGATTTGTTACCTGATTTTGTGATGCTATTATTTACACAAGTCAAACATGCAACATTGCAACGCGGATGAAGGAAGATGACCTCATTTTAGGGCAATTGTGGGTGCTTATAAAAAAAAATGAGAAATATTTGGGGCACAATAAAAATTCAGCCAAAACCGTCAAAATAATGTGCATAACATATATAATATAAAATATACAACGTATATCACATATGGTGCACACACAACATATATCACTTATTGTGCACAAACATATATACATGTTGGAGTATCATCTTTCTTTGCAATATGTAATATATGTTGTGCATATCATGTGATATATGACGTGCAAAATGTGTAATATTCATTGTGCAATTTATATTATATGTTGTGCACAAATTATTGGCTGTTTTGACTGATTTTTTGTTGTACCTCTACCGATGCTAAAAAAAATAGATGTTTCAAGAAAAGGGAAAAATAATGTTAAGAGTAGTAATACTCTTCGAACACTACTGTTTATATATTTATAAATGTAAAATTTTTATACAAAAATTAGTTTATATATTGTTATTATAAATCTTAAATGTCTAAATAATATAAAAATATTATTAGATGATGAATTGATGATATGAGAAATTCATTTATTTACTTTTCGCATCATTAATGTTCAAAATTAGATTTATTTATACTTGAATTAGTGGTGAGGATTTGGGTAATTAATACGAAATTATAGATTCAAATAATTTTTATGGAAATTATTTGACAAGTTCTTATGTATAAAAAAATTAATTATAATACATTGATATTTTAAATATTTTTTATATTGTGATCAGTCAATAAGAATTTGACACATTATTTATATTTGGAGTAGTTTTTTTTAATTTGAATTGGAGTTAGGTTAAAATTAGTATACATGTTAGTTTTTTTATTTGTAAAAATATTTCAATTACAAATAACCTCTTATAAAAATACTTAAATTATATATTTATACATACTATAAAGAAAAATTAAAAAAGTTGCTATTTTTGTTCTCTAAAACCAATACAAAAAAATTTAAAAATAAATTAAATAAATCAAAAGAATAATTACTCTATCCATTCAAATCATTCTAACTACTTCTTTTCCTTTTTCCTATTTCTAGCTACATATAGATCTTCTATGATAATTTTTCTTAAAAAAATATCATTCCCTTTATAATTATCTTCTATAATATTTGTCTTTATTTTTACCCATCATCATTAAAAAAAATCAAAAAATAAAAAATATAAGTTCACCAAAAAATTAAAAATACGACTTAATGGATACGAAATGCTCGATAAAATGCTAGTCATAATAAAATGTATATAAAAAAGTTAATTGGTTTTAGCCTTGAGCCCACAAATATTTTCAAAAAAAACCTAGTTGATAATATTGAATGCTAAATATAGTTGCTGAAAATCTCACTTAATTTGAATAAATCTCCTTTCTCAGGTTAAATTTTGTTGTTAATTTTTTGTTTCCCACTAAATAATATTTTTAAAAAATAATCACATATATCTCACATGTAATAGGTAAAAAAAACATGTTCATTAATTTCTTTTTGATAAAACTTTTTTATTGAATTACATCGAGTTCTAAGACTTTGTTTAAAAATTTAGAGACGAAAGAAAAGTCTTGAAGGAAAAAGTAAGAGGAGTGAAATGAGAAATTTAAAAGAGATAATCTCCACTAAATTTTTAATATTTATTTAGAAATATATATATATATATATATATATTTATTGTCCCTATTATATTATTTTACTTGTCTCACACTATAATAATTCTAAGAAATATCATATTATACTTATAACTATTAGTGACGTAACATCTTTATTCTCACTGCTAAATTTTTCTAGATCCGTCATTAATCCCTCCCTATCAATGTAACTCATCACATACATAACCAAATCCCTTAAGCTTATTCCCTCTTCTTTCTTACAAAACTCAATTCACAAAACTTAATAAATATTGATTAATAAATCAAATATATAAGAAAAAGAGCGAAGATATAATTATACACGTTCATATATATACAATTTTTTTAAAAAAAAAGTCTTATGACACATGTATACATATGTAGATATATACTGGATTACAGAAGTAAAATCATCTCGAACAGAATAGGAGCATCACATCATATAGTCCAAAGAAATTATCTGAATCAAAAGAATAAAATATTCTAGACATCAATAATTTTTCAATGATTCAAATATGAATGACTCTTATACCACTTGTTAGAATTTTTTAATAAAAACTATAAATACTTTAGAATAGTTCATATTGATTCATCGAGAAGTAATAACCAAAAGCGGAAGCTAACATGGATCTATAATGAGTGATTGATGACTCCAAAGGTTCTCGAGCTGCTTGTGTGAAGGTGGTTACTGGTCTTTCTCAACCAAAATCTTTAGAGTTCTTTTTCAGGCTTGAGAGCAATTCTAAGATGGGATAAGAATTTGCAAAATATGATTTTGATGTCTTGGGGACCAAACCCTTTTATTTCTATTTATGTTTGATCTATTGGTTCCCATTAAACCTCATAAAGACCAAGATAGAGTAACGGTTTTTACTCATAATTTCTTCAAACCGACAAATAATTAAGTATGACTTAATATTATTTATAATCAATAACGAGACCGTTACAAATGTTACAACTAAATAACTATAATAATTATTAATATAACTTATTGCTCATAAATTAGAATAAAAAAATTTAAATTTTCTAACGGGGTATATATATTTGTTAAGCTAGGGGGGCGAGGGCGATGTGTCAAACACAACAACCAAAAAACTATATGCCATATGCATATGTGGCAAATTCAGTCTGATTTTGTTACCTGATTTTGTGATGCTATTATTTACACAAGTCAAACATGCAACATTGCAACGCGGACGAAGGAAGATGACCTCATTTTAGGGAAATAGTAGGTGCTTATAAAAAAAAATTGGAGAATATTTGGGGCACACTAAAAAATTTAGCCAAAATCGTTAAAATAGCATGCGTAACATATATAATATGAAATGTATAACGTATATCACATACGGTGCACAACATATATCACTTATTGTGCACAAACATATATACATGTTGGAGGATCATCTTTCTTTGCAACATGTAATATATGTTGTGCAACATCATGTGATATATGACGTGCAAAACATGTAATATTCGTCGTGCAATTTATATTATATGTTGTGCGTAAATTGTTGGCTGTTTTGACTGATTTTTTGTTATACATTGATGTTTCAAGAAAAGGGGAAAATGATGTTAAGAATAGTAGTAATACTCTTCATTAAACTACACTTGAACACTACTGTTTATATATTTATAAATGTAAATTTTTTATACAAAAATTAGTTTATATATTGTTATTATAAATCTTAAATGTCTAAATAATATAAAAATATTATTAGATGATGAATTGATGATATGAGAAATTCATTTATTTACTTTTCACATCATTAATGTTCAAAATTAGATTTATTTATACTTGAATTAGTGGTGAGGATTTGGGTAATTAATACAAAATTATAGATTCAAATAATTTTTATGGAAATTATTTGACAAGTTCTTATGTATAAAAAATTAATTATAATGCATTGATATTTCAAATATTTTTTTATATTGTCAGTGAATAAGAATTTGACACATTATTTATATTTGGTGTAGTTTTTTTTAAATTTGAATTGGAGTTAGGCTAAAATTAGTATACATGATAGTTTTTTTATTCACTAATAGTATAAAAATATTTAAATTACAAATAATCTCTTATAAAAATACTTAAATTATATATTTATACATACTATAAAGAGAAATTAGAAAAGTCGGTTACTTTTAGCTAGTCTTTAAAACTCATTGAGTCAGTGTCACATGACTCCCCTCTTCCCTACAAAACTCAATTCACAAACACACCATGAGGTCAGAGTAAATGGAGTCATTGAGTCAGTGTCACAGGAATCAGAGTCACAGTGACTCCAAAATTGACTCTGAACACACCCTCACATATTTATGTCTCCATTTCAACATACAGTGACTCCCTTCCAACACACAGTGACTCCAAAATTAGAGTGAACAATGATGTCAATTTTGTTCACCAAGTCACTGTAACTCTGTTCCCATCTGTACTGTGACCCTCATATCAAACAATTGACAGAATCATTTTCTCATTGACTCTGACTCCAGAGTAAAAAAAATCAAATGCACCCTTAGTAATTACTATATTTAGTATTTTGCTTATTATTTATTGACTTTTGTTAATAAGTATTTTTAGGATTTTTATTAAGGTAGTGGAAATAATTATATTTATATTGAGAGAAAAATATTTTTATATTTTTATGTAAATAACCTATCATAAAAATTTAAATGCTAACAAGTGTCATAAAATATTTATTAACATCATAAAAATAAAAATATTAATTAAAAAATATATTTTTTGTATTTTCTATGTAAAGTGTCCACCATAAAAAATTAAATTTAGAGGCATTTATTAGAAAAATCAATATTTAAATCTTATCAAAATTTACCATTTGTAGTAATCTTAATCATGCCTTACGTTAGCAAAATCCTCATTTAATTTGAAAAACTTATTTACTGTTTATTCTGTGTAGAATAAGTGAAAAAAAAAATGTTTGGGGCGTGTGGTTCGTTGAATGAAATTTCATTTCCAGAAATAACATTTTTTATTCATTTTTGAAAATTTGAGGGATATTTCTAAAAATTTATGGTATAATAATGACATAACCCATAGACCCATTGGTAGCACATTAGTTCGACATTCTTTTACCATGAGAATCTAACATTCTCATGTGGAATGTGAGAATGAAACAATGAAAATAATGGGTTCAACATTCCTTTCCATGAAATTAAAAATCCAATATTTATATAAATAATTTCTTAATTTTTTATTATCATCTTCACATTTCTAGATATATTTCATTTCACGAATCACACGTCCGGTTAAACCTCCCTCCATCTCAACGTGAGCTAGTTGCAATTAACGTCCCATAAATGCTATTCTTATTAAGAGTACGTTTGGATTGTTTTTCTTTTGGGTTTTTTCTAACAAGTGCCCTTAGGGCTCTTGTTAAGGTAATAAAAGAGAAAATATTCACCTTGAAAATATGCATTTTTATTTTCTCTATGTAATGGACTCATCATAACTCTTATTTTTTTAAAAAAACTTACCATTTTTAGTATCCTTAACAAGTGCCCTAAGAACACTCGTTAGCAAAACCCTTTTTTTTTTTATGTCTAAAGAAAAGTTTATTTTAAACACAAGTCTGATTATATATATATATATATATATATATATATTATCCTAAGCTTTTTTTACCAATAAGAATACAATATTATCCTATATGATACAATTTATGAGTTTTAATAAAAAAAGTTAATTGGTAAATTATCATTACATATATCTATATAATATTGTAAAAGACAGGTAATGGTTGATTACCAATTTACCCATTAATTGAGTCTCTATAAATGTGACACGTATGCAATTTTAGGTATCCTTTATTTTTATTCTTTCAAGATATTTAGAAGTCTTTAATGTATCTTTTAAATATTAATATCCAATATGTATCTTTTATTTTATTTAGAATAATTGATTTTATGCATAAAATATTTGAAAATGATAATATTTAATTTGGAAATGTCTATTCACATTTCATAATATAAATTTGGAAAATCTTATTTCGAAATATATATAATAAAATCTTCTTTATATCAATTTTCTATTTACATTCACATTATAAAAAATATTCTTTCTGATTTTTTTCTTTGTTTATATCATTTGATGTTAAATTATGGTCAAATCATCTATATCTATATATATATCTATATATCTTTCCACCTTCTCAACCCTTTCAACTTCATTTTTTTTTTCAATTCCTCTCTTATTTTGCCATCTCTATTTCTTGCTCTTTTTTTTTCTCTTCTTATTTCATTTTTTTCATCTACCTTCTTAGTCATCCTTCATTTTTTTTCTATTTTTAATTCTTCTCTTTCATTTTCTATTCTTCATCTTTCTTCTATATTTTTTTATTGTTTTATTCTTCTCCTCATTTTCTATTCTTCATAATTTAATATTTGACATGATTGATTAACTGTCTCACGGAAAATGTAAAACATAAATAATGAACATGTTTTTTAAAAGAGAATAATTACGAATTATTAGTAATTATTAATGTTTGATAATAGTGATATTTGAATATTTTACATGTAATTTAATAATTTTTAGTGATTGATAATTAGTGAATATTTTAGAGAATTTAGTGATTGATATATATTTTTTAACATTTTTTGTTAATTAGGAATAATTATGAACATGAATTAGTAATTTTTAATATTTTTATTGATTGTTGAACGGGAATAGATATGAATAATTAGTAATTATTAATGATTGATAATTATTAGTTTTGAAATATTTTCTATGATTTCGGTAGTTTTTAGTGATTGATAATCTGTAAATTATGATTATTTTTTGTTAATTGTTGAAAGAGAATAATTATAAATATTTTATGAATAAAAATTTGATATTGAAAAAGATGAAAACTAATTATGTGATTGAATAATTTTATTTGCATCCACTAATATAATAATAAGTTTATTATGTATTTTTATTGTTATATTTACAAAATAAATTTATGAATAACATATTTTCATTTAACTTCATTTTATACAAATATTTTTTTCATTAATTATTTAATATCTTAAACATAAAATTTGATATAATTCCCGTGCATCACACGGATACAAAGACTAATATTAATAGAAATAGAGATTTCTCACGCCTTCTAAACTCATGTCACTTTCTCACATCTTTAATTCTACCTGTTACCTCTTAATACATCACTTTACTCGTATATATAAAAATTGCTATTAATCACTTTACTTGTATCATATTGGGATATAAAATAGTACGTACCGTCTATCTATTTATATATTTTGATAACTTTGATTAATATATTAGTAAGTTGTGAATATATCATCAAAGTTGTTAAAATTCATAAGATGGAAAAAATGTGGATAATATTATTATATGTATCAATAATCCCTTCATGTACATTCATCTATACTTTTTATTATTATTGTTCATTTGATTGATTACTAATAATCCTAGTAAAATGAAAATTATTTTTTTTTCATTTTCAAAACTAAATTTGTTACAATTTTGTGTAATTGATACTTTTTTTTCGTTTTCATGTTTGAATTTGTCCCAATTATGTGTGATTAGTGTCAAATTCATGGAGTTTTTAATTAATTAATAATACTAAATAAATGAAACTTAGTGATTTTTTTCAAGTATGAATTTGTTACGATAACATGTAATTTGTGTTCAATTCATATGATTTATATGTAGTACATGTTATTTATGTGAATTTTATGTATTTAAATTATAGTTAGAACAATACAAAAATCACATATCATACCATTACCAAATACATCATTAGTGTTTTTATTATTATTGGACTTCTACTCTATCCCTTTTATGTAATTTGGTTTAAAAAAGTGATTTCGATCTATTTTTTAAAACATATTTGCATGGATTCAAAAGTACTTATATGGGTGTTATTTCAATTGGTTTGGAAGTTAATTTTCGACAAATTGCTACTCTTTATCTAATTTTTAAAATTAAAACAATCCAGAGCCAAATCATAAAAGTATCACAACTAATTAAGAAAAATTAAAACATTGGAATGATATGTCAAATTCAAACATAATAAAATGTATAAACAAGAAATGTACCAAAAAAGTGTAAATAACATTATTATTGTATATTTTATTACCTAATCCAGTATAACCATAAAAGGGTAGGAAGAATTTTTATTTATTTAATTATTTTTTATTTTTATTTTATATTTTTTGGGTTATTGTTTGGCCTCTTTTTAAAGTTGAAATGTTAAGTCCTGGCATAGCTTCCTTGTTCACCCGCCGCCTGAAACAACAAGAACAAGGGAAAGAGAGAATAGGAAGAACAGTGTTCTCTTCTTGCATTTCCAATCTTCTCATTCATAACCATAAGCCAAAACCAAAAGGCATCTTCATCTCCTTCACAAGATTTATGTTTTTGTTTTTTCTTTAATTTTCCAATTTCATTTCTTTTCATTTTTTTTGTTTCTCATACACATATCTGTATGTATATATGTAGTACTAATCCTCGAAAGTGGTATCCCATTTGTGGGTAGATAGAAAGAGCCATTTTAGAACCAGCAATAGAATATTTTTCTCGCTCTGTTGTTTGGGTATATAAAGAGAAAAATCCCCAAAACCCTTCTAAACACTCTTGAAATTAGAGTAAAACAAGAACTGAAGAGGGTTTTCTTTTTCTCTATTTTCCAGAACAAAAAAATAAAAAGCAGAGTGGAAAGAAAGACCTTGTAAAGTCCGTCATTGTGAACAAGGTTTCTCATTATTCTCTCCCTTGTGGGGTTGATGAAAGTTCCCACTTTTTGTGATTTTTGTTCTTATCTTGCCATCTTTTCATTTTTTGTTGTTTAATTTTTACTTAATTTTTTGTTGTTTTTTGGTATCATTCCTTATGATATCTATGTAATGTCTGTCGCTGCCAATATATCCGTCTAAGCTCGTAGTATGCTAGCTAAGAAGCTATCCACACATTATCCGTTTCATCACCACCTCAACATCCTTAACTTTTTCTGTTTTAACACCAGAAAAACCATCACTATATAACATTGTTGTTTTTGTACTGTTGTTGTCATCACTCATAGTTTTATCAGAGAGGCACGAAAGGGTTAAGTGGGTCTTAGTGAAACTATATGTATATATATGTGTGTGTGTGTGATTTGTTTTTTCAGTACTCGGGTGTTATTGTTGTTGGTTGTTTTTTTTGTTTTTCTCATAGTACTGATTGATATCTGGGGTTTGTTCATTTTGTCTGGGACAAGCAGGAGAGGGCAAATTTCACTATCCAATTTAGAAGGAAAAATAAAAAACTAAAGGGGTGGTGAAAATGAAGTACGTGTTGGTGACCGGTGGTGTTGTTAGTGGACTCGGCAAAGGAGTCACTGCTAGCAGTATTGGGGTGATTCTCAAGGCTTGTGGCCTTAGAGTTACTTCTATTAAGATAGGTAATTTTCTCACTTGTTCTTATTATTACTATTCTTCGTCTTATTGGTACTTATTGGTACTAGGAGAGAATGATGCATTTTTTCAGTGTTTCAGGTGTTAATAACTTTAGTTTTGTTGATAACATTTTACATTCAGTTGATTTGGCTGGCTGTATTTTCAACCCACTTCAGTGTTTTCTTTTGATAGTTTTGGGGATCAATTTCAAAGGAACCTTTTCCCCCTTTTTCAACTAAAGGAGGGGGGAAGGTGTATCGATTTTTCATTTTTGAGCTGATTTATTTACTTTTTTGATGTTTTATTCTCTTATTTTGGTTTACTTTTTTCATTTATATACTTTATTTACTGATCTCTGTTCCATTGTGGTTCTTTCTCCTATCTCCACACTGCTTATTTGTTTATTTATTTTTTGTTAATAAAAGGCTAAAGTTCCAATTTTTATGTTCAGTATCTCTCTTCCATCCTACATCCAATCAAAACCCTGTCTTTGTTTCTTTTATTTTTTTTAAATTTTTGACAGATGTTATGCCAAATAATGTTGTTTATTCCAAATTTTTCTAATCCATGGATTTGTTTGGATTGTATACCACTTGCAGATCCCTATCTTAACACTGATGCTGGGACTATGTCTCCTTTTGAACATGGGGAGGTGTTTGTCTTAGATGATGGTGGTGAGGTAAATACACTATTTATTCTTTTTTTAATCATGAGGCTCCCAATCAGTACTTTGTGTTTGAGATATAATTTGAGGTTAAAATTTTATTTGTTGCTTCTTGGCCACTTGCCATTATTCTTCTTGAACCTTTTTTACCCATGATGTGTTTCCCCCACTTTTTTACCCCTTGTTGAGCATCTCATTTTTCTTGAAATTATAGCTAAATGTCTTTTGGTGGTTTTCTGAGAACTTTTGACTGGTTTCAGTTATGGTGTCTGGAGGATAACATAACTGCAACCTTTTTTTATTTGATGTTTATGTCTGCAATTTTTATTCATTCTTTTTTGTCTGTGTTAAAGGTTGACCTTGACCTTGGAAACTATGAACGCTTCTTGGATATCAAATTAACCCGTGACAATAACATAACTACTGGAAAAATATATCAGGTGAACAAACTTTGCCTTCAATTTTATTCTTTTTGATTAGGTGTGCCTGTGGTTTCTCAAATTTTATTTTATTTTTTTAATTTTGGATGTTTCTAGTCTGTTATTGAGAAGGAGAGAAGAGGAGATTATCTTGGAAAGACTGTCCAGGTATGTTTAATCAGTCTGATTTCTCTCCCTTTGGTGTGTTATTTGAAATGCTCGCTGGTTTCTTGGTTTTTATTTCGTCTTTTCTTTGTTGGTAGGTTGTTCCACACATAACAGATGCCATCCAAGAGTGGATTGAGCGTGTTGCGAAGATACCAGTTGACGGGGAAGAAGGGCCAGCTGATGTTTGTGTCATTGAACTGGGTGGAACTATAGGTAGATTAATACTTTTAGATAAAAATTTAATTAGTACTTAAGTAGATTTGATTTTCATTACTATTTTTTATAAGCTGTCCATAAAAATATTGGTGAGAGTAGCTTCTATTTGGGCCAAATAGAAGCTAATTTGGCTGATAGTGAGAGGGATAAGGTTGATATTGTCAGTATTTTGAAAATTCTAGAAAATCTTTTATATTGCAAAACCCTCATTTAAAATGTCTTTTCTTTAATGCAGGGGACATTGAGTCTATGCCTTTTATTGAAGCACTTGGCCAATTTTCATACCGTGTAGGTAATGGCCGTCATGCTTCAAACCTCACTGTTGACTAATTTATATGTATCAGTTTGTTGTTTAGTGTGCTTCAGTTAACCAGTGTTTCACTCTTCCTAATATTTTTTTCTTCCTTTTCTTAGGCCCTGGCAATTTCTGTTTGGTTCATGTCAGCCTGGTTCCTGTTCTGAATGTTGTTGGTGAACAGGTATACTACAAAATATTTGGCATGAGTGCAACATTTTATATTTGATTATTTTAAATAAATGAGAAATTTAAGTTAGCTAAGTATAAATTTAAATTTGAAATTCCAGTTAATTGTTCTGGTCTTCTTGACTTTGAATATATATATATCCAAATGGTATTATCAACTCAATATTAGTTGTATGTACTTATTAAAAGTTTCAATTTGTAGAAAACAAAGCCAACTCAGCACAGTGTTCGTCAACTTAGAGGATTAGGTTTGACCCCTAATCTTCTTGCTTGCCGGAGTACAAAGGTGTGTCTCTTGTCGTTTTGTCCTTTTCTTGGTGTCCTGTTGGTTTCAGGTGATCATGATTAACAATCTCTATTTCGCTTGTCCTTTTTGTTAGGAACTTGATGAGAATGTTAAGGCCAAACTTTCTCAATTTTGTCATGTGCCGGTATTATGAATTAAACTTTGATTATTTTGATTTTGGTTATCATAAAAACCTTTGTATATATTCTGAAAAAAAACTTTTGTATCTGCAGTTGTCAAACATAGTTACTCTCCATGATGTTCCAAATATCTGGCACATACCTTTGCTATTGAAAGTAAGTTATTGTATAGTTATTTTGGAAACTCATTTGGGTATTTTTCTTATATGATTGAAAGAGCCTAAGGTGCTAATTGGTTTCCATTTTCTGTTTTATCTGTTTTCAAAATTTTGTGAAGGAAATACTGAAAACAGAGAAAATGTGATTTTATTGTTTTCTCTGTTTTCAGTATTTCCTTCACAAAATTCTGAAAACAGAGAAAACAGAAAATAAAAATGAAAACCGATCAGGAAGCAATTTATAAATTATGCAAGAATCTGAACATTTTCCTTTTGAATTTATTTTCTTCAACAAATAGGACCAGATGGCGCATGAGGCTATCCTGAAAGCATTAAATCTGCAGGGGTTTGTTTCACATACTTGTTCTTTTTTATTTTGGCGTATAAACCCCTTCTTTTACTCCAGCAACCCCCCCCACCCCCCCCCGAAAAAAAAAATCTTAACTCTGATTTTTGGAGATTGTGTTTTTCTGTCTCAGCTGTTATTAAGTGCTTCTCTCATTTGACTATTGGTTTTATAATTTTCAGTGTTGCTACAAAGCCTGATTTGAAGGAGTGGACTGCCAGGACAAAAGCTTACGACAAATGTCATGAACCTGTGGGTCTCAAACATCTCAAATCTATTATGTCCCATAAGATATTCGATCAAATGAACAGATATTAATCTCGCTGAGCTTACAACTATTATGCATCTAACAGGTTAGAATTGCGATGGTGGGAAAGTACACGGGTCTTTCAGATGCATATCTTTCTGTTCTGAAGGTAGCTTGCTCTAATATGCACAATCATTTGTCTTTATTTTTGTGTGTCTATTAGTATTACTTGCATTATCTGTTCTGAAGGTTTCTGAATTTGTTTATAATTCATATTAAACTTTCTGGTCTAAAATATTATTAGTTTGAACTTCAGTGTACGATAAGTTTATTTTTTTCGGTTTTCTGTGCAGGCCCTTTTACATGCTTCTGTTGCTCACAATCATAAACTTATTGTGGACTGGGTTCCAGCTGGGGATCTTGAAGATGCTACTTCTAAAGAGGTAAGTACTGGACCTTCTGCTGTATTGCATATCTAAGTACTTATGGTTTTCAATTTATGCCTAATCACTGATTATAAATGTACTATTGCAGGATCCTGATGCACATAAAGCTGCTTGGAGTCTTCTGAAGGTTCTACCATTTGAACTTTGGACTGAATGTCTTTCATCATTTTTCCTAATTCCTGTTTAAATGCATTTAAATGAGATTATTTTTCAGTGGTTCCCTAAATGGACTTCTGTTGCAGGGTGCTCATGGGGTTCTAGTTCCAGGAGGCTTTGGTGATAGAGGAGTGCAAGGGAAAATTCTTGCTGCTAAGTATGCTCGAGAAAATAAGGTTCCATATCTCGGCATATGCTTGGGGATGCAAATTGCTGTCATTGAGTTTGCACGATCTGTTCTGGGTCTGCATGATGCTACTAGCACAGAGTTTGATCCTGAAGCCAAGAATCCTGCTGTCCTATTCATGCCAGAAGTATGTTCTACTATATTCACCAAGTAAATTGCTAATGTTTTTCCTTTTGAGAATCTAACTAAACCGATATGTATCTTACTGTAGGGTTCAAAGACTCATATGGGTGGAACCATGCGCCTCGGCTCAAGGAGAACATACTTCCAAGTTGCTGATTGCAAATCTGCGAAGTTGTAAGAATTAAGAACCAAACTCAATCTTACTCACGTGCATGCAATCTCCTCCTAAGACGATAAAACACATTAATATTCTTCTGTACTTGGGTTTGTTTAGCTGCATATTCATCTTGAATCCAGAAATGAAAATTCATGGTTACATGAATAATAAAAGATTAGTTCAAAATCATCTACCTTTTAAATAGATTTTGCACATTTCCATGATACTAAAGTTTGATATTCTTTGTAGGTATGGTAATGTAAAATTTGTTGATGAACGACATCGCCATAGATATGAGGTAAATTGAGTTTGTACGAAAAATTCTTTACGAGCAAATGATGCAACCATAGACACTTAACAATATTTGTAATTCTGCACAGGTTAATCCTGACATGATATCACAGCTGGAGAGTGCTGGTCTATCCTTCGTCGGCAAAGATGAAAGTGGGAGGCGCATGGAGGTGTGTGATTTACATGAAAATCATAATGGCATGAATATAACGATCGTCACACAATATTAAATATTATTATATTCTGGCTATGCTTGCAGATAGTTGAACTGCCTAGCCATCCTTTTTATATTGGAGTTCAGTTTCACCCTGAATTCAAGTCCAGACCAGGGAAACCTTCTCCACCCTTTTCAGGTAGTTTATCTACAGTCACTATGCATCTTTTTGAAAGATGAATCAGCAAAATATTAATGCATCTCATTGTTAAAACAGGGTTAATAGTAGCAGCATGTGAACATAAGAAGACTGTTATGCCAGCAAGCAATGGCCACAGCAAGTTACCTAATGGAATATACAATGGAGTGAATGGACACGCGAAAGCACACCAAAATGGAAACGGCTTCGCATCACAGAATGGCGCCTTAAATGGTGGTGTTTATGCTAATGGCAATGGCGTATACGATGACAATGAAGCATCTGATGATGACTTTGATGACATATATTCCAATGGCAATGGCGTATATGCCAATGGTGGCAGCGTATACGTGGACGGGAGCTGTTAGTCGATTGTCTGTGTTTGCTACTTAACAATAATCCTGGTACAAGTACAATCCTCTCCAAGGACATTCTGGTTGTCCTCGGTTTTCTGTGTACAGTTAGCGAGTTTGGATAGATCTTTTAGCTGGGGACTGGGGACATAAGTCTCCAGCACAAGAACAAATTTTTGAGTCTAACAGCTTTCAATAGTTTTTCCTAGTACAGTTGTGCTTATGATGTGGCAGTTGCAGCCACCATTGATTTGATGATTTTCAGGTCTTGGTCAGAACAATGACCAAGTCTAAGACCCACTTGATCATGCCAAATATTTGGGCTTTGGTGGCTTTCCGATGCTTTCTTAGGGATTTGATTCAAAGTATACAGGCTGGAGGTGTAAAATTGCTTTCAACCAAGTGTCTTCTTTTTTCTGTGTGCCCATGATATGATGTAAACTCTCTTATGTCATGAACATTGAAGTTTAATTTAGTTTGGTGACACTTGCTTTGATTTCAATATCATTCTTTTTTGGATTTTGAATTTCTCTTGAAGTTTGTAGACCACATAATCTCCATTCAATGTTCTAGGGATATTCATAGTCACTTATTTTGATTTACAAGAGTTTGTAAGTTATGTGAAAATCTATTACAGTGGGTGTAAATGGTCATGAAGCTTATATTAAATATGCATTATGAGTATCAAGAATTTTTCACCTCTATCTATCCCCAATTCTCATTCCTGAAGGTTATAGTAAATATGCTTTGAGTATCAAGAATTTCTCACCTATAACCCCAACTTTCATTCCTCAACACTCCAAAAGAGAGTAGCTTTTAAGACCATTAGAAAATAACGGGGCAATGGAAGAGATTGTTAACTTCAACACGAGAGCTATGATGGCTCACTTGTTATGCAAAGCTGAAAAATGTGAGATTTGGTGATTCTAAACTTAGAAAATATGTAAATATAGAAAGTAAGTGGGTAATTTTTAGGTTATTTGTTGGCATTTACACATAAATCCACTGATCCAAGTTTTACTAAAAGTTCTTAAGATTGCATTTGGTACACAATGAGAATGTAAAGATGAAAATGACTTATAATTTGATAATTTGTTGTAATTTTGAGTAGTAGTGAGAATGACGTGAAAGAAAAGTAATATGAAATGTTGAAAGGGAAATTCGGAAAAAGAATTGAATTTGCCTCAGTTCAATTTTCAAGAGAAAATTTTGCATAAAAAATGAAAATGACTTCGGGATTTTTATGTTCATCCTCTTCTCCAAATTGGTCGTTTTTGTCTGGAAACAAAAACCAAATTTACCTAAGGTTGTATTAGGTGATACGTACATGATAAAAAAAATATTCAGACATAAAAATATAAGATTTTCAATACATTTTAATTAGTGTACAAAGAAGTGGAGTTTATCTCATTTTAATCTATTTTGTATACCCTTGCTTTCCTGATATGCAATTTTTTTTAATTGATATAAATTTTTTTGTCGTATCTCTATTACCATACACATTTCTTATGTATTTCCTCTTGTACGTCAAGCATTATTGATTTCTATCCATGTTGATATCACCAATTTCCCTTCTAAGGGACCTCCTTACTTTTCACCTTACAAAAATCAAAACCTAATAAGCAAGTCCAATTACATGGTCCCTTTGTTTATAAAGTGAGTATTATTTGTCAAATGTGGTTGATTCTTCACTTGTGGACATGAAATTTTTAGCACATAAAAATATCTAGATTGACATCATGCGAATGGAGAAATTCTGAACAAGAAAAGATGTTTAAATTGTAACAAAGGCAACCACAAAATCTCTGATGTCCATGCTAGATTGTGGTCTTCATTCACCATTGGATTATGCAATTGGCAAAATTGGTAGATTCATCAGATCGTGGGCCATTGAGGAAAAATGAGTAAAAAAATAACAAACGATCATCGGCAGGTAGATGTTTGGTTCCCTACATAGGAAACAAGGATTTGTTTTTCCACACCAATACAGGTTGCACTAGTTCCAAAAACGCTTTTCCTTAAAAGAATTGGACTCCAGTTATGAGAAATTTAACTACTATAAATTAAAGCAAAAATGATATATTGACTAATGAAGTTGGACGAATGGGGAGTTTCCATAATGTGCTCCTTTTTTTAAGGCAACATTTATAAATTTCAAGACTTTCATTTCTCTCCCAATATTCTTTCACTTCCTCACTCTTACCTCATTTTCCCCCTCCATTCCTCTGTGACTCTGCTAGGGGTACGATTTGAGAGATAAAGTAGAAGTAGTAAGAAATCCCAATTAAGGGCCAGAGAGAGAATAAAATATCCCACTAGAGGCCAGAAGAGGAAATGATTTTCCAATTTTCATAATGGCTGCCTTTTCCAAATACAATCATACCTATTTATACTAATTTACTCACTAAATTGACTACTTTCCTAATTGGGTTTATGACCCAAATTACACATCCTAACATTACATTCCCCTTAAAAACAACCTTGCCCTCAAGGTTGTGAAAAATAAATACAAATCCTAATTACAATTAATAAAAGAACAATTAATAATACAATTGATTTTTTTTCTTTATCTCTATTCTACTATCTAGAAATTAAAATTCCACCTGGATCCCATTGTTTAAAATAGATCAAATCTACTGTATATATCCCCATTAAATTGGACTAATCCCCTTACAAGAAGTTCATTTGCTGAATCTCCCTTCCTGTACAAGTCCATCGATTTGGCAAGGCCCATTTGAAAGTAATGGGTTCTCCTTTGATGTGAGCCCAACAACAAGAAACAACATCCAAGAGCAACCCTAGTCTTCTCCTTCAACATGTCTAGCCGCCGCCCCACCTTCTTCTTCCTGTTAGTGTTGCTGCTGCTTTGAAACATGGAGTCTGAAGGACTGTCGTCATCAAGCTTCCATGGAACGCCGTCCGCCGTGCCGCTGGAAGGCCTCAGCTTCGATTATGCTTCATCTTCTTCTTGAGGATCTCGACCGCGATTCCATGGGAACACCGCCGCTAGAAGAGTCGCTGCCGGCACTAGAGGAAGAACGCGATGGAAAAACCCCGTTCGAGTCTCGCAACCGCGCTGCCCAAGGAATACCCCGCTGACCTCGACACTACTGTACGCATCGCCACCGTCAGCAATTAAGTCGTGAACAACGTCACGACCGCGGCTTCCACTCTGATCTCCTCCAGCTTGGATCATCGTTTCTCCTGTCTGCATCGCAGAGTTAAAAAACTCCACCAACACATTGTCGTCCAAGGTCTCATTCACCTTCCTCTCCGGGAAGGCGCTGTCCTTGACGCCACTGCTCTGACTGGAACCACTGACGAACAGATTTGGGACTGTAACATGTAGGTCTAGGTTTTGTTCTTCTTGATTTGGGCTTTTGCTTCTACTGTTACCTTCCTTTTGTTGAATTTCTAATGAATTTTCTATCTGATCTGCGATGTTTCTTGACTTGTGATATGTGATTTTGATATGTGATGTTTGATTTGTTTCTGAATTTTCTGAATGTTGAGTATCTGAATATTGACGTTGTTGTGGAAGAATTTCCGATTACAATTCCCACTGCTTTTGCCAGCGTTTATTCTCTGCAATATAAGCTGAAGAACGAGATCTTTAATTGAAGGTTCAATGGAGGTTGAGATCGAAAAATCACCATGGGGAGAATATGGTGAATTTGAAGCTCCAAACATGGTGATCAATGAAAGCACCAAATGTTAGGAGTACAATTTGAGAGATAGAGTAGAAGTAGTAAGAAATCCCAATTAAGGGCCAAAGAGAGAATATAATATCTCATTAGGGGCCAGAAGAGGACATGATTTCCCAATTTTCATAATGGCTGCCTTTTCCAAATACAATCATACCTATTTATACTAATTTACTCACTAAATTGACTACTTTCCTAATTGGGTTTATGAACCAAATTAGACATCCTGAAGGTGAATGAGACCTTGGACGACAATGTGTTGGTGGAGTTTTTTAACTCTGCAATGTAGACAGGAGAAACGATGATCCGAGGTGGCAGAGATCGGAGTGGAAGACGAGGCCGTGATGTTGCTGACGACTTAATTGCTAAAGGTGGCGATGCGTACAGTAGCGCCGAGGTCAGCGGGGTATTCCTTGGGCAGCGTGGTTGCGAGACTCGAAGAGGGTTTTTCCATCGCGTTCTTCCTCTAGTACCAGCAGCGACTCTCCTAGCGGCGATGTTCCCATGGAATCGCGGTTGAGATCCTCAAGAAGAAGATGAAGCAGAATCGGCACCGAGGCCTTCCAGCGGCGCAACGGACGACGTTCCATGGAAGCTTGATGACGACAGTCCTTCAGTCTCCATGTTTCAAAGCAGCAGCAACACTAACAGGAAGAAGAAGGTGGGGCGGTGACTAGACATGATGAGGGAGAAGACTAGGGTTGCTCTTGGATGTTGTTTCTTGTTGCTGGGCTCACATCAAAGGAGAACCCATTACTTTCAAATGGGCCTTGCCAAATCGATGGGCTTGTACACGAAGAGAGATTCAACAAATGAACTTCATGTAAGGGGATTAGTCCAATTTAGTGGGGATACAATAGATTTGATATATTTTAAACAATGGGATCCAGGTGGAATTTTAATTTCTAGACAGTAGAATAGAGATAAGAAAAAAAAATCAATTACAGTATTAATTGTTCTTTTATTAATTCTAATTAGGATTTGTATTTTTTTTTCACAACCTTGAGGGCAATGTTGTTTTTAAGGGGAAGGTAATGTTAGGATGTCTAATTTTGGTCATAAACCTAATTAGGAAAGTAGTCAATTTAGTGAGTAAATTAGTATAAATAGGTATGATTGTATTTGAAAAAGACAGCCATTATGAAAATTGGGAAATCATTTCCTCTTCTGGCCCCTAATGGGATATTTTATTATCTCTCTGGCCCTTAATTGAGATTTCTTACTACTTCTACTCTATCTCTCAAATCCTACTCCTAACAGACTCTCACCTCTGTTTTCCTCTCCATTCCTCTGTGTCATGGTAGCCATCATCCATTTCCCTACACTGTCACCCCCTTCATTCACCTCAAACCTTTTCCCTTCATCCATAACATTTGTGCTCCAATCCTCACACCACCGAAGCTCGAAGTTTCCCTCACCTCAACCCCTATTCCTTCATCCTTCACCCTTGTCTCTCTTCTCACCTTCTGCACCTTAGTCACTCAACGTCCAACTCTGGCATCCCTCCCCCTTCAATCAACTCACCTAAGGTTACTGCTCAGGAAATCTGGAAAAGGCTTCACATGCTGCATGAAGGAAATGATCAAGTCAAAGAAACAAAGGTTTCTATGTACACAAGTATGAGTCGTTCAACATGCTGCAGGATGAAACCATTGACAGTATGTCAATAAGGTTCTTACACATTATCAATCAGTTGAAAGTTCTGGGAAAGACTTAGTCAAATGCTGAGATGGTAAGGAAAATCCTCAGAAGCTTGTCTTTTAGATGGCATCCCAAAGTTACAGCAATTTAAGAAGCAAAAGATCTAA
Source organism: Aeschynomene evenia (assembly GCA_013621005.1). NCBI lineage: Eukaryota > Viridiplantae > Streptophyta > Magnoliopsida > Fabales > Fabaceae > Aeschynomene > Aeschynomene evenia. The sequence goes on from CM024272.1 coordinate 13,521,320, forward strand.
ACCAGCTCGGATTAGAAGTTTTGTTTGGTTCACTCAGAACACATGAGATAGAGCTAGAAGGTTTGTTGGGTGGATCCTCTTCTAAGCCTCAGAAGGGACTTGCACTCAAGATTCAAATGAAGAAATCTTCTAAGGCTCTGAAAGCTGTTGAGAGTTCTGAGTCAGAAGCTGAGCCAGATTCTGAATTTGAGGAGGATGACATTTCCTTGCTGGTCAGAAAGATGAAGAAAGCTTGGAAGAACAGACCAAGAAAAAGCAAGGAACTTGCTCCCAAGAAAGGAAAATCTAAAGCCTCAGAAGCCACATGCTGCGGATGTGGTGAGAAAAGACATTTCAGAATGGATTGTCCTTAGAACAAGGGTAAGAAAAAATTCATACCCAAGAAAAAGAAGGCAATGACTGCCACATGGAGTGAATCAGAAGAAGAAGATTCGGAATCAACAAGTAATGAGGAAGCAAACGTATGCTTCATGGAAAATGATGACTACATTCTGGAAACAGAATCAGAGATAGAAGAGGTACCGAATTCTCCTCCACTTTTTTATTCATATGACGAACTTTCAGAACTCTATGATGAGCTTCTGAAAGATTCGAATGAATTGGCTAACAATTTCAGCTCACTGAAAAAGTCGTTTAAAATACTTGAAGCTGAAAATGTAAAGCTAATTCAAGAAGTAAAAGATCTAAAGCTTGAAAGAGATGATTTCAAAGATACAAACTTAAAATGTATCGAACTCTATCAAGCCTTAGAAGACATGTCTTCTATAACTGTAGAAAAGGCTGAATTAGCCTTAATAGAGTTACAAAAGACTAATGAGCTTCTCACTTCTGATTTGGTTAAAATGGTCAATGGTGGAAAAATGCTAAATCTCTTACTTTGAGGTCAAAGACCTTACAAAGACGAAAGAGGTTTAGGATACGAAGAAATTTTCAAACCCCATGACATTGATCCATCTTTTAGCCAAACACCTCGCATGTGCATAATGTGTTTTAAGGAAGGACATGGCTCTGAGAAATGCCCTAAGCTTAAAAAGGGAAAAACCTCTCTGGCTCAGAAGGCTAAGAGAGATAAACATTCTCTGAAGGCTAAGAGAGATAAACATTCTTTGAAAGCTAAGCCTTCTCAGAAGACTAATTCTTCTCAGAAGAGTAAGACTCCTCTGAAAGCCAATGCTTCTGGAAAGGGCAAAGAAAAAGTTTATGAATCTCAGAACCATTCTCCCTCTAAGAAAAACAGATCACAAAGGGCCAAGAAAGCTAACAAGAAAGGACCCAACCAAGCATGTGTACCTAAAACAATTAAATTTGTGTTTGCAGATGCATCAACAAGCACTGCTCCACCACCAACATGAGCAGTGGTACTTGGACAGTGGCTGCTCCAGGCACATGACCTGAATCAAGCATTGGTTCAGAAATATCAAACCTAAGAAGGGAGGAACCGTGCACTTTGGTGATGGAGTTAAAGGAAAAGTCATTGCCATTGGAGATGTTAGTAAGGATAATTCTCACCAAATCTCATATGTACTATCAGTTGATGGCTTAACTCACAACCTTTTAAGCATCAGTCAATTCTGTGACAAAGGCTTAAAGGTCAAGTTTTATGCCAAGTACTGCCATGTGATTAATCTCATTAACGGCAAGATCGTTCTAGAAGGAAAACGTGTTGGTAACATCTATGTTATCCATTTAGATGATCTAAAAGATCAAAATGGGAAGTGCCTTGTCTCTGTCCAAGATGACAAGTGGCTCTGGCATAAGAAACTTGGTCACGCCCATATGAAGCTTCTTTCTGAGCTCTCTCAGAAAGGTCTTGTAAAGGGCCTACCCAACTTGAAGTATCAGAAGGATGCTACATGCGACTTCTGTGAAAAGGGAAAACAAAATAAACCATGGTCTCTTTTCTGAGAAAGAGTGGTGTCTCTACCAAGAAACCACTTGAACTTCTTCACATGGATCTCTTTGGACCAACTAGAACGGCTTCCCTTTCTAGAAAACGCTATGGTCTTGTCATAGTAGATGATTATTCTAGATTTACATGGGTATTCTTTCTAGCTTCTAAGGAAGAAACATTTGAAAAATTCAAAGCTTTTGCGAAAATAGTTTCCAACGAAAAGGACTCTCACATTTATAGCTTTCGTTCTGATCATGGTGGTGAATTTGAGAATCATGCTTTTGAAAAGTTTTGTGAAAACTTGGGTATTTCTCATGAATTCTCTTCTCCCAGAACTCCTCAACAAAATGGAGTAGCTGAGAGAAAGAATCAAAGCCTTCAAGAGATGGCTCGAACAATGCTCTTGGAAAGTGGTCTTTCGAAAGGATTTTGGGCTGAAGCTGTAAACACTTCATGCTACATTCAAAACTGCGTTTTTCTCAGATCAATTCTTAAGAAAACTCTTTACGAGCTTTGGAAAAACAAAATACCCAACATCTCGTATTTTCACATCTTTGGCTCTTCATGCTTCATACTCAACACAAGGGACAAACTCTCGAAGTTTGATCCTAAATCCGATGATGGTATATTCCTAGGATATTCCTCTGTTTCTAAGGCCTATAAGGTATACAACAAGAGGAGTAAATGTGTTGAGGAGACCATTCATATTAAGTTCAAAGAACTTAGTAAGGATGTGTCTCAGAAGGTTGCTGACTTAGAAGATGAATTTGAGAAACTCAACATCTCTTCTAAGGAAGTCCAAAAGGAGATTCTCGAGGATGTTGAGAATGATCTACAAAAATGGAGAAGTCATCTTCATCTAGAGAAACACCTAAGATCATCATTGAAGCTTCAGAACCTGATGAATCTACATCACCTATTGAAAAGGAGTTTAGATACTCAGAAGAGCAAGCTTCTGATGACTCAGAAAGAGAACCATCTGAGCCACACTCTCAGAACCCTGTTCCTAAAGGTTACAAGGGATCAAGAGACTTGAAAATTATCTCTCAGAATGAAGTCCTTGGTGATCCTGAGCAAGGCGTAAGAACTAGAAGGAACTATACGAATCTTGCTATGATTTCTAAACTCGAACCAATATCCATAGAAGAAGCGTTAGATGATCCTAGATGGGTAAATGCCATGCAAGAGGAACTGGACCAATTCGAGAGAAATCAAGTTTGGAAACTAACCCAGAAACCCAAAGGCAAAAGTGTCATTGGGACAAAATGGGTGTTTCGTAACAAACTTGATGAGAAAAGTCAAGTCGTGAGAAGCAAGGCTCGGTTGGTAGCTCAAGGGTATAACCAACAAGAAGGGATAGACTATGATGAAACCTTTGCTTCAGTCGCAAGATTGGAAGCTATAAGAATGTTGCTAGCCTTTGCCGCACATAAAGGGTTCAAGCTCTATCAGATGGATGTCAAATCCGCCTTCTTGAATGGATACCTTTCTGAGGAAGTTTATGTTAAGCAACCTCCTGGGTTTGTGAATGATTCCTTTCCAGAATATGTTTTTAAGCTCACGAAGGCTCTATATGGTCTTAAACAAGCTCCAAGAGCTTGGTACGATAGATTGAGCTCCTTCTTACTTAAAAATGGCTTCTCTAGAGGAAAGGTTGACACAACCTTGTTTACTCTATCAGAAGACTCTGGTTTTCTCATTGTGCAAATATATGTTGATGATATCATATTTGGAGCAACAAATGAACGTCTGTGCAAGGAATTCTCAAAGCTAATGCAAGGAGAATGCGAGATGAGCATGATGGGAGAACTCAAGTTCTTCCTAGGATTGCAAATCAAGCAGGAATCTGAAGGGACTTTCATACATCAAGAAAAATATACGAAATAACTTCTGAAGAAGTCTCTGATGGACTATTCTAAGCCTATGAGCACTCTCATGCATCCTTCTCAAGTCATTGACTTAGATGAAGATGGTGAGAAGGTCTCAGAAAGTAACTACAGAGGTATGATTGGTTCTCTTCTTTATCTTACTGCATCTAGACCAGACATCCAACTTAGTGTTGGTATATGTGCTAGATTTCAATCTAAACCTAAGCAATCACATTTAACTGCTGTCAAGAGAATTTTACGATATCTTAGTGGAACTACTAATCTTAGTCTTTGGTACGAGAAAGATTATTCTTTGATGTTGTAGGATATTGTGACGCGGATTATGCTGGAGATCTAATTGATCGAAAGAGCACCAATGGATGCTGCTGCTTCTTTGGGAAATGCTTGATCACTTGGTCATGCAAGAAGCAAAACACCATCGCTCTTTCAACTGCTGAAGCTGTGTATGTATCCGCGACAAATTGCTGTACACAAATGCTATGGATAAGGAATCAATTGCGCAATTATCATCTAAGGTATGAGAAAATTTCTATCTTCTGTGATAATACTAGTGCAATTAACTTAGCTAAGAACCCCATTCAGCATTCTCGATCTAAGCACATTGACATAAAACATCATTTCATAAGAGATCATGTGCAAAAGGGTGATGTTGAGATCAAATTTGTAAATACTGAGGATCAAATCTCAGATATATTTACAAAACCCTTAGCTGAAGATCGATTCAATGTTCTGAAAGGGCTTCTGAATCTAAGACGTTTCTAAGTTTCTATTCATTGAAAACATTTTTCTTAGAAACCTCCCTTTGTCCTAGGCTATGTTCTGAGACACCAGCTAGACTAGCTTCTGAGCGTAGAAATGAGCAAAGCATGAAACAAACCTCTCTGAGAGAGAAAATTTTCTCAGAAGGATACTCTTCTCAGAAAGGATACCTTCTGAAAATTCTCTCAGAAAGCTCCTCTCTCAGAAGGACCTTCCTTCTAAGGAGTTACCGACGGTAACTTTTGGGTAACAGCTAGTTTCTCCTCCGCTATTAATACGCAAGGTCTTGCTCCATTGAGCACTTTGCTTTCCAGTTCCGTGCCCAAACTCTGTCGATTTTCTTACCCATCTTCTATAAGCTCTCTCTCTCTCCTCTTTCTCTCTCTTCATGTTTCATCTCTCTCCTCGCAAACTCTCAGAATCCTTCAACTATCTCTTCACTTAAAATGGCCATTCTTAGTGCTGAAACCAAAGGGATTCAAAGGAACAACATCTTCGAGGTGGTTGAGGATATCCTCTATGAGGATGAAAAGATGCAAAAGACCTTCAAGGATTCCTTCCTCCCTCGCAACATTGCTGTCGGAAGAGTTCTCCCTGTCAACATATATAACCAGGTCGATGCACTTCAAGATTACTTCTTCAACCAACCTGGGTGGGGAACGATGATAGCAACAGAGGAAGTATGCTACCCCAACTTGGTCAGAGCCTTCTACTCTCAAGTAGAACGCTCAACCAACAAGGGTCTGAAAAGCTTCGTGTCTGAGCACAAGATCCGATTCTCCTCTTCTGACATCAACAAAATTTTCAAGACTCAGGATGGAGGTGCTGTGGTCGCTGATGAAAGCGACTAGTTCAAAGAAGAAGATGACTTAGAGAAGGAGATTGTCCGTCTTTTCACCGGAAGTAAAGACATCCCTCTGAAGTCTGTGAAGGTTCCCAACCTCACCTCCGACGGAAGAACCATCTTCTCCGTCATCCAACACACTATTCTCCCACGGATTGGGGATATGGGTAACGTTACGGTGATGGATGCAGCTCTCCTCTACTTCATTCTGAAGAAGAAGCCGGTGGACTTTGGGAGGATGATGATTAACTACATCATGCATCAGGCTCATCCCAACCCAAGAGAGCCCTCACAAGCCTACCCTATGGAAGTCTTCTGACGAAGATCTTTCATCATCTATGCTTTTCCCTTGAAGATTATGAGTATATCTTAAACAACAATAAATTCACAATGCTCACCTTCAACACCATCAAGAGGAAGAAGGGTTCAGAAGTCAAGGAGACTTCTGAGAAAGAAGGTGACAAGTCTTCTAAGGCTCCTAAAGGATCCAAACGGCCTTCTAAGACTAAGAAGGGCAAAGCCAAGACGGCTGAGCCTTCTGAGGAGCAAGGGAAGAAGAAGAAGACAACAATCTCTGCTCAAACCACTCCCACAAGAGTCACAAGGAGCATGGTTTCTGAGGAAGTTCAGAAGACGCCCCCTCATAAAAACAAGTCAAAGGAGAAGGAGGATGCTGCTGTAGACTTTGAGGATACAGTCTCAGCTGAGAGACCTCTGATAAGGAAGAGGTACCCGCCGACAGCAAAAGGAAACATGGTCGGCTGGTAAAAGCTTACTCTAAAACTCCTCCATCTTTTATTTCTTCTACTATTCCTACTCGTTCTAAGACTAAACTCCTTTATTCCTTGAACTATAACGGAAAACAACATAAAGGAGAATGTCTTTCTTCTAAAGCTCAAAAGAAACCTATCCAGCAAGAAGAAGAGGTCCCCAAAGAACCTAGCCCTCAGAAGGACTTTGGCAAATCTTCTGCTGCTGTTGAAGAAGAAGAAACTTCACACCACTCCTCCCCTTCTGGAAATGTTTCCCCTGTCCGCACTGATATTCAAGGACTAGGAGGAAACACTTCTGATTCCTCTTCTGAGGAAGACGATAGTTCAAGGTTCCGCTTGGAACATAGAGCTGATGATGCTGGTAGCTCTCTGAAAACTCCTGTTGCAAAGCAACCAACTGAAGGATTCGGAGTTGATCTTCCTGAAGCCACTGCCACAGAAACAGCAACAGTGGTTTCTAAGCAGCTAGCTCAGAAGATGGCTGAAATTCAGAAGACTATTGATCAGCCTTCTGATGTTCAGAAGGAACAACCACTGGTTCTTCCACCACCACCACCACAATACGAGCCACTTCTGCTAGAAGCTGCGCAACCGCTGACATAGCAAGAGGAGGAACAACCACGAAATGATCAACCCTCCTCTCCTCAGAAGGAACCAACTTCTGATGTTGGTCCCGTCTCTTCTGAGACCAACCAAGAACATGGGAAGACCCATGTCTCAACAACTACTGAAGTGCCGGTGACCTCCAGCACTGAGCCCAGCTCAGAGGCGGCCACCGATGCTGTAGTCGCTGCTGGTATAGCAGCTGTTGAGGCATTTGTCGCCCATGGTTCCTTGGAAGGAACCCAGACTGAGAAAGACTCTCAGAAGGAACCCCAGGTTCCGCTTGTTGATGTTACTCAGATTGCTCCACTCTTATTCAACAAGCCAGGTCCTTCCTTCTTCATCACTGACTCCATGATTGGAGCGGGATTTCAATTTGGAAAATTGGGGTAATCCCCACCCTCTATCTCCTACCGCCCCTTCTTCGGAGGATCTGGGAAAACAAAGGTTTTTGGGGTCCTCAAAGAACCGATCTCCACCTTCAGACTCCCTGACGACTCCTCTGAGCAAAGCCCTATGCAGACCCCCAGAGCTGCAACACAACCTTCTGGGCAAGGCACTGCCCATGCTTCTGAGCTTGGCCAGCCTTCTAAAGCTCAACCTTCTCAAGCTGCAACAGCAACTGAGGAAGAAGATCAACCTGAGGAAGAAGCTATTCCTGAATATCAAAAGCAGGACATCATTGATGATGTTCATGAGGTTGAGAACAACCGCAACGCTCCACCACCTCAACCTTCCTTTTCTCAGATCACTACTGCTTCAGGCTTAGATGAATTGCCCCCAGAAACTCCTGCACATTTTGGCCAGCGAGAACATATCATTGAAATGTGCAAATTGCTGTGCTACATTGCTCGAAGGCAATAGTCTATGTCTATGATGGTGTTTACATTTTTGTTAGCCACCCTATTTTTGATGTAACAAAGGGGGAGTAGATATATTGGTAACATTTTGGCTATGTGTAAACCGTACGTTAGGACTTAGGGGAAGAATTTATTAAGGGGGAGCCCATGTATTTCATTTTGTTCAATGAAAATTTTTAGCTATGTATTCTGTAATTCAAATATACATTCAATGAAATACATGCTATTCAGTTGATAATCTCAAACAGTCTTTTATCACATATATTATTTCTGTTGATTATCAAAGCCTTCTAAGAAAATAATATTGCACCTTCTCAGAAAGCAATGTTATATTCCAAGAAAGCAAAAGTGCATGCTAAGTAAGTAACAAACTTAATCAGAAAACACTATCTTCTTAAGCAAAATGATTATTCTAAAACTTAAGTTGTTATCATAAAAAATGGGGAGATTGTAAGCTCTAGAACCCTTCTGAGAGAAATCTAAGTATTTCTCTTAGTGATATGAAAGGTTTTAATGATAACAAACTAAGCTATAATGATAAAAATTTTACTTAAGAAAGTGCTAACATGTGTGCTAAAGTGTACTCAAAAAGATTAAATGTGTTTCACCCCTTGAAAAAGACTAAAAATTAATTACATCGAGTAACCTCAACCTGAATGATAAAATCAAAGCTCAGAAGGCATCAGAAAGGGTGTCTAAGAGGCATGAAGGTGGAAAATATGTTTCTGAGAAAGAAACAAAGTCTTCTCAGAAGGGTCTCAGAAGACTATGCAGACTATGTTTCTCGGAAGGATGTTCCCTCAGCAAGGGTCGTCTCAGAATTCCTTACATCTCTTAGAAAGATGGGTTCTGAAACAACAAAGTCTCATCACTCAGAGGAATTGAAACCAACTCGGGAAGCTCAGAACAACAAGCAAACAACAAGCTGAGCACGTTGGAACTTGTGCACTGTGCACGTCTGAAAAGTTCTAGGATTTCCGCTGACTACAACATGTATCCATTCTGAAGCGTCCAAGAGAGGGACACTTAGCCACATCAGCGCTGAAAGGTTCAAAATTCGCGGGATTAAAGCTCTATAAATAGAAGATCAATTGCAGAATTGGCTGACGACTTTAACACGAGAAAAATCAAATCAAAGTGCTGAAACTCTGCCGAATCAAAATCCCATTTGCGAAAACTTTGAACTTTCTCAGAAAGACTTCTCAAGTTTGAGTTGTTCTTAAATTTGTAAAAATCTTCTAGCTTTGTATTGGTTTAAATTCTTACATCTGTAAGTTAAATCTAGAAGTCTACTAAGGCAAATTTAAGCTGTGTCTTAAATCTTAGTAGTGTTTTTCAAACAAAAATCTCTTTGTAAAAACACTAAGTCCTTCGTTGTTTGAAGACAAGTTAAGTCCTCGGGTTAGAGGCAAAGGAAAGTCCTCGAGTGTTTGAGGCAAGCAAAGTCCTTTGTTGTGAGGCAAGTTAAAGTCCTTTAGTGTTAAAGGCAAGGAAAATCCTCTAGTGTTTGAGGCAAGTGAAGTCCTCGAGTCGAGGCAAGAAAATCCATTTCAGTTGTGAAGTGGTGGAAAGTCCTTTACGGTGTTAAAGGCAGTTGTTGTCTGAGAAGGCACGATAAGAAGAATATCTAAGGAAACTCTCAACTGAAGGTTGAGGACTGGAGTAGGTTGGTTAAAACCGAACCAGTATAAAATTCTTGTGTGTGATCTTTTCTCTCTAAGCTTTCATTTAAAACATATCTTGAGAAAACATCAACTCTGATTTAGAAGAAGAACCTTCTGATAACTTATTAAAGTTCATATTAACAGAAGTTTTAACAAGACTTATCTAAATAAAACTTCTTATAAACTCAGAAGGATTACTTTCTCAGAAAGTTAAAGTTCTCAGAACCTTAACCTTCTTAGAAGTTTAATTCCGCTGCAACTCACAAGTTAGCCTTCTGAGAGGACTCTTATTCTAAGATAAGATTTTAAAGAAATAAATTTTCAAAGAAGCACGATTCAACCTCCATTTTCGTGCACATATACACCTTCATAAAGATATCAACATTATCTAACGAACATTTCTGTGAAATTTATTCAATCAAACTGTGAAGATCTATTTATGGTCTAAAACAATCTGGGCACATACGGTACAAACGTTTTAGTGAGTATTTGATTGAGAAGAGATTTCAGGATGATACTATTTGCTCATGTGTAAATGGATTCATCATATTTGTGTATGTTGATGACTTAAATATTATTCGAACTCCTGAAGATATTCCTATAGTCATAAAAGATTAAAAAGATGAATTGGAGATGAAATATCTTTGAAAGACTAAATTTTGCCTCGGCCTACAGATTGAGCATTTGACTAATTAAATTTCAGTTCGTTAATCAATTTACATTGAGAAAATCTTGAAGAGATTTTATATGGATAAACCACATCCATTAAGTACCCCAATGGTGGTAAGGTCATTGGATGTAAAGAGAGATCCATCCCTTCCTCAAGAAAATGGGGAAGAAGTCTTGATAGGATGCGAAGTTCTGTGCATTCTTTACCTTTACATGTGCATCTTGCATTCTTTATTGCTTTAATAATGGTTCTTTACACTGTTTGTGCATATTTTCACTTTCTTGGTTAGTGTGGCAATTTTATGTCTTTTTGAGGCTTGTTAGTGACATTTTGGTCTTGTTATCTTTGATGCACTCTTGGGTAGTGTCTTTGGATTTCAGGGACCTAGGCCGGAGCTACTTCGAGTCTTGGAAGCATCGGGAGCGTCGGAGCGAACGAGCGGACGAAACGGCGAGCCGGAGAAAAAGCTGCATCTTTGGGTTTACTGTGTTGGTCGCTAGCGACCAGCATTATGCTTGCTTGGTCGCTAGCGACCGGGTCGTGACAGTAGCAGTAAATTATGCAGAATTTGCAATTTAGTCTCTAGTTCATTTTATACTTAAGACCCCTTTTGTAATTGGGCTGAACAACTTTCATTTTCTTTAGTTTTAGTTTTAGGTTAGGTTATTCTAGAGAGAGAAGCTCTCCCTTCTCTCTAGAATCTCTCTTTACATTTTTCTTTACATTTTCTCTCTACACATTACATACAATTCTCCAAGTTAAATTTAATTTCCATTTTCATTTCCATCTTTGCTATTGCTTTAATTTCTTGTTTCTTACTTGTTTTAATTATGGTTGAGTAGTTTCTTGGTTTTTGGTGTTGGGTAATGCTAGAATCACATTTTCTCTTGAAACCCATTGTATGATTTTGCTCTTGCTTCCTAATCTCTTGGTTCCAAATGCAATTATGGTTTGTTTGTGTGGATCCATGCTTGCTGATTTTAATTGTATATCTTGAATGTATTGTAGTTTCTTGATTAAGAGATTATTGTGCATTTGAGTGTTTTTGGGTGTTGAGTGAGGATTATCATTTGATGCCCATTTGCTAGGAGAGTAGGAATAATTCTTGATTGAGAATTAGGTTTGCATATGTTTAGGATAGTTTTACTATTTTGGTTTGGATCCAAATCATTTTGGTTGAATAATTCTTATGCATGTGTAAGTTGCTTGCAAGGTGTTTGATAAAATGCCTAGGTGGGTTTAGGATGGGGAAAATATGGTTTGATGCATGTCCCAACACCAAGACTCTTTTACATTGCTATTTCCTTTCAATTTCATAGCTTTATTTACTTCTTGCACAATCCCAAATCTACATATACTATACACACTAGATCAATGATATAAGCCTCCTTGAGAGATGACTTGGGTTGACTAGCTATACTACTATAGTTAATCAATTCAATCCCTTTTTCTTGGGAAAACTCCTCTTGTTCTTCAATTCTAAATTGATTGTTGGTTGAGAGAAATAACGATCGCACACCGATCCATCCTTTGAACGTTTTGATCTCGAGATCGAAAAGACCTTGAGAAAGTTAAGGCGTTCTAGGAGGATTGGCAGTGTTGAGGACATAGAGTTTGATTCCGCTTTACCTACTCAATCATTTAGTAAAGGTGCTAGTGTTAATAGTGATTTAGATAGTTTTTTTGGCCCGGAACCTTTTGATTTTTCCGCTAGTGTTTCAGGTGAAAGCTCTACCATGGGTGATCACGAGCTCACACTCCGGGAGATGGTGGCTCCCGATCTCACTCAACAACACCTCGACATCATTTACCCCCAAGCGGAGGCCGATTTCGAACTCAAGGGGGCTTTAATCCATTGGCTCCCTAAGTTCCATGGGCTAGCCGGAGAGGATCCCAACCAACACCTCAAGGAGTTCCACATTGTTTGTGCCACCCTCCGACCACAAGGAGTGGATGAGGATTCGGTGAAACTCCGTGCTTTCCCATTCTCCTTGGAAGGAGCCTCCAAGCAATGGTTGCTCAACTTACCCGACGGGGCGGTTAATTCATGGCTCACCATGAAGCGGGTATTTTTGGAGAAATATTTTCCCGCCTCAAGAATTAGCTCCATCCGGAAGGAAATATGTGGAATCCGGCAAATGCATGGAGAGACACTCTATGAGTATTGGGAACGCTTCAACAAATTGGTGGCTAGTTGTCCATTCCACCAAATTCAAGAAAATCACTTGATCCAATACTTCTATGAGGGACTCAACTCGGCGGATAGAGGCACCATTGATTCCTTAAGTGGGGGTGCTCTAATGAACAAGACTCCAACTCAAGCTAGGGAGTTGATTGAGACCATAGCGGCGAATTACCAACAATTCGGAGCAAGGGACGCTCGTAGTTCGAAAGGGGTCAATGAAGTGGTTGCTATGGAGTCCAATGGGGTTTACAAGAAGTTGGATGAGATTTCGGTGTTTATGAAGCAACTTGCACTCAACCATCACAAGCCACCTTCCATTCCACCCATTGACATCCAACAAGTGTGTGGCATATGTGCAAGTGACCACCCTACCGACACTTGCCCCCAACTCATGGATGATCCAACCATGGTGGCCGCTACGCACCAATTCAACAATAGACCCCCCTTCAACCCAAATAACCCACCCATGGGAAACACATACAACCCCTCTTGGAGAAACCATCCTAACCTTAGGTGGGGGAACAACCAAAACAACCAATACTCCCAACCCACCTATGGCCAAGCTTCTAACTCCCAATCATACCACCAACAACCTCCAAAATACCAAGCTCCACACCAAAGACCAAACCCCCAACCCCAACTTACAGGCACTAAACCCCCTCTTCAAATTGTAGCCCCTCCACCCACCACTCCAAACCCTCAACCTCCTCCAACCAATGATGCGGAGAACCCCGCCATGCAACAAATCATCAAGTTGCTTATGGAACAAAAACAACAAACCGATGCCCTCTTTCAACAACAAAACGAGTTGCAAAGGAAGATCCTCCAATTGGAGAGAGCTCAAGCATCTTCCTTAAATGCTCAAGGAGGGCAACTTCCCGCTCAACCATTCCCAAACCCAAAGGGGGACGTCAATGCCATCACCCTTCGCTCCGGAACCACTCTACCGGAAAGGGAAATTTTGGAAGAGGATGACAAGAGGAAGGACAAAGGGAAGGGGAAGGTAGTGGTTGAAGAAAACAAAGAGGAGGACAAGAAGGAAAAGGAAGAGGAGGGCAAAAAGGAAGAGGAAGCCCAACCAAGATGCTTGCCTTTCCCTCAACTCATTAGGGGAAGCAAGAAAAAGCAAGTGGAAGTTGACCCGGATCTTTTGGAGACTTTCAAGAAGGTGGAAGTCAATATTCCCCTCTTAGATGCCATCCAACAAGTCCCAAAATATGCTAAGTTCCTCAAGGAACTTTGCACTCACAAGCGGAGGATCAAGGAGGCAAAGCCTCAAGTTGAAGTTGCCATGCTATCTCCCTGCTTGCCCCGAAGTTCCAAGATTCGGGGAAATTCTCTATACCTTGCGTGGTGGGTCAAATGGTCATCAAGGACGCGCTTGCGGACTTGGGAGCGGGGATTAATGTCATGCCCAAGGCCATCTATCAAGCCCTCAACTTCGGCGAACTCAAGCCAACCGGTTTGCTTCTCCAATTTGCAAACCGAAGTGTCCAAAAATCGGAGGGAATTCTTGAGGATGTACTTGTTAAGGTAAATGAATTAATTTTTCCCGTTGATTTCTATGTGTTGGACACCAATGATGAGGTACCATTGGACCAACATACACTAATACTTGGCCGACCTTTTCTCAAAACCGCTAAGGCCAAGGTGGATGTGTATGCAGGTACTTTGGACCTAGAATGTGGTGATCTCAAGGCTCGTTTTTGTCTTAAAGAAGCTATGAAACACCCCTCTGAGTCTCATTCTATTTTTTTTGTTGATATTATTGATGAATTGGTTGAGGATTAGGTAGAAGGGTGGTTTCAAAGCTTAAACCCCTCTAGTGTCATTGACAATGACTTGAGCCTTGACACTTGTAAAATTTGTTTGGAAAAAAGGTGAATTGTGCACAAAGTGTGCGAATGAGGATTTTGAACTTTTTGGAGCAAGTGATAAAACAATTGATTTGAGTAAAGAATTGATTTCTAGTGAAATTTCTGGATATGATGCTTGTTCTTGTGCCGAAGCATTTGCTATTTCAGGTGATCCTCTTGAGGGAGCTCAAGCACTACCCACTGAAGAACTGAAGCCTCTTCCACCACATCTCAAATACATTTTCTTGGGGGAAGGAGAAGCTCAACCAGTAATCATAGCCAGTGATCTCTCCACCACTCAAGAAGACAAGCTTACGCAAGTCTTGAGGGATCACAAGGCGGCTATTGGGTGGACCTTGGGAGACCTTACCGGGATTAGCCCCTCCACATGCACACACCGCATATTCTTGGAGGAGGGTGCAAAACCGGTGAGACAACCTCAAAGAAGGATGAATCCCTTGATCTTGGATGTGGTCAAGAAGGAAGTGACCAAACTCTTGGCGGCGGGCATCATCTACCCCATTTCTGATAGCCAATGGGTGAGCCCCGTCCAAGTTGTTCCCAAGAAGTCCGGCATCACCGTCATCTGTAATGAAGAGAATGAGTTGGTCCCAACGAGAGTCCAGAATAGTTGGAGGGTTTGCATAGACTACCGCCGACTCAACCAAGCAACTCGGAAGGATCATTTCCCCTTGCCCTTCATCGACCAAATGCTTGAGAGGTTGGCCGGACAATCCCACTACTGCTTCTTTGATGGATTTTCGGGGTATTTCCAGATTCACATAGCCCCGGAGGATCAAGAGAAGACTACTTTCACATGCCCCTTCGGCACTTTTGCCTATCGGCGCATGCCATTTGGGCTCTGCAACGCCCCAGGCACCTTTCAGAGGTGTATGGTAAGCATTTTTTCTGATTTTCTGGAAAGTTGCATGGAAGTTTTTATGGATGACTTTACTGTTTTTGGTTCCTCATTTGATGCATGCCTAGATAGTTTGACCAAGGTCCTAAAGAGATGCATTTCCTCTCACTTGGTGTTAAATTTTGAAAAATGCCATTTCATGGTTCAAAAAGGTGTGGTCCTTGGTCATATTATCTCTAGGGAAGGCATTTGTGTTGATAAGGCTAAGATAGATGTGATTACTTCTTTGCCTTACCCCGCATGCATGCGGGAAGTTCGTTCTTTTTTGGGCCATGCAGGGTTTTACTGGCGGTTCATTAAGGACTTCAGCAGGACGACCCTCCCTCTCACAAAACTGCTGCAAAAGGACGTGGATTTCTGCTTTGATGAGGCTTGCAAGAAAGCGTTTGATGCGCTTAAGGGGCACTTGACCACCGCACCTGTGATCCAACCTCCGGATTGGATACTCCCTTTCGAGTTGATGTGCGATGCCTCTAACCATGCGTTGGGTGCCGTGTTGGCACAGTCGGTGGGTAAGGTTCCTCATGCTATTTACTATGCCACTCGTACTTTGGATTCGGCGCAATCCAAGTATACTACTACCGAGAAAGAGCTCCTAGCCATTGTTTTTGCACTTGAGAAGTTTCGCTCTTACTTGCTAGGCTCTAAGGTAGTAGTATATTCGGATCATGCCGCCCTCAAATATCTTTTGAAGAAACCTGAGGCCAAGCCTCGTCTCATCAGATGGATGTTACTCTTGCAAGAGTTTGACATTGAGATTAGGGATCGGAGTGGTGCTCAAAATTTGGTTGCAGACCATTTAAGTAGACTTGAGCACCTTCTTGATGATCCCTATCCCATTGATGACTCTTTTCCTGATGAGAGATTGCTAAAAGTTGACTTGGTACCATGGTATGCACCTATCGCTAATTACTTGGCAGCCAAGGTTCTCCCCCGAAACTTTTCAAAATCCCAAGTAGACAAATTCAAAAGTGATTGTAAATACTACTTGTGGGATGAACCATTTTTGTGGAGAATTGGTGCCGATCAAGTGATTAGGCGATGTGTGGAGGACCATGAGACACATTCTATACTTCATTTCTGTCATTCCGGTGCGAGTGGAGGTCACTTTGGACCATACCGCACATCTCGGAAAGTTCTTGACTGTGGATTCTATTGGCCTTTTCTTAAGAAGGATGCTTTTGAATTTTGTAAGGCATGTGAACAATGCCAAAGAGCCGGAAACAACTCTTGGAAGAATGAGATGCCTCAACAACCCTTACTCTTTTGTGCAATCTTCGACGTTTGGGGCATCGATTTTATGGGACCATTTCCAGTTTCTCATGGTTATGTTTACATCCTTCTTGCTGTGGATTATGTTTCAAAATGGGTGGAAGCTATAGCCACCAGGACTAATGATGCTGCTGTTGTAGTTTCTTTTGTGCGGTCTAATATTTTCTGTAGGTTTGGCACTCCGAGAGCGATCATCAGCGACCGTGGGACTCATTTCTGCAATAGGAGCATGGACGCTTTGTTCCGTAAATACAGGGTTGTTCATAGGGCTTCAACACCCTACGACCCCCAGACCAACGGACAAGCGGAAGTCTCCAACCGGGAGACCAAGCGGATTTTGGAGAAGGTAGTGCATCCCAATCGGAAGGATTGGAGTTTGAGATTGGAGGATGCACTATGGGCTTATTGCACAACATACAAGACTTCCATTGGAATGAGCCCGTTCCGGTTGGTTTTCGGGAAATCATGCCACCTACCGGTTGAGATGGACCATAGAGCCTACTGGGCTATCAAGAAATGCAACATGGATCTCCATAAAGCCGAAGAGGAAAGGAAACTTCAACTCCTTGAGTTAGAAGAATTGCGCATGGAAGCCTATGAAAGTTCAAGGCTTTACAAGGAAAAGACTAAGGCTTTCCATGACCGCAATATTTTGAGGAAGGAACTCAAGGAAGGCCAAGAGGTGCTACTCTACAATTCCCGGTTGAAATTGATGGCCGGGAAACTGAGATCTAAGTGGGACGGACCTTTCTTGGTGAAGAAAGTGTACCCGTATGGAGCGGTGGAAGTCTCGTGTCCGCGAACAAATTCTCTCTTCAAAGTCAATGGGCACCGACTAAAGATCTTCCACCGAGAGGATGTTGAGACCGCTGAGGAAATGGAAGTCCTCCTTTTGGAAGGAGTTGAGCCCCCCTGAGGGGCCAAAACGTCTAACTTAAGGACGTTAAACAAAAGTGCTTGGTGGGAGACAACCCACCGGTAAGTTTTCTTTTTCTAGCACTTATATTTGCATTTCCATAGGTTAGGAATCATATTTTGGTAGTTTAGGGTCATTGGGGCTTCAAAATAGAAAATTTTGCACCAATTTGCTGCACTATGCAGTACTGGTCGCTAGCGACCAGCAGCCCCGTCGCCCAGCGACCTCGTCGTCGTCGCACGCGCTTCAAACCATACTGCCAAATTTTATTTTCTAAGCTCGTCGCCAGCGACCACAGGGCTCGTCGCTCGCGACCAGACCGTCGTGCGCGGTAAGACCCTGTCGCGTGGCGACCAAAAAAAAAAATTTCAAAATTCGATTTTTCTTTTTAAATTTGCCAAACTGTGCATTTTGCACATCAGAAAACTACACTTAACATTTCTTTCCACTCTCAACACTCTCAAACACACACACTCCCACAAACCCTAATCTCAACCACCCTAACGCTAATCGCCGACTGCCCGCGCCACCACGGCTTCGGCATCACTCCGGCCACCACCACCCGCGACTCTCTCTGTCTCTCTCTCCCTCTCTCTCTCTCCTGGCCGAGCCTCCCTCTGTCACTCTCTCTCTCACTCACCCGCGCAGCCACCCTTCTCTTGCATTCGCGCGCCGCCGCGACCACCCTCCGCCTCGTGCGCAGCCCTCGCCGCCGCGCCTGCGCCGTCCAAGTGCTGAGTCGCAGCGCCGGCAACCCTCGCATATCTCTCTCTACCAATCACTCCTTCTTATTTCTCTATCACGACTCGCATCGCAGACGCCACGCCGGCCACCTCCGTTCCGGTTCTGTCCTGCGGTATTGTTCCGTCGCGTGCTGCTTCCTCCAGCTGCTTCTCCCTGTCACAGCCGCGAGCCGCCGCTGCTACCTACTGTTGCTCTCTGTTTTGCTGCTCCCTGTCACCGCCGCGCACCGCCACTGCTCCGGCCGCCGCGGTTCAGCTCCATTCTCCCTCACAAAATTTCCCTCATCAACCACAGTATGTGTTCATGTTGTTAATTATTTTCTAATTCATTTTGTTAAATTGTTTCAATTATTGCATCATTAGAATTACTCATTGTTGAGATTATTGTTGGCTGCTATTGGTAGTTCTCTTGATGTTATTGTGCATTTAGTTATTAGGGATGTGATTGTGTTGTCATTATCAAAATTTCAAGAATATTGTGTTCTAATAGTTTAGGTTCATGCATATAGTGTTCATTGTGTTCATTTTAATTAGACTGTGCATTTAGTTATGTTAATTTTAGTTGTTTAAAATCATTGTGAAATTCATTGTGGAGCGTATTGTGTTCATAGTGTTCATTGCATTTAGGCATCATTGTGTTCATTGCATTTGGGATTGTTGCATTTAGCGATGTTTCGTTTCATTTTGTGTGTCAGTCCGTGTGTGGTGGACAATTCGTCTCTTATCTCTAACACTAATGCGTGTGCTTCCCTTTTTGGTATGTGGCTTTTACTCTATTTTGCAGATGGCTCCAAAACAGTCTAAAGGGAAAAGACCAATCTCGGCACCCTACTCAGAGGAGGAATTAGCTGAGGAGTCAAACGACCCATTCCGATTCACCTGCCGCGAGGCTGAATGGGTTCATCGGGAGCAAATGGAGGACAGAGCAGTGATTGCGGAGGCGGTCCTGAATTACCGCAATTCACCGAAGCATGTTCTAGATGGAGTGTTGGCAGCAATCGAAAGCCGCCAATGGGGGTTCGTATTGGAAAAGCAAGTTTCCCCCAATGCCTCACTCGTCCGAGAATTCTATGCCAACATGCTCTTGGACGAGCAACCGCACGTCCATGTAAGGGGGAAGCAAGTCCCAGTATCCCCTCGAGCCATTGCCACGTTCCTCAGAGTTCCTTTTGCTGGCAGAGACGACTACCAGAGACTCTCTGAGCGCCCTACTCCTGCGTTCTTGGATGAGGTCAAGGATGCTATTACATATCCGGGAGCGGAATGGGTCTTATCCAAGGAGAATCCGCCAGCAAGGTTGCGCATAGCCTCCTCCATGTTGACTATAGAGGCCCGCACTTGGTTCCGGTTGGTCTTTTCATTCCTTCTGTCGACTGGCCACTTCTCGGATGTACCGATCAACCGGATGATTCTGGTATACTGCTTGCTCAGGGGGAAATCGGTTTGTTTGGGGACTCTGATACGCAACACGATGAATGACATCCGCCGCAAGGCTAGGAAGGATGCTCTACCATTCGCATGCCTCATCACTAGGGAATGCCGAGCTACATATGTGGAGGAGCTTCCCACTGATGACCTAGAGGTGCGGATGGATAAGGTGGAAGTGACAGAGCCTCGGAGCGTCGTTATTTCCCCGGTACTCTGGAGCAATTTAGAAGAAGGTTTTGAAAAAGTGTTTATTGCTGAATTAATCTCAATACAAGCTTGGTAGCAAGTAGTAAGACTGACTCAGGTCGTCTCTCAAGGAATCTGTGTGGCAATCTTTGATTCAAACTTAGAAATAAAATAAAAAAGGGGGGTTTTGGTTTGTTGTGCAAGGAAATTAAATTAGAAAAAAGTAAAGACGATTTAAATAAAGAAATTAAGTGCAATTGCAAAATAAGTAAATTGGCATAAATTGAAAGTGACTCGAATGTAAAGAAAACAAGATTAAAGACTTGAATGGAAATAAACTCAGGAAGTAAAGACATTGCTGAATAAAAACTTTATATTAATGAAAACGAGGGAGAGATTCAAAGTGAACTCTCCCTAAGAACAAGGTTTAATGTAAAAGCAATGACTGAAAATAAGAAAGAGTAAAGATAACGAATTAAAACTGGTGTTTAGAACAGTATGTGAAAGCTGGAAGTAAAGAGTGCCCAGAACGGGGACGGTGAACGAAGGACTAAAAGCTTGGGAAAGTAAATCCTAAAAATGTCAGAGTACCAGCACCAGAGTGCATACAAGAACCAGAGAACTGAAAACTAGATACTAAAACCTAAGCACAAAGGGGTTATTTATAAAATCCCACGGCTGCTGACTTGAGCTGTTGGCGCTCTAGGTTTCCTCGCACACGACCGCCTGGGCGGTAGGTCAAAATTAAGTGCGTCCAGACGAGGAAATTACGCGCGCATGACTGCTGGGGCGATGTGCACATCCGCCTGGGCGATTGGTACGTTGCTGTGGGCAGTGAGTCAGCTTTCCTTGGTTTCCAGACGCAATTTCCAACATATTTTATGATTACCTGTTCCTGAGAAGCCACAACACTAACAAAAGCATATCAAACGCACCAGTGGCAACAACTAGAGTAATTAATACGCAAAAATGGTACTAATACTCGAAACGGTAATGTAAATCAAATATTGCGTAAGAAACCAATTTAAGCATAATTGAGAGCATACAATCACTCAAGTTATGAGGAGAAATTAGCATGAAAATACGGTTTATCAAACATCCCCACACTTGAACAATTGCATGTCCTCATGCAACATAGAACCAATCAACAGATACAGGATTCCTAGCAAAACAGACAAACAAGATAGCAAAGAGGGAACTATAGCTAGAACTCACATACATGGTTAGCAACAGACGATGGTAGTAGTAAACTAGTAAGATAATACAAGTTTCCAATTAACATCCACAAACATGTTGGCAATTTCATCAAAAGTAAGCAATGAGCAGGAGAATCAGTTTCCAATAGTGCTGTTGAAGGCTCAAAACTAAGGGTATACAAGCATCATTCATGCATCCAACCTAATTCATATTGCTCACAGTCTAAGAACATATATATCATAATTGCCAAGAGTTAATAATTTTAAGCACAACACAGGAAACAAATATCAACTACCTAGTTCACTATCAAAATAAAACCAGTACTAGCAGCTAACCAGTCTCAACAGATAGAATACTAACTAAAAAAAAAATATCAACTAACAAAAACTAAAACAAGAATTAAGGAAAAAAAAAGACAAGAAAGTGTTACCCCTCCCCACACTTGGGTTTGTCACTGTCCTCAGTGGCATTGTCAGGCTCAATGGAGAGTGGTACGCACACCCTGAGTTCTCAGATCCAACCAACTCAGGTGTGCCCCTTCGACCTGCTGCTGCAGGCTACTCATCCTCATCATCATCGTCAAAGCGGTGCTGCGGGTCAAGCATCAGAGCCCGCATCTGTCGGATGGTCTCTCTCTGGGATGTCGCAATTGCACTGCGAGCTCGCCCTGCATTCGCTCAAACCTGGTATCTATGTGGGGCATGAGAGTGGAGCACATACCATCGAATGAAGAAGGGCCAGGAGCGTCAGCAGGTGGGCCAGCAATATCGGGGACCTCACGGGTAGCTACGGCGGCGGCTGCGCGCTCCCTGGCTCTCCGCTCTGTGGTATCCCGCTGTACCAGACCAGTAACCCCCACCTTTGGGATGTCTCCCTGCCAATTATCAGTGTCTTCTTCTGCCACCTCTGCCCGCTCAGCCATGGTGGAGATCAAAGCGGGGTAGGGATGGCTACGGAAGCGAGCACCATCATGCACCTTACTCATTGTACAGTAGATTGAAAGCGGTAAATTAATTATACAGTAAAAAGTAAATGAATAGTACAAGCGGTAAAAACAGTGCGGTAAAAATAAATTACTATTACACTATTACAATCACTATTTACTATTTACTATTTACTACTACTACTATTCCTAACCTAGAGAGAAGTCAGGGCTCCTCTCTCTAAACTACCCTAAGGAAAGCATGAATGAATGAATGAATGAATGGGGAGCTGGGATATATAGAAAAGCTGCATCTGTCCACTGTTCTTGGCGCGACGTGGTCACTAGAAAGTAAGCACTAGTCGCTAGCGACCACCTTGACAATGTGCACTCGCTAGCGGCTGTAGGTTGGCCGCTAGCGACGGTCTCGGGAGCTCCTATGGTTGAATCTGTGCTGGTGGCTCCTGCGGCCGTCCGGTGGTGGCGCGACACTTCTCCGACCTCCGTCACGGATCTCTGAAGTGAACCTTGACCCTTGATGGTGGTGCCTCTTCCGTTTGCTCCGATTACCGCCGCCGGTGGTGGTTGAAAGTGGCGTAGATTGTTCAATCTCGCTCTTCGGGCGGCGGTTCTTGAGTCCGGAACTTGGGTTTTGGTCGCACACGCTTGGGTTGAGGTTCTGGAGTGGTAGAAACTGCCGTGGTTGAGTGGTGGTCGAGATTGGACAAGGTTGCTGAAATTGTCCCCATTCTGCAGGTGCATGGTCGCTAGCGACTAGCATGTGGTCGCTAGCGACCGGTCTTCAACTGATCACTCTCTGGCGACCGGACATTATCCGCTAGTGAGGGCACCTGCATCAGAACCAGAATTGCAGTGTGAACTGTGCATTTTCACATAATACAAACATATAAACATAAACATACAACATATTACATAACAATTCACATATACACTCATATAATTATGAATACAAACATATAAATACACATACAATCACATAAACACTTCACAAACACATAACACCAACATAATTACTTAAACACATAAACACACATATATAACAAGAAATGCACAAATCACAACCCTAACTTCCTTTGGTCATAAATATGTGCCAAAAAGACACCATTATGCAAAGTTTCATCAAAAGAACCAATTAGGAAGTTAAGTGCAAAACTAGCTAGTTGCACACTTTATAATAATTGAAATGATACAACAAGATAAATATAAGGGATAAAAATAGGTAAAAATATACATTTATCAACTCCTCCACACTTATCTTATTGCATGTCCTCATGCAATACTCATAAGTGCAACCATCTAGAGAAGGACAACAAGTAAACAATTGAAAAAAAAATTCAGCTCAAATCCAGTTCATTCACTTCTTTATTCAAAAATTAAAAACATGTTAATTGCAAGAAACTAAGAGGAAAACAAAAGAAAAGGTTATGATGCACCAAATGATACAAATTACTTACAAGCAAGACGTATACAAAACAATGGCATGCAAGGTGAAATCCACTATAAAAATCATCAATCAAGCACATAGGATTTCTTAGGATAAGTGTTTAGCTTCACAATCTCTCAAGTGTTTGGGATGAAGCATTTACACTCAAAATCCATTTCTTACAGGTTGTATTAGCATATGCTTGCAAGATGTCTAACTTTCTACTACAGTCACAAATACATACACAAAATCAAGAGGACTTTATTAGGGTTGTAATGGAGTTTAGGTAAGGGTGTGGGATGACAAAAGGTAAGCAAAGCTAAACCTCAAGCCAAGGAGAGTAAATGCATATGCATGATGCAGTTCTTATACATTTACAATCAAATTCAAGCATCACTCTCCAAACCTCAACTAATTCCCAAAACTTTTATTCTCAAAAAACAAAAATACAAATATGTACAATAAAGAACAAAATACAAATACAATTTTTTTTTCAATTTTTGTTTTTTTTGTCTTCCCAATGGTTCCCTATACATACAATCACTCCCCCACACTTAAATGAATGCATGTCCTCATGCATTGCCCAAACTATGATTTAACACATGTGAAATATGCATGAATGCTCTCCTAAGCTCAAAGAGTGGGTACATTTTTTTGTTTTTCGCTTAGGCTCATGATGTGCTAAACCAAGAAAAGGGATATTAAGGCTCAAGGGGGCTCAACAATGGAATATATGTATGGTTGGCCGTATGGGAAGTAGCTAAACAAACAAACAATGCCTCTATCATATTAAGTATATGCACAAGTAAACAAGCTTCAAGAAAGACATGCAAGCAAGTTCTAGAATACATCATCAAATGGACTATGCAAACAAGAAAGAACAAAGGCTCAAAAGCTCACCAATGTTGCCTTTGTACTCCATCAATGCTTAAAAGAGTAAATTTCACCAAGCATGCAAGAAAATAATTCCAATGTCCAGCAAGTAAGAAAACTACACAAGGTGCAAAACCAACATTTTATCCTCAAAGAATCTAACAATTAACAAAGCACACATTAAAACAACCAAATTTAAACTAATACACAATCAAACAAACTAATCAAGTAGCATGTGAAATCTATCCTAAGCATGCTTTATTGAATTCAAATTGCAAAACAGAAAATTAAAAGACAATGGATGCTCCCCTCAGGATGATTTATGCTTTTGAAGGTCCCGGAGCATCCACAGGGGTATGGAATCCAAGTTTTGTCAACCGGGATCTCATATAAGTCGAACCACACCAAATAACTTGATTCGCCTCAGTTTGTCGGACCTCAGCGGTTCGATCCTGCAAAAGCTCCTTGGAGAATAAAGATTCCCCTTGGAGGTAACATCCCAACAACGACAGACTTCAAGTGAGGAGGGATGACAATCCTCACCTGACGGGGTTAAACAAGAAAAACAAAAACAAAAATGAAAGCAGTTAGTATTTACAGATTTGGATTTCCAGGATTTACCTACGATGATTTGTAGTTGGATATCCGTCTCTAAGAGAACATACTCGTGATGACCAAGAACAAATGGATTGACTCCCAATGGAAACCATGACATGGCCGGTGATGGCATCAGTGCAACAACTTCCCCTTCGCATGCATCCTCGACATCTCCAAGTGTAGAAGTTCCTGCAGAAACAACAACAAAAGAAAATTGCTCACCATCATGTAAAGGATTTGTGGGTGCACATGATGAGGGTGGAGGCTCTTCACATTCTACATTTGACTCTACCTCAGGTTCCCTTGCCAGTTCCGCAATCATGGACTTCAATGTTGCCCATTCCAATTGTTCCACGTCAACATCTTCTACCGATGTTGGGATTTCAAGCACCTCAAATGATGGTGGTGGTGATGAGGGTGGTGTTAGTTGTGGTGTAGTGTGGTCGGGATAGATGGGGTTAATGGTGGTGTAGAAGGCAATGGGTGGGTGGTAAGGTGGTGATGGTGGTGTAGATGGTCTAGGTGATGAGGGTGGCAGTGATTGAGGTACATGTGAGGTGGCTCGATCTCTTGACATCTGCATCAGATGCTCCAACCTGTCCATTGATTGCAGTAGTTGTATATTCTTTTCGTTCTCTTCCTTCTGCTTCATAAGAATTTCATAGAATTGAAACAGAAGAGACGAGTCAATATCATTACAGTTTGGAGGTGCAAGAGGTAGTGGTGATGGTGGGTATGGATCTGGGTAGGTGGGAGATAGATATTCAGTGGATGAAGGGTAAGGTTCATGGTAGGGTGGGACGTATGGTGCGTATGTCTCATAGTATGGTGGAGAATCTTGGTAAGGATGTGGTGGTTGGTAATAAGAGGCTGGTGGTGAGTAGGTTGTGGCCGGTAGGTAAGTGTATGGTGGAGGTGGTGATTCTTGCAAGTCATTCCCTGTATGATAATTACCTACAAAATCAAAAGAAGAAAAATCTTGGAATCCAAAATTGTTAGAATACATGTTAGTTTAATAAACATTACAAAAATAGAATGAACTGTACAAAAACATAAAAAGAAAATAAATACAAAATATATACAATATGTACACCAATCACAAGCGTTGCTTCCCCGGCAATGGCGCCAAAAATTGACGAGAGCTGGAGCGTCGTTACTTCTCCGGTACCCAAGCAATTTAGAAAAGGAAAATGAAAAAGGGGATTAGTTTACCGAATCGGCAACCCAATACGTAGTATAAGGAAGCTGACTCGGGTCGTCTCTCAGAGGAAGCGCGGACAGGTGATTGGATGAGCAGATTGTATGAGAAGGGGGTTGGAAAAGCGCATGTGAACAATAGGTAGGAAATATAAATAACTAAGTCGCCTCGGTGTTGGATGAGACGATCGGTAGGGTTCTCCTATCATCGACCCTAGTACTACGCTCAACTCCAAGTGTGTGGCACTCGTAGTGTAACTGTACTCTCCTAATCAGACTGAATAAACCTCCAATCTCATCAAGTGAATACCTAGGCGACTCGCTCACAAAACAGTTCGCGACTCGATCTAAATGTGACACTACACGATGCCTAATTCCTAAACCGGCAATCAATCTCTAACACTCTCTAATCAACTAGGAACCAACATCCAGAACAGGTAATCGATTCCTAATTAACCAACTAGCCTCGACAAGCACCGACATCCTCTAAACCGAGAACTTAAACGCACGCTCACAGCTATCCTAGCCAACCACTCGACTAAACCGTACGAATAAACTAGGCAATATAAAATCAGAGCTATATAGAGAAACTACAATAGGTGAATCACATACTACCTAAAGTCTCAAGTACTAACGAACCATAACCGATAATCTATCCTACACCTAGACTAGCTAACTACTCTAACATTGCATGAAAATAAATAAGCAAAATAAATTGAAAGCGGTAAATAAATTATACAGTAAAAAGTAAATGAATAGTACAAGCGATAAAAACAGTGCGGTAAAAATAAATTACTATTACACTATTACAATCACTATTTACTACTACTACTATTCCTAACCTAGAGAGAAGTCAGAGCTCCTCTCTCTAAACTACCCTAAGGAAAGCATGAATGAATGAATGAATGGGGAGCTGGGATATATAGAAAAGCTGCCTCCGTCCACTGTTCTTGGCGCGACGTGGTCGCTAGTGAGTAAGCACTAGTCGCTAGCGACTTCCTTGACAATGTGCACTCGCTAGCGGCTGTAGGTTGGCCGCTAGCGACGATCTCGGGAGCTGCTATGGTTGAATCTGTGCTGGTGGCTCCTGTGGCCGTCCGGTGGTGGCTCGACACTTCTCCGACCTCCGTCACGGACCTCTGAAGTGAACCTTGACCCTTGATGGTGGTGCCTCTTCCGTTTGCTCCGATTACCGCCGTCGATGGTGGTTGAAAGTGGCGTAGATTGTTCAATCTCGCTCTTTGAGCGGCGGTTCTTGAGTCCGGAACTTGGGTTTTGGTCGCACACGCTTGGGTTGAGGTTCTGGAGTGGTAGAAACTGCCGTGGTTGAGTGGTGGTCGAGATTGGATGAGGTTGCTGAAATTGTCCCCGTTCTGCAGGTGCATGGTCGCTAGCGACTAGCATGTGGTCGCTAGCGACCGGTCTTCAACTGATCACTCGCTGGCGACCGGACATTATCCGCTAGCGAGGGTACCTGCATCAGAACCAGAATTGCAGCGTGAACTGTGCATTTTCACATAATACAAACATATAAACATACACATACAACATATTACATAACAATTCACATATACACTCATATAATTATGAATCCAAACATATAAATACACATACAATCACATAAACACTTAACAAACACATAACACCAACATAATTACATAAACACATAAACACACATATATAACAAGAAATGCACAAATCACAACCTTAACTTCCTTTGGTCATAAATATGTGCTGAAAAGACACAATTATGCAAAGTTTCATCAAAAGAACCAATTAGGAAGTTAAGTGCAAAACTAGCTAGTTGCACACTTTATAATAATTGAAATGATACAACAAGATAAATATAAGGGATAGAAATAGGTAAAAATATACATTTATCAGTTGACATGTAAGATGGATGTTATACCATTTCCGGAATCCCCCCATTTTTCCAAAGGTTGTATTTTTGTTTGGATGCGTGCAAAAAGGGTTTCAAGGCTGGTTGTAGGCCAATGATTGGGTTAGATGGGTGTTTTCTTAAAGGGTACTATGGAGGGCTGCTACTTTCAGCCGTGGGACAAGATGAAAATAACCACTTCTATGTGGTTGCTTATGATGTGGTGGATAGCGAGACAAAGGATAACTGGAAGTGATTTTTAACACTTCTACAAGAGGATCTTGGAGACCATCAAGTACATGGTTGGAACTTCATTTCTGACCAATAAAAGGTAATTACTTATTTTTCTCATTTATGTTATATTTCTTCCATCTGTTCTATTTATGTTCTAATTTCTGATATATATTATGTTTGTATTTCTCATTTCTGTTTTTTTTTCATTTGTCTTTGTTTTTGTTTTGCATTTATTACATGTCAGGGCTTACTTCCTGTCCTCAAGGAAGTCATGCCAAATGCGCATCATAGAAAGTGTGATGCACATCTGGAAGAATTTTATCAAGCAATGGAAGGATAAGCAAATTAGGGGGATTGTATGGGAGTGTGCAAAGTGCACAACAGTCCCTCAATTCAATGCTTGTATGGAGAGGTTGAAAAGGACCAATGAAAAGGCATGTCATACTTGGACAAGTTTGACCCTTCAACGTGGGTCAAGGCTTACTTCAGCCACTGGTCCAAGGTGGATAATATAACAAACAATATGTGTGAGGTGTGGAATGCTAAGATTGTTAGTTATAGGTCAAAACCTATACTAACAATGTGTGAAGAGCTAAGGTGTTATATTATGAGGAAGATGGCAGGACATAAGAAAGTGTTGGGAACATGTAGAGGAAGGTTGGCACCTGTACAACAAAAAAGGTTGGAGAAGCTGAAGATTGATAGTAATGTTTGGACTCCCCAATGGAATGGTGATAATGAGCATGGTTGCTTTGAGGTGCACTACCATTCTAAGAAGTTAGCAGTGAACTTAAATCAACACACATGTGCATGCAACATGTGGCAGCTCACAGGTAACATGCAATTTATTAGATG
Source organism: Aeschynomene evenia (assembly GCA_013621005.1). Lineage (NCBI taxonomy): Eukaryota > Viridiplantae > Streptophyta > Magnoliopsida > Fabales > Fabaceae > Aeschynomene > Aeschynomene evenia. The sequence continues at coordinate 13,549,976 of CM024272.1, forward strand.
AGTCAATTATTTGTTAGATTTCTTTGTTTATTTAATCTTACATGTAATTGGAATTGTTGTGTATTTTTGAAGGCTTACCATGCCAACATGCAATTGCTGCAATTCCCCTAACAATGCCAATGACATAAATCCAGGGTTTAGGGTGGAGGACTATGTGCATCAATGGCTAACAATGGATGCCATAAATGCTACATATTCTTACTCCATAAATCCAGTGAACAATGAAGAGTACTGGACCAAAACCAATTATCCCAAACCAATTCCCCTAAGAATCAAGAGACCTATTGGCCGTCCTAAAAAACATAGAAAGAAGGATGGCACTGAGGAGGTGCCTCTTAGTGGCACAAAGATGAAGAGAAGTTGGAGAGCAACATGTCCCAAATGTGGAAAAACTGGCCACTATTTCATGACTTGCAAGGAAGAGCCACCTGTGTTTGGACCTCAAAATAGACCTCAAAAAAGGAGGTCCAAGAATAGTCAGGTGTAAAATTTGTAATGTTGAAGGATTACTTATGACATTTTATTAATCTTAAAGGACTAAATTGTCCTAATTGTAAATCTCTTGGGATATTAATATGTCATTTTTGTTTTCTTTTAAGGATGCTAATGCAAGTGGAGGTTCAGAGCAAACTCCAATAGCACCAACCCAATCATCAACTACAACCCAAACAATATCAACATCACATGTTTATTTTTCTAATCCACTTTCATTATTTTTGGTAGCTTATTTTGTTGTTTCCTGATTATTTTGTTGTCTACCTTTGTAGCCACACAATGAGCCAAGCCATATCGATCCACCTGCTGTCAGGCCACCACCAATAAGGCCACAAATGACAACTTTTACACCATCTCTAGCTCCTGCAAGTGGCTAATTGCTAATAGGAAGAATGCAATCAACTCCTTTACAAGCCATCAACCCCTACACAAGGACAAGGTCAACATCCAGCACCAGCAGCAAGCAGTGGAACAACAAGACCCTTTAAGCTTATTCTAACCCCAAGATTTGATAAGAACAAATGACTGAATTCTGGGTTTTTAGGATAGTTAGTGTTTTGGTTTCTATGTTATTGCAAAATCTAGTTTTTATTATAATATGTATTTTGTGTAGTACTGATGGATGAATTGTTGTAACTCTACTGTTATGTTTTGATTAGTGCTTCTAGCCTAGCCTATATTTATTTTGGAGGTCCATGTTTCACTCAACTTATTAACTATGTAAAGATCCTTGCTACAATATCTATGCTTATGTAATTTGGGGCATATCTATGAAATTTGAGAATTATGCAATGATGTTATTTATAATTGTCATTATTATTGTTGGTTGTTGTTAAGATATATTTTAACAGGTGGCATTATGAATAAGGTGGAATGAGTTCTATGATTGTCATTGTTGTTGGTTGTTTATTAAGATTGTGTTTTAACAGGTGTCATTATGCATAAAGTGAATGAGATATATAATTATCATTGTTATTATTGGTTGTTGTTAAGATTATATTTTGACTCTTGTATTTTAACAAGTGTCATTATGCATTTACTACACATGATGCATAAAAAACTAGTTTCCATTTTATAATAACAAAGTAACACAGATATACATTAATTCAAATTAGATTGTACATTCTCCACCTAAACAAAGTTCTGATTAGAGATAAAATGCTACACATAAATTACTCCAAAATTAAAATGAGCTAATTCTTGTAGGTATCATTTCATAAAAATGACAATAAAGACAATAAAAGCCACTACTAACATTCCAAACCCCTTTTTCAAACACCTAATTTCACTATACATCCTTTCAATCTCTTTGGATGTCTCAATCTTCACTTCATTGATCCTCTTCTCTACAATTTCACCAATTATTGCTTCATCCTCCCACAAGAAAAATCTACAATAAGGTCTATTCTCCTACAATGGGATAAAGAAACACTTAGTTACAATCAATTCGATCTTATGTTGCTATTTTGTTGCACAATAAGGATATTTCAACTTACCATATTATATTCACGGCAACCAAAGAATGCTCTGTTTGGGTTTTTAGTTGTCCTAGATACAAATAACATAGCATTGAAACCACAATGACACTTAGGAACATAAAATGGGGAACCATAACTCCTATTATGAATCTGTCTCCCTCCACTTCCACCACTTCCAACACTCTTAGACCCAACTCACTTCTTCACCTTGTTGCCTTGCTCGGATACCACTCATCATGCCTGGGTTTTTTGGGAAACTATCAATCTCAAAAAATTTAAAAAGAAGAATATAGAAGTAAGATGAAGGAAGTGATAGATGATTCTACAAGTTGGGTAATCAAAATAGAAGTAATTAACTGCATTATTGAAGAAAATACTGAAATACATAAGAACATTACCTTCAATATTTTAGGGTTGTGTGATTTTGCAGCAATGGTGAAGTAGAAACCTTCTGTAGGTAGAAGATGAAGGGGAGATATTTTAGGGTTAGCAACATTCCAAGTCCAAGGTGGCACTTAACAGTCCAACACACTATTCTTAACGGCCACGTTGGCTTTACCGTTAGGGTCTCGTATGGTTAACTTCACAGAGGGACTATTTTGTCCTGTAAGATTTATCTTCGAGGACTACTTTGACACTTTCAATTTATGAGAGACTATTTTATCCCTGAAATTAATCTTCAGGGACTAAATGTATAATTTGCACAACACTCGGTCCAACAGAGTGCATCTAAACTCTAGCAAAGACCCAAACCCCATGTCCACAACAACCTCCCATTGGCCCTCATTCAGCTTATCACATATCCCCTTCAGCCGACTAGGGGAGCATTTAGTTTGGAATGTCGTCTGTATAGTCCATACAAAGTATGTTATTATAATTGACAATCATACTTCATTTACACTAAAACATTATTATGTCTTGTCACCTAATTGCAAACAAACTATAGACTTCATTTAGGTATGAAAGAAATTTAATCCTTTACACTTACACAAATCCCACAAATAACAAAATCAATTTAATCATAATGCAACTTACAGCTCTATATGATCGGCCATTAACCGTCTTCTTCATAGACCGACCTTTCAAACCCTCTTTCTTCTTGCACTTTTTCTCAACTGTTTGTTCATCACTTGAGTCCCTTTCATCTATATTAACTAAATATTAATAATCAGTTAGCTTCGAAATTAAATTTACATATTTCAAACTAAATTCAATCTAATTTCAATAAATTTATGCACTCATCATTTAAATGAGGATTGAATTTGTCTTCATCATTTTTGTTCGCTGAACGACTACTGCTTCCTCTATTCTTTCTCTTCATCTACATTTTACACATTCACAAATAACTACTAAGTAATAATTGTTCACAACTTCATTAATTTGTTTACCATTTTCGTGAGCAAATTCTATCCAACAAGATTTCTATGTAATTATAAAAGAAACAAAATTGGTTATCAGCTTAAATAATAACCAACTTATAGGATTTCCATGTAATTATAAAACAAATTGAATTGGTTATCAGCTACCTTAAATAATAACCAACTTATGTACCAATAATGATCAACAACAAAAACAACCACATTACCAACAACATTTCCATCAATTTCAAGATCACTCTTTTTAGTCATTTAGGACACCACATTTAGGACAAACTTTCTTAAATAATTAACTCAAATATTAAAAAAAAATTAACTCATATACAAAAAATTCAATTTTTTCACATATTCCTCAACTTACTCAATTATCACACCATATTTAACACAATAAACTCACTCAACCATATCAATACAAAGGATAAAAATTACCCAATCTAGTAAAATACAATAGACCAAAAATACCTTACTTTAGATTTTTTGTATTTTTCTTCCTTCTGCCTAAAATGTACATGCAACCGAAGGGAAACAATGGAAACGGAATGGGAAAGGCCGGTGGAAACCGTTAGGATGAACTGGGACACGGTCAAAAGACGTCGGAGGCGCTCACCGGTTGGACGCGCTCTTCTCGCACACTGTTGGGGGAAAACGCTCTTCTCCACAGTAGTTTCGGGACCACACGCGAAACCACTACTCGCTTCTTTCCTTCAGCAAGGACGCCGATGCAATGCCGCACTCTTGCTGTTTTGGGTCTTTCAGTCGTCGACAGGGAAGAAGAAACGAGAACCGATGGTTTTCAAACCAAGACGAGGGAGAAATGAGCGATGCAACGCCACACTCTTCTTATTTTGGGTCTTTCAGTCGTCGAGGGGAAGAAGAAACGCGAACCACTGGGTTTCAAAGTAGAGTCGAGGAGGGAGAAATGAGAAGGCAAAAATGAGGGGGGAGAGTGTGGGGTGACAGTTGAGTTTTTTCAATTTTGATTTAATGAGTTTTCCTAGGGTGCACACGTTTTTTTTAGGTCCATGTGTGGGCACCCAGATTGTCTGGCTTGGGACAACCCTTTGAGTGTCAAAGTATCATTTTCGTTTATTTATATCTTTACACATATAGGTTGATGATTGACAATTTGTATAGTCAACGAGTAGGCCTGGTTTTTTTTTTCTTTTATCAATGTCATTAATGATTACTAACTGCAATAGGTTTTTCATCTACTCTCCTAAATCTATATTCAATAAAATTCTATATGAATAGAATCCTTTCTAATCCAAACATGTACCAGTTTCATTTGTCATATACTAGTTGAAATAGCCCGTGCGATGCACGTCTATACATGTGTGTTAATCTAAAATTAATTAACAGAGTTTCATTGATTATTTCAATAAATAGAAGAACAAAATATCAGATACATTGTATTATAAGTATTATATCTTACTACATTTATATACAAATTAAAAGAGATTTGTATATGTTGTAATATAGTTATACACAGGAAAAATAACATATATTAATTATATCATAGAGATTATATATCATTGCAACTAAATGTTGCTAACCAAAATAAGTACTAATCCAAACCAAGAGTTTAATTTACATAATTCTATTGAAACCTATTGATAACTGCATTGTAAAGTTTAAAAATCTACAACTATCATCCATCCTAAAATATATACATATTTCACTATTGTGAACAATCAAAAGTGGATGAGAAACATTCAAAATATCTAAATATTTACTCCAAAATAGACTGCCCATACAAATATCATTCTATTCATTCAGTCAATCTTCATCCTTCTGTGATGCCCATCAGAGATTGTGAAATTCATAATAGCACCCTCTTTAAGCTCTACGCACTTTCTAAAATCACTCCAACCTAGGCCAAATTTAACTTTTCCCTTCTTGTTGTTCAATAGTTTAACGGGCCACTCAATTGGATCGATATAATATTCAAGTTCTAGGATCCATTCTCCATCATTACCAAATTTCAGAATCTCATATGAGAACCAATGTGGAAAAGTCTTCAATAATCATATTGCACATAAGAAATAAACAGATGAAATAAAAAATGTAACAAATTTTCCGATAATGCTAGTGTTCATGAATCTTACGATTTGGCTAGAGTTTGCTTCATATTTTGTTATTTTATGACGATAATGGCTGTAACAATTGAACGAAAGCAATGCATAAGTAATTGTACAAAAATAAACACTATAACCCCTTATCTAATCAGAGTTTAAGCATATATATTACATTGGTATTGGTGGTTCTGGTAGAGTGGGTTGATCTTTAAGGAATCTAGTTCACATGTAAAAAACAAAAAGGTTAGAATCTTGTTTAAGAAATACACTTGATAACAAAAAATTAATTTATCAAAGATGAATTTTAATAAAACTAACCTTCTTGGAGACAAAGATGGGCATTCTTCTGGTGATGTCCATGTATTGACTCAAAATCAGATTTCACAATTGCATAGAGGTGTGATGTCATCATTTTCTTAATACCCACCGATTCATCCTTACAAAAATCTAAATTATACCCTCTTCTATCTGTGATATATATATAGAAGAGTCCATGGTATACATAGCGCAAATTGATTTAAAACTCCTCCTTTAACTTATAAAAATTACATATACTTTTATAACCATCAATGACAATTGCTCTTGTTGATGTAAATCCTAATTGTAACTTGAAGCAATTATCTTTCCTGTCTATTATGTAAACAACATTCTTGAATTCACTTCCAAATTTTTGGACAAATGGAAGTGGAATGCCAGCAGTGTCCTATAGTAGAATATTAAAATATTAATACATAATATATTTTAAGAACCATTTATGTTACCTAGAGATAACTTAAAAAATTTTAACAATGGTTTACTATGATTTTTAACATACCTCATTCATATGAACAACAATTTGAATATTCCTTTCATCAGATAGCTAGGATCCACTTACAACTGAAAGACCTAAACATATTTAATTGCTAGGAAAACCCAAATAATGAGCTTATGATCAAGATAAAGTAGTATAATACAAAGTTAACATATTATTAATTACTAAAACAATAAAATAAAATGAATAAAAATAAATATATTTCAGAAATAATAGCATATGTAAGCATTTTTATTTGTAATATTAACAAACACATATATATTACACATGCCGGCTAGAACAATATTTTCGAACAATACAATAAAAAAAATACAATAGGACATATATAGTTTACTTCTAAAAAACTCGTCATGCAAACACTTAAAACCTAAAAACAGATACATAACAGAGCAAAATTAGTAATGATTCATTTCCTGGAGTACAATAAAATAGAAAGCAGAGTAAAAAGGGAATAATGCAACCCAAAAATTCACAAATACAAAATAATCAATATTTCAAGATTAAAAATATAAATACATAAAATAAAAAATGTTAAGATAACAACAAAGACAGAAATCAAATTATATAAAAATAATTCTAAATATCGAATAACCTGTGCTATGCAGGACCAGAACCGTTGACGACGAGCTAGGACGTGGTGGTGGCGAACTGGATGCGGCGATGAACAGCGCGACGCGGTTGCTGTCCTGCGGAGGATACAGAGCGTGCACAGTGATTATGCAGGAGATGGACCTATGCAAATAGGACGTTGGTCTCTACTTCGATAGTGAGCTTGAATGTCGCAGAATGGTGGCTATGGTTGCTTGCGGCTGGCTTGTGATGACTCGAATAGAGAGAAGGCTGTAGACATGTGTTGAGGCTAGTTTTGAGACATAGAGAGTAAGTGAGAGAATAGAGAGATCTAGAAAGGGGTGGGGAAAATATTTTATTTTTATCCCCTATCTAAAATGTGATGTGACATGACATAAAAAAATAATAAAATAATATAGTAAGGGAATGAATGGAATTCAGATATTGGTTGGTCCATGGTTTCTTCGTAAAACATAAAAATACATGCACTAATTTAATAATAGCAAATGAAAATAACATTTAACATATTACACATATAATTAGTTACTAATTAATCACTTCTACAATAATTAGAATAAATTAGCATTACTTATTTTGAGCTCTAATGCGTTAATAATAAATCTAATTGTGTCGAACAACAACAATGTTCATATAGTTCATGGCTTCAATATTGTTGCACGAACTAATGATCCAGGTCTCAAACGCTTTGTATTACAAAATCGTTGCCACGCCGATGATAGATCATTACTTCTTGTTGAATTATTTGGAAAATTCAATTCACAAATATATCTTTCAAACACAGTTGTTGATATCATAAATCTTGGATATACAGGATCACAAACTTCATCCAGGAAAGATTGAGAAAGAAGCTACATGAGGAAAGCAAAAGATATTAAATTCAAAATAAAAAAATTAATAATTTGAAATAATTCTAGATCTAAGGAAAAAACTTACTATTGACGTTGTAGAAGTAACTTCAATAGGTAAAATTCTTCTGACCACCAGATATTCCAAAGAAATATTACGCATTCTTCTCGAACGATTCAAAAATTCATCACTTGTGTAGTACTTACTATATTAATCATTAGTTAATATTTTAATTAATCGTTCCGAATTTGGTTCAAATGTTTCAATTTCAACATTTTCATTAGTCATAATATGAACTTTGAAAATTGATGATCCTTTATAGAATAAATGCATATAACCCTCAATATTCGATAATCCATATACAGTACTGAATTCTTCCCATCCATCATGAATGATGACATGTTCATGCATATTAGTATAAGCACGAAATTTGAACCAGTTTCAATCTGCCATTTTGAAAATGATCCATGCACTCATTGTCACAAGTCTAGATATTTCAAGTGAAAGGACAAATTCATGCTAGCAAAATAAAATGAAATAAATCATTTTGCATAATAACATTGATATAAATTAATAATATTATAATAAACAAAAAATTTAAAACAAAAACTGATGATAATTCTCTATTGACATTGTTATGAAATAAGGAGTAGCACCCATAAAACCTGAAGTCATTATCCATAAATTTATCTTCCCTCGTAAAAGTTGTGTGAATGGATTAATGAGTTGTGTATGAAGAGCGATACAATGCAAGAAGTTATAAAGATATTATTTATAGTAAAAGTAACATGTGTAACTAGTAATAACATGATTCAATTTTCATAATTTTACAGAGACATTATTTATTGAAAAAATGATAACATAATATTTGATGTGACAAAACAATATAAATAAACTATTCCATTGTCATTACATTTGACAATTCATCACCTACTTCTTGCACCTTTCCAAATCAAGCACATTAAAAAGTGATACATGTGAATAAATAGGATTATATTAGATGCTTTGATATAGCATGAAATTATATTACAATCTATTTCATTAAATAATAAATAAAATGATAAAATTACGAACACATGAAAAGTTTTGTATTCTAACATACACAACTTTTATTCTTTCTTTCTTGATATGAACAAATAATATCATTAGACTGCTTTGTATTATCAGGTTTAATTTTCCTTGTCCTTTTAGATAATATCTTGTCTAATATTATTTAACTTTCTAGAGTTTTAAAAAAAATAGGTATATTTTTTTCATTTTTATTTATACATATATTTTCTTTTATTACTTATGATTATTATTTCATACAAATTATAAGCAAAATTTATACATTACCAAATTAAAATACTATTTATTTAATCAATTTAAATAATAAAAGTACACATCCTGAAATCAAAGATTCATATAGATATGGTGAATCATTTCCCTTTACTTTGTTGCTTTCCCAACCACTTATGAAACTGACACACACACAGATATATATAGATACTTATCATATATTTATTTAATATATATTTTATTTATTATTCCTAAACAAATTAACAAATAAAAGTATATTAATATATCACACATGCTACACAATTAACGATAAATAAATACTAATTACAAACAATTTATATATGAGAAATAGAGATTTTACGTGGATAATGAGCTAAGTTGAAAAATCAGAAACGTTAACTTTCATTCATTACATATTAAAACAAAGGTTTATGATTTTGGTGTTCTCAAGATACAAATGAAATGCAAGTCTAATATATTCATAAGAAAATTGGATATATAATAAAAAAATTAAAATATTGTAACACTTATGAAAACGTAAAATATAAAATATGTCAACTAAATATAAATTATATCTATAATCATAAATATGATTACTTATAAGAAAGAACATGCATAAAAAATAGAAAATTTAAGAAAAAAAATGATTGAAATATCATAATAAATTGATAATAAATAATGGTATATTATTATATTTAATAAAAAATCCAATATTGATTTTCAAGTTTTTATCGGCTGATTTTTTTTATCATATTGTAAATGAGTGTGTGAATTATAAGAATATTGGAATGAATGGAAAATATAAGGTGTGTGGTAAATGGTACCAAAATCTCTATATACAATTTTGGTAACTAGGATAGGTAAGAGAAAATTGAGACAAGTGTGTCACTGCGTGCAAGAAATTGTCTTCTTTTGTTTGGTACAAATTTCGCTATAAGCAAAATTAGAACGGACAAAAATATTGAAGCACTTATTTCGCTATTAGCAAAATAGGTACTGACATATTTATTACCGCTTGAACCAACTATTGAAGTGATGTTACTATTATAATGACTGAAATGATTTTACACTGACGCGACAGTTTGACTGCTCAGAAAAAGTTGATTAGGGGTCTTGGTACCTGCAATTTTCAAACCAAGACACAGGTCTATAAATTGATCTTCGTATTCTCACACGATCAATTGCAACACAACATAAATCATTTACTTTTGCTTCTCAGTGAGTCTTATCTTCTTCCTTTCTTCTTCTTCATATTGAGTAGGGGCAGATCTTTCATAATAGTGTGAAAAAATGAGTGGTAATGTCATGATAATGGTGCACTATAATGGGCAAGTACACAATAGTTCAAATGAAGATGTAATTTTTTATTGTGAAAAACCAGAATATATTTTTTGTCCCACTTCTATAACTTTTTCACACTTAGAGAATACACTATGTCAGTGTATTAATTCAAATGTTCCAACAAAAGTGACATCCATAAAATACATATGTCCACTTATAAATTATGGTGGTAATATACATTATCAAGTGATGCTTATCACTGATGATAATACCATGCAATTGATGTTCAAGATACATGAGCAGTATCAATCAATCCTTGATGCTATTCAAATATATGTTGATTATGAAGAAGTTGCTTCGGAGAATGAAGATGTTGAAATGCAAACTTTTCCACAAAGAGAGATAGTTTGGGAGCAAAATGATGATGATGATGAATATTATAACAACAATGAAGGTCATAATGATGAAAATGATGAGCAGCAACCTTCTGATGTGATTCCGTCGCCTTATCTCGGTGTTGATGCAGGTGTTTATCATGAATTAAATCTTGAAGCTGCGGAGATTTCACATTTTCCACATTTTACAAACATAGGTAAATTAAAATATAATATTATTATTTTAATTATTATTAGTTTATTTTTAAAATATTTATTTCTTATAATAATGTTTAGGGTTACCAATTTACTAGTGATGTATTCTATTGGTAATAGTAGTGATATATTAGGAATTGGAAAAAAAATAATAGTATAATAAATAAATATAATGTTTTAAAATTGTTTTTTAGTACAATTTTTAGTAAATATTTATTGAATACTTTATTGTGATTAAGATTAAGAAGTAAAATTCTATTTTCGTTTTCTGTTGAATAATTAAAATAGAGTTTTTATATTAATATTAATGTTATGGTGTTATGCTTATTATGTTTATATTAATTAATAAGATACAATAGAGAAGATTATGCTATGTTTATATTATATTAAAATAAAATAGAGGATATTATGTTTATTATTATTATTATTAAAAAAATATTTTTCTTGTTGTTTATGTAGGAGCTCCTGTTGTTGATGCTGAATTTTTTGTTGGAATGGAATTCAACAATAAAGAGGATGTTGTGAAAGCTGTTAAAAAATACAGCATAAAGAAAGGAGTAGATTACAGAGTGGAAGAGTCCGAATCAAGAACATATTACTGTAAATGCACTCAATTCGAGCAAGATTGTCAGTGGCTTCTCAGAGCCAGTTTCCGAAAAAATAAAGACTTTTGGGAGATTAGGAGGTACAACGGAGCACACACCTGCCTTAGATCGAGTTTGTCTCAAGATCATGCAAAGTTGGATGCAGACACCATTGCCACCATTATAGAACCATTGGTTAGCGCATATCCTTCTTTCAAGATTAAATCTATTATTGCTAAAGTATATTCACGTTATGGGTTTACTGTCTCCTACCAAAAAGCATGGAGTGCAAAACAAAAGGCTATCAAGAAAGTATTTGGTGGGTGGGATACTCATTTCGTGATTTGCCTTTATGGTGTACGGCAATGTGCGCAGCTGATAAAGAGGCAGTTGTGCAATTAGATTCAGTGCCAGCATATAATGGGATCGAGTTAGTTCCTAATACTCGCATATTTCGTAGGATCTTTTGGACTTTTGGTACCTACATCAAAGCGTTTAGATACTGCAAACCGGTTGTGCAGGTTGATGGTACACACTTGTATGGAAAATATAGAGGGACCATACTCATTGCAGTGGAACAAGACGGTAACCAGAACATAATACCGATTGCTTTTGCTATCGTAGAAGGTGAAACTAGAGATGCATGAGCTTTCTTCCTCGAAAATCTACGCAGACATGTGGTGACTCAAGACGGAGTTGGACTTATCTCTGATCGCCATGTGTCCATTAAATCAGCAATAGCCCATAGCAATGGACAATGGGAACCTCCGAGAGCATTACACATGTATTATGTCAGACATATCAGTGCCAATTTCTTGAAGAGGTTCAAAGCCCCTAACTTGTTCAGACTTGTTGTAAGCATAGGTAAGAATTTCTTCTTATATATAGTTATTTTATAGTATTTTCTTTATATATATATATATATATATATATATATATAACTTATATTTATTTTATAGTAATTTCTAGTTCTATATAGTTAATTTATTTATTATATCGATTTTTTAAGGATATTCGAGGACTGCTCGTGAATTTCAGCATCATTATGATCAGATGCGCCAATGCGGTCAAATATATACTGATTGGCTTGATGAAATTCCACGAGAAAAGTGGGTACTTGCATTTGACGGTGGTTATCGGTGGGGACAGATGACCACAAATTTGGTTGAGTGCATGAATTTCAGTTCTCAAATAAGCTCGTAATCTTCCAATCACATCACTTGTTCGAACAACTTACCTTCGATTGGCATATCTTTTTGTTCGTAGAGGGTCAGATGCTTATGCACGGAGAAATGCTGGTTATGTTTATTCTGAGACTATTACTAGAGTTCTGGATGAAAAATGCGAGCATCTAAGGAATTTAGGGCCATTCAATTTGATAGAAGATCTGAGTAGTATCTGATCAAGGAGCAATCAGGCATGAATGAATACAGGGTTCATGTGAGGCACAAATATTGTGATTGTGGTGACTTTCAGACAGATAGATATCCATGTCGTCATGCAATTGCTGCTTGTGACAGTTCGAGACTTGATTGGAAGCCTCTTGTTGACGATGTATATAAAATGGAGAGAATTTGCAAGGTCTACAAGAAGAAGTTTAGTGTGGTGGGGCATCCTGACACATGGCCTCATTATGATGGCGCACAAGTTTTCCCTAAACCGGCTATGAAATGCACGACGAAGGGTCGTCCCAAATCGACCAGATACCAAAATGAGATGGATAGTAGGGACATGCGTGCACCACGACAGTGCAGAATTTGCGGAGGACATGGACATACTCGTAGTCGTTGTCCAAATGTAGCTGGTCCAAGCTCTTGTTGTTGTTTATGCAATTGTTTAAGTTATTGTTTATGTAATTGTCTTAATTGTAGAACATTACTATTTTTGGTTTGTCAATTATTGAAATATTATTATATAACATTCTATTTAGTAGTATATTTAAGTACAATATGTCAAATAAATATTATTAATAATAAATATATAAATTATAATGAATAAATATTTAAATAGAATGAAAAAAATAATTATGAATATTAATTACACTATTAATTATTGAGTATCTCTTTAAGTTCCAAATACAATACACATATAAAATAGAAATACAACACAACACAACAAAACACAACATAAAACTAATTATAATATTCATCCTCGTTTTAATATTAATTAAGTTCCAAATACAATACAAATAAAGAATATAAATACAACACAACACAACATAAAACTAATTATAATATTCATCCTCATTTTAATATTAATTAAGTTCCAAATACAATACACATATAGAATAGAAATACAACACAACAAAACACAACATAAAACTAATTATAATATTCATCCTCATTTTCTGATTTTCCCTTTCCCCTTGGCCCTCGGAATTGTTGGGGGGGGGGGGTATACTTGTATGGTGGATGAGTATCTTGGCGCAAAAAATAGCCACCTCATACACTATCTTCAGTAGCGGGCACCTCGGCCAATCCCCCAACTTCATATGTTACATTTGTAAATTCCGTTGATTGCCCTCCCTGAAAAGGCGACTGATATGTAGCTTGAGAAAAGCCGGTTGATCCACTTGCTTGATACCGGACCGATCCTCCAACTTGGTATGGCATACTCGAATAGGCTGCAAGACCATCTGGAACACTTTCATACTGCGCAGATCTGTCAGGCAAGCTATCAACATATTCAGCGGATGCCTTGACAAATTTTGCATCGACGTCAACAAAGAAACATTAGCTCCCCATGACGGAATAGGGTCAGTATGTACCAGACTTGGACGATAGACATTATCTGTATCTAGAACTGATGATTGCCCCAAAGAATACCATTACGACTGGCTGAACCCTCCTTGGATCCCAGTGTTGACATCCTCATCATCTTCTTCATCATCATTTGGTTGTGATGGCGGATTAGGTGCTATTGCTGCTGGTGGTGGTGGTGCCGGACCAAGTTCTCCAGCTTCATCAACTTGCATCAACCGTAGAGGAACAAAAGTGGATTGTCTATACCAATCCATATATTCAACTGAGGGAGTATAATCAATTGGGTTGTCGAGAAGCGGTTGACCAACGAATAAATATGGCCCTCGCCTATTCTACATCCCTATCCAGCCGCTCAGCCTCAAAGACCAATATGTATATTCTTCTTTCATTCTCAAATCTAAATTATGATCTAAGCCGAGAGGAATACTTTCCTCAGGGATGTATTGGTGGAACCCAAGTTGTCGCATGACATGATTCGACGCATGCCACTCTAAAATTTCAAAGCATATCAATGGTAATCTCCACGTCCACTGCATCTTCATGTGCCTTAAAAATTCTGGGATCAACCCTTCAATGACATTATTTCTGTACGGCTGCCACAGAAACAGTACAAACAATAGATATATTACCAAAATATATATTTCAATTAATCAACAACTAATCACTAACAATTGTTTAATAATTATTTGTATACCTTATCCAGTGTCATCTCATCCAATCTACCTCTCAACACAAGATGATTATTAATCCCTCCTTGATTCGCATTGCTTGGATGTCTCCATCTGTAAACAGACAAAATAATAATCATTAAATTTAAATTAAATAAGAAATGATAATAAACATTGTATAATATTTACATTTTTGCCAATGGGAAGCTATCTTCACTAATGGCAGTTGGTATAAGAGCTAGAAAAGGAAGTCTTGTCCACGCCCATGCTTGTAACAACATGAGAGGTCCACCGATCTGTGTTGTCTTTCTCCCACTAGCCCTATCTAGGTTGCGATACAATACCGCAAGACACGCAGAACCCTAGCTTAAACATGCAAATTTTTCTAAATCGCCGAGAAGTTGGAGGTACTTTCCATGTACATGTAGTGTACTCTTATCAGGAACGGAAACCGTACCTAGAAGACACAATAAATATGCTCGTGCACGAATTACTATATTGTCCTGCATCAATCTGAGGTTGTCAGCATAATTTTGCAACTAACTTAAATTAATTGTATAATGGTCTATTTGTTGTGGTCGTGGTGCACCACCAAAAAGTTCAAAACATTGTTGGCAGAGTTGTTCTATATTGGTTCATGTGATTCCAGTAACAACTTGTTAGTGCACCCGAAGACCGAAAAGAATAGAGACATCCTCTAGTGTCACAGTGGCTTCGCCACACTGAAAATGAAAGGTGTGAGTTTCAGGACGCCACCTCTCCACTAGTGCATTAATTAAAGATTTGTTCAAGTCCATCCTACCAATTTGAGATACATCCCAAAATCCTGTGTATTGTAGGATTTCTTTGATTGACTCGTGAGGTGGAGACAACGGATTTATATGACGTGGATCCAATAATCTATCTCTCTGTTTCAAATAAAAAACAATAATATAAATAAATAATTTACACATAAATACAAAATAAATATTTCCGCAATAGATAAATTTGAAATTAAATTAAAAGACATGATTGGTATTCTGTAACTAATAATTAGTAATTAAAATTAATTAATAATTGAACTACTCTAATTAAAAATTAAACTAAACTACTCTTATTAAAAATTAAACTAAACTAATCTAACTAAAAACCAAACTAAATTAATAATTAAACTACTGCAATTAAAAATTAAACAAAACTAAACTTATATACTATACTGTAACTAATAATTAGTAATTAAATAATTGAACTACTCTAATTAAAAATTAAACTAAACTACTCTTATTTAAAATTAAACTAAACTACTATTATTAAAAATTAAACTAAACTACTCTAACTAAAAATCAAAGCTAAACTAAATTAATAAATTAAATATCTATCTCTCTATTTCTCTTAAAATCTACAATGGGATAAATAATTAAATATAATAATACATATAAAATAAATAAATATGAAAAAATTCATAAAATATAATTTAATAATAATTAAACTAAACTTAACTAATTTAAATTTGTCTACTATAATTAATAATTATTAATTAACAAACTAAATAAATACTTGCACCATTAGAAAATTAAAAATTAAACATGTATCTAAAATTATGAATGTTAAACCACTTAAAAATTAGTCTACTGTTATTAATTATTATTAAATTAATTAATTTTAAAAAATATATAACACTACACTACTTCAACTAACATAAGTTAAGTTACTACTACAATAAATTTAAAATACTGTTGTTAGGTGTTTTTAACACAATTAATTTAAAATACTACAATAAATTAAACTAAACTACCATTAATTAAAACAAATCATACTACTTTAATCAAATTACAGTAATAACAAAACATAAAATACTTACTCAATTTAAAATATTCACTGCAATATGTTCATCTCTGTTCATAGTAACATCACGTTTGACTCTAGGCATTTTCTCTACTAATATGATGTATTACTACTAAAACTCATAAAACCACAAATTTTACTCTTCACTCTCGAGCTCTCTCAATTGAAGCTGCTAAGCTACTGAACATCACTCAACTCACCAAGGAAGAAGTGCACTCTCATTCACTCACCCTTACATTATTTATACACAATTTTAAAACTTTACTATGCTGCCATGTAGGAGACAAGCATCATAGCTCTGCAGACAAGACAATAAGCATGATAAGCTTTTCAGCAACCCAATTTCAAGGGTACAAAATTCGCTAATAGCGAAATAAGCACCGCCAAATAATAACATTGACAAGTCTGACGGCATTGTAAGCGAGGCTGTCTATTACAGCTTTCTCTCTTTTCAACAAGTCATACTTTTCAGTTCGAACTTTGACTAGATTTCCAGTACCAATTTCTCTTATAGCGAAATTTGAACAAACAAATTTTCCCAATGTCATTATTGTTTGACTACGTATTTTTTTACTTTTTCAATGTTACTTATTTTGCTAGTAGCGAAATTGGTAACGTATACAACACATTTTTAATATTTCACAACTTACAATATCTTGACAATACATTCATTCACATACCATATAGAAAATAATTTCCCGTTTTTATCATTTTATATAGGAATATATATAATGGTTGTATATTAATATATATTATTGATTTATGTTATAATCTAAAAGCTTATACTCTCTACGAATGTAACATTGAAATGCATTTCTTAATTAATTTTTTTCATTATCAATAATAACGTTTCTTTATAGTTAGTCATAGTCAGATTAACTTTAATTTCAAATATCAATGGAAAAAATAAATAATAAAATATTAAGCATCAATATCTAATTACTTATTTTTAAAATATCAATTTGAGAATTTGAAGTAAATAATGTATTGAATTTGATATTAATTGAAAAAGCTGCACAACTACATAAAAGAATCATTGCATGCTTCATCTTTCAAATCAACTTCACTATGTTTTATGACATTTACACTACAACTTGTTTTGTTTACAAAACTTGGTACATATATTATATTTTATATGTTTATAAACAATGTAAGATTTGAAGGTTGGCTGAATGACTATTATTATAAGAGTGTTGCTATTTGTAGAATAAAAAATCAGCCAAAATCAGCCCATATAAAGATTTTAGGTCACAAATATTTCAGCCACTAAAAACTAACTACTTAGAGATAATTTTTTTTGGGCAAAAGGTTGTCATTTGGGCCCATTGACTGGTTTGGTTGATTATCCATTATTCACCAAACATTTTCTTTAAATTTGTTACCCACAACATTATCTTCATCCATATACTCTTTTACCTCTTACACACAATTATTACAACCATAATTCTAGTTGGAATAATTTTATACTATTACTCTTTATTAAAATTTATTACACAATGGTGATTCAAGATTTTATAATTAAAAAAAATTGTACAAGAAAAATATTATTAAGTCCATAACATGCATATTTATTTATCAACATGTTAAGCTGGTAAAATTTAATTAGCAATCAAGAAGTTTTTGTGTAACACCCTACTAGATAGCCCTTAGTGCTATAGTCATTTAGGGCCATTTCATAAGGATTACCTCCCGTTATCATACTTATACTTGTTTTTGAAATGCATATACGCGAAAAATACATGAGAGAATTTTTCGAAAATCTTTTGCGGAATATAAACATAAGGGCATTGCGTATAATATAACGATAATATATAACACACGATATGGTCTGAAAAATACCTCATAAAATAAATGAAATTAAACAAACATAGTCTACCCAAACATACAATCAAGAAAGTAAATAATAATAGGTGTCATCTCATGAGCCTAAAACTGAGACCCATAAGACTCCACAATACAAATCCATAAACTGAAATATAAATGCCGGATAACATATGTCCGGACTCAGAGTAAATTCAAATAACTGCTAACATCCAAAAGAAACGCAATCCATAACGAAAACTGATAAGTCTAGAAATAGAATAAAATCCATGAAGCTAAAGCTGTGCGGGCTCCTCATCCGCTCTTGTATCCTGCTGAATCTCATCATCTAACATGGGGGAAAATGTGGAGTGAATACTAGGAAGTAACTCAGTAGGGGAGCCGCTCCGGATTTATTAATAAAATAGGTGTAGCAAGAACGAATCCAATTTCAGTTATAAGTTCAAAAACCATCTTTCCCGGAACGACTTACCTAAGTGCCTCTTGTTCATTTTACATCAAACATACATTATACATAAGTATATCTTTCGTGTGTGTGCTCTACGTGCTATCTAGTCATATAGGGAAGACTTAATCAAATATCTTGCAACGTTTTCTTAAACTTTACTGTATTGCAATCTCATATCAGTCTATCTTTTATTATGTCTTATGGCGTATCCACCCTCCTGTAACCTCCGCTGCACCGACCCCTAGGCATGAGCTCATCCTAACGAAATGGGGATAAGGGGAATATTCACCAACTGCAAGTGAAGGACCTGTAGCGCCGAGGATGCCAACCCCCTCCTACAACCTCTCAATCACAAGCTAAAGGATACTATGTATCTTTGTGCCACCCAGTGACGTCTTTGTTAACTACGCGCCACCCGGTAATGTCTTAACCACATATATGCGCCACCCAGTGACGTCTCAACTCACAACACATAACATACACATGCATCACATAATTCACATAAACATATATTATCATCATTTATCTCATGTAAACATAACATATCAACACATCATCACCCAATCAACATTTAAATTTGCATACAAATCATAATTAACTCATACATATCATCCATACTGGTTGTAGAACGCATTAGGGTGCATAAAGTGTCAAAACAGTTCATTTTCGCACTAACAGCACTGTTGTAGTCGATTACATATGCTGGTAATCGATTACTGTAATCAATTACATGGGCTGGTAATCGATTACTGTAATCGATTACGCAACTCTGTAATCGATTAATAGAGAACAATGTTTTCTCGCGATTGGAAATTCAGACATCGTAATCGATTACGAAGCCGTGTAATCGATTACGAAGTCGTGAAATACGATTCTAGAGTTCCAAAAACACGATTTTCAATAGCCATTGGCCAAAATATGAACCTAACATCGTCCCAATCGATAGAAAACAATGACATACCAATATCAAACATAAAAATACGTTTAAAACACTTTTCAATTTGTAAAACCCCTTTCTTTTTCAAAATCAATTTCATAAATCAACCCTTTTCATGAATCCTAATGAGAAAAACAACATCATTCCAATGCTTCATAAATTCATCAACATACATGCAATTACATGACGTTTAGAATGCCTAACCCCTACCTCTTGAAGACAAATTCTTATTCTAGACGAAACCCTTGCTTCACGAATGGCCCGACTCCAACGATGACCCTTTTCGGAGAAAAACAACCGGTAGAAACGTCCGGCTCGGTGAGAGGATCAAGAATATGTAATTATTTTTGGGATTGGGTGAGTATTTGTGGGTGTTTCTTGACGTGGAATGGCTATGGTTTTGAGAGCTTTTGAGAGAAAAGCAGTGGAGGCTCTGGATGATGAGAGAGAGTGTTTTTGATCAAATGAGGTGGAAAATAGGGTTTACATTCGTATATGTTGAGTTAATAGGGTTTTAGAGTCATCGTGAGGCCCGCCTGTCACTTAAAACATATAAAAACGCGCTCTGCGCACATGGTAATCGATTACATCGAACTCGTAATCGATTACATGGTTCTATAATCGATTACAGACCTCTGAAATTCCCAAAGATGAAACTCGACAGGGATGTAATCGATTACCAAGGAGCTATAATCGATTACTGGGTTTGAAAAATGCCCCAAAACACTTCCAAAGTGTCTCAACTCATACAATAACAATCTTACATCCATAATAACTTAATATAACATCCAAACACACATAAATACTCACAAAAGCACATAACATATATACTTTAAACTAGGGGAAACATGTTCACTCAAATCCAATTAAGTTCCAATCAAAGTCCATTACCCTTAATTTCCTTTAATTAGGACTTATTAAAGATCGGAGTGTTACATTTCTCCCCCCTTAAAAGAATTTCGTCCTCGAAACTCGTACCTGAAAACATAGATGGAAACTGGCGACGCATCTCGTCCTCCAATTCCCATGTGAAGTCTCCTAACCGACCTCCGCCCCAAGCCACTTTGACCAAAGGCACATCCTTCTGTCTTAACCTCTTTACGCTGCGGTCAACGATACTCATAGGGGGCAACTCAAAACATAAATCATCCCTTAGTTGTACACTTTTTGGCTCTAAGACCTGACTAGGATCGGAGATGTACTTCCTCAATTAAGAAACATGGAAGACATCATGCAAGTTTGAAAGACTGGGAGGTAAGGCCACTCGGTAAGCAACTGGCCCGACACGACTTAAGACCTCGAAGGGACCAAGGTACCTAGGGCTAAGCTTCCTAACTTTCATGGCTCGTCCTATACCTGTCGTAGGGGTAACTCGCAGAAAAACATGCTCGCCTACTGAGAACTCTAAGGGTCGTCTCATCTGATCGGCATAGCTCTTCTGGCGGCTCTGGGCCGCGAGCATCCTCTCCCTAATCATCTTCACCTGCTCAGCCGTCTCCCTCACAAGGTCGGGTCCTAAAACGCTCGCCTCACCTGGGTCATGCCAAGACAAGGGTGATCTGCACTTCCTCCCATACAAAGCCTCGAAAGGAACCATCCCTATACTCGCTTGGTAGCTGTTGTTGTAGGAGAACTCTATCAAGGGCAACAACTTGTCCCAACTTCAAAGACCATCTAACACGCATGCCCTCAACATGACCTCTAGAGTCTGAATAGTCCTTTCAGACTCCGTCTGTGGATGATATGCCGTGCTCATGCTCAACTCTGAACCGAGCGCTTTCTGGAAAACTCTCCAGAAACGAGACGCGAACCTCGGATCACGATTCGAGACTATCGTCTTCGGCACACCATGTAGCTTCACCACCTCCCGAACATAGATCTCCGCTAACCTCTCTAGAGGGTAGGTCATCCTGATCGCCTGAAAGTGAACCGACTTGGTCAGCCGATCAACGATAACCCACACCGCATCGTGCCCTGCCTGAGTCCTCGACAACCCAGACACGAAGTCCATGGATATGCTCTCCCACTTCCACTCTAGCACA
Organism: Aeschynomene evenia; assembly: GCA_013621005.1. Lineage (NCBI taxonomy): Eukaryota > Viridiplantae > Streptophyta > Magnoliopsida > Fabales > Fabaceae > Aeschynomene > Aeschynomene evenia. Next base: position 13,571,883 of record CM024272.1, read on the forward strand.
CTCAGCGGTTGTAGCAGTCCTGACATCCTCCTATGCTCCGCCTTCACTTTGTGACATACTAGACACTTACTAACCTATTCTGCTACGTCTCTCTTCAGTCCTTGCCACCAGAACATCTTCCTCAAGTCCTGGTACATCTTATCTATCCCAGGATGAATGGTGAAATGGCTCTTATGAGTCTCCTCCAGAATCTGTCTATGAAGGTCACCACTCGCAGGAACGCACACACGCCCCTCAAACCTCCATAACTCATCTCCGTCCACTGCAAAACTTTGCAATCTCCCCTCGCAGACCGCCTTCAATACCTTTCCGAACTCCTCGTCTTCCTGCTGCGCTCTTGCAATCTCCCTCAGAAAAACGCTCGACACCTGAAGATGGCTCACTCTCACACTGGTGGGGGTAACGGTAACTCCTAGGTCCAAGTTCCTAAACTGCTCTATCATTTGGGCCTCTCTGACCATCATGTGGGCTATGCTCACCGTCCTACGACTTAACGCGTCCGCAACCACATTCGCCTTCCTTGGATGGTAGTTCAGCTCGAAATCATAATCTTTCAGGAACTCCATCCAGCGCCTCTGCCTCATATTCAGCTCCTTCTGATCAAACAAATACCTGAGACTCTTGTGATCAGAGAACACCTCGAACCTGACCCCATACAGGTAATGTCTCCACATCTTCAGAGCAAACACCACTGCCGCAAGCTCCAAGTCATGAGTCGAGTAATTAAGCTCGTGTGGCTTCAACTGCCGTAAAACATATGCCACAAAGCTGCGATGCTGCATTAGCACGCATCCCAACCCCTTCCCTGAAGCATCATAGTAAACCTCAAATGGCTCATTGGGGTCTGGTAGTGTAAGCACTGGAGTCGAGGTCAACCTTTTCTTCAACTCCGTGAAACTACTCTCGCACTCCTCCGACCAAACGAAAGCAGCATTCTTCCTAGTAAGCTTCGTCAAGGGTAATGCTATCTGGGAGAAGTTCGAAATGAACCTTCGGTAATATCCGGCTAGCCCAAGGAAGCTCCGAATCTCAGTCACCGTAGTAGGTCGCTCCCAGCTCATCACAACCTCTATCTTACTAGGGTCCACGGAGATACCTCCCTTCGACACAACGTGCCCTAAAAACTTCACCTCCTCCATCCAGAATTCGCACTTTGACAGATTCGCGAACAACTTCTTCTCTCTCAGCACCTCCAGCACCACCTTCAGGTGGCTCTCATGCTCCTCACGCGTCTTCGAATAGATCAGAATGTCGTCAATGAAGACAACAACGAACCTATCCAAATAGGGTCTAAAGATCCTGTTCATGTAGTCCATGAACACCGCAGGAGCATTGGTCAGCCCAAAGGACATGACCGTAAACTCGTAGTGACCATAACGAGTCCTGAAAGCCGTCTTCGGGATATCCTCATCCCTCACACGAATCTGATGGTATCCTGACCTCAAGTCTATCTTCAAAAACACCTGGGCACCTCTCAGCTTGTAACACCCCGCTACTTAGGGGTGTCCGTGCGAAGGGCACTAACCCAACGAACACGCTACTAGGACCTTAAACTGGAATTAATATCATCTTAATAACTGGATAACTGTTAACTGAATTAACTGCAATATACTGTTCATCATAAATCATAACTGCACTGTAAAGATAACTGAATCTTAAACTGAAAGGAATCCTGCCTCTAGTGTCTGGAGCGACTATTACATAAACAAACTGTTCAATACTATAACTTAAAATGAAATGGAAAATCTAAACAAAGGAGAACTGAGAAGGCTCCACGTCAGAAGCAGAGCTCACCAAGGATGATAGCTGTGACCTCTACTGGATCAGGGGCTCTTCGTCTGCGGTAGGATCGTACTCTGAAAAACATGGTTGACGAGGGATGAGTCGTCGACTCAGTGAAGGGATAATGCATGCAATGCAACACTCACAACATATATATATATATATATCACATACAACATGTTATCATCCAGTCAAACAATCCTGTCGAGTTATCACACTAAAGCAACCCAAGCCTACATCTGTGTAACTGTATATATGTATCTGCATCTGTGAACTAACTCTCAGCACGCGTCTAGAGTATAGTCCCTAACTGCCCCACGAAGGGTGTATCTGTCACCAAGCCGTCCGGTAACCGGGATCGGAACATGCTTGGCGGGCTTGGGCAACTCACTCTTAACTAGCACACCATACTAAGATACCGGGATCTGACCTCCGGCCATAGCGTCTGACGTATACTAATTAGGGTGGTGCGATTACTCAAGACAGTCAACAAGTAATACAATCATCACATATCGTATCATAACCTTTAATTACATTTATTATCTTTTAATTAATCACATGTTATCATGACGTATATAGAAATACATAACATCCAGTCCAGTCAACATGTATAGCATAACATAACTTAGAAGAAACTAAAATCCTATAATTACCTACTAAGTCGCTACTACCTAACACATCACTACACCTAACCACCTAGCATGTTACTAACTACTACTACTCCTACTACTACAAACACATGCAATATATATATAACTTATTATTTATCTTGCCTAATTAACTAGTGATCATACAAATATATATGCTATAAATGCTGAACTACATACAAGATCTCCACTCACCTGGATAATCCTGAGACTGAAGAGGACCGAACGCTCTGTCCCCAGCTACTGGAACTGTATTTGCACCTGTAGTGCAAAAGACATATCAGAACCGCTTAAAGAAGAAAAGAACGAAACTTTGAACTACTGCTGCGTATCACACCTTCGCTGGCGAGCTACTACCTCTCGCTAGCGAAGGCCAGGTCGCTGGCGAGCTCCTCCTGCTCGCTGGCGACCACCACGCAGAAAAGGGCAAAAACGACTTTTACTCACCGTCGGGAAATTACTCGAGCAGAGTATCCCCAAGACGTCGAGCTCACACTATCGAAGAAAGCCCAAAGCACTGCTTTGAAAAGGCTAAGCGTGAGATGTGAGTTGTGAGGTGACCATACCTCTCATATATATAGGGTGAGGGGGAGAAGGCTGAGCCAAACTTAACCAACGTGGGACTTCGTTTTGGTCGCTAGCGACAAGAACACGGTCGCTAGCGACAAGCTCGTCGCTGACGAGCACTGGCTGCTCGCTAGCTAGCGCCTTCTGACAGCAACGCTGAGACGTGCGTTTCTGTACGATGTGGGACTTGGTCCCATCGCCAGCGACCCGCAGGTGGTCGCTGGCGACAAGATACTCGCTAGCGGAAGCTGTCTGCTCGCTAGCGAGTCCCCTCTGACAGCAACTTGCTGACGTGTACCCACGTGTCCTAAAGAGAGTCCTTCCTAAGGGATACTATGATACGGGGTATCACACAGCTGGTCCATCAAATCGTCTATCCTAGGCAGCGGGTACTTGTTCTTGATGGTCACTTTGTTCAGCTGCCTGTAGTCTATGCACAACCTCATGTTCTCGTCCTTCTTCTTCACGAACAACACCGGCGCTCCCCAAGGTGATACACTTGGTCTGACAAACCTCTTCTCCAACAGCTCCTCCAACTGAGTCTTAAGCTCCGCCAACTCTCCGGGTGCTATGGATATGGGTCCCGTCCCGGGTACTAGGTCTATGGCAAACTCAACCTCTCTAGCTGGGGGAAACTCGGGTATGTCCTCAGGGAAAACCTCCGGGTAATCTCTCACTACGGGAAGCTCACTCAACACCTGACCCTTTACAACCTCACTAGCGGTGAGGAACATGTAAGCATAACTCGAAACCCCACAACAGTTAAGCCTAATGGCACTAACATATAGCTCTACAGGTGTGACTAATGCAGAAGGAAAGATCACAGATTTTGCATGGCAGTCAAGCAAGACTCGATTGGCGGACAACCAATCCATGCCTAAGATAATGCCTAGACCTGTCATGGGCAAGCAGATGAGATCAAAGATGAATGCTCTATTATCTATATGAAACCTACATCTCATGCAAACTAAACATGTCCTAAGGGGTGCAGTTGTAGGGGTAGATACTAGTAGATCATAAGGCAACTCTGACATGTGCAAACCTAGGCTCCTAGCATGATCATGTGATATGAATGAATGCGTGGCACCGGAATCATATAGTACAACTAAGGATTTTCCAAAAATCAAACATATACCCAGAATGAGATCGTCTGACCGCTCCGTGCCCTCCGCTGTGACCGTAAAAACCCTGCCCTAGTGTTGTAGCCTGTGAGAGGATGAAGGCTGAGATCCTCTAGCTGGGCACTCCCTAGCGTAGTGGCCTGGCATGCCACATCGAAAGCACACGCTCTGACCAGCTCTACACTGACCGCCATGAGGTTTGCCACAAGTGGCACATGGAGGTGGAGCGGGCAGTGCTCTAGGTGCCGCTGCTGGCCTCTGCTACTGTTGCGGCCTCTGCTACTGTAGTGGGCGAGGCTGAGGCTAAGACTTACGAGGCTGGCCGTAAGGCTGGAAGCGAGCAGGGCGGTTAGATTGTTGTGGCGTCGTGCCTTCCCCGGAACCTCAACCCTGAGAGGAGCCACTGGACGACTCGTCTCCTCCATTATCCTGCACGTGTCCACCATCCTGCTGTAATCCTTTATCTTCATGTGCTTCACCATCCTCAAAATGTTCTGGTTCAGCCCGGAGCAGTATTTCATGCACTTCCAAGTCTCCTTGGGGTTCTCCTGGTAGATCTATGAGAACCGGATGAGCTCCTCGAACTTGGCAGTGTACTCAGGTATGGTCATGGTGCCCTGGCGAAGGCTAAGAAACTCCAGCTCCTTGTCCTGACGGACTGACTCAGGGAAATATTTTTCATAAAACATGTCCTTAAACATGTCCCATGTGATAGGAATACCCGCCGCATCAAAAGCGCGACGAGCATCAGCCCACCAGGAGCGTGCCTCCATCTGAAGCATGAATGTAGCCAGCTGAGTCTTCTGAATTTCCGTGCATGAAACCACCGTGAAGATGTCCTCGATGCCCCTCAACCAATTCTCGGCCTCAGAAGGATTGGTGGTGGTGATGTCCTCCTAAAGTCAGCAAAATACGTATTGCCTGTACCATTACCCGCTGGTGGTGGCGCTGCGCGCTGCTGAGTCATGTGATCCACCATGCGGTTCATGGCCCTAGCCATCTCCATGATGACCTCAGCTAAAACCCCGCATCCTGTTTATTTTCTCCAGGGTGCTCCGTCTCTGGTTCGTCTCTAGTACGTCTGTGAGGTGTCATGTCCTTGTGCACACAAACAAGAAATATCGAGTTAATCAGACTCCACATTACAGTTATGTATGCACAATTACTATGATAGCCAAATAGTACGGTCACACACCTCGACACTAACTAATACACATAAGAAGTATGTGCATGACAAACTAACGTGACATGCAACAATAGCATAACAGGTCCATTACCCCAAGCCCTGTAAGGAAGGACCCACTCTGATACCAAAATGTAACACCCTACTAGATAGCCCTTAGTGCTATAGTCATTTAGGGCCATTTCATAAGGGTTACCTCCCGTTATCATACTTATACTTGTTTTTGAAATGCATATACGCGAAAAATACATGAGAGAATTTTTCGAAAATCGTTTGCGGAATATAAACATGAGGGCATTGCGTATAATATAACGATAATATATAACACACGATATGGTCTGAAAAATACCTCATATAATAAATGAAATTAAACAAACATAGTCTACCCAAACATACAATCAAGAAAGTAAATAATAATAGGTGTCATCTCATGAGCCTAAAACTGAGACCCATAAGACTCCACAATACAAATTCATAAACTGAAATATAAATGCCGGCTAACATATGTCCGGACTCAGAGTAAATGCAAATAACTGCTAACATCCAAAAGAAACGCAATCCATAACGAAAACTGATAAGTCTAGAAATAGAATAAAATCCATGAAGCTAAAGCTGTGCGGGCTCCTCATCGGCTCCTGTATCCTGCTGAATCTCATCATCTAACATGGGGGAAAAACGTGGGGTGAGTACTGGGAAGTAACTCAGTAGGGGAGCCGTTCCGGGTTTATTAATAAAATAGGTGTAGCATGAATGAATCCAATTTCAGTTATAAGTTCAAAAACCATCTTTCCCGGAATGACTTACCTAAGTGCCTCTTGTTCATTTTACATCAAACATACATTATACATAAGTATATCTTTCGTGTGTGTGCTCTACGTGTCATCTAGTCATACATGGAAAACTTAATCAAATATCTTGCTACGTTTCCTTAAAATTTACTGTATTGCAATCTCATATCATTCTATCTCTTATTGTGTCTTATGGCCTATCCACCCTCCTGTAACCTCCGCTGCACCAACCCCTAGGCATGAGCTCATTATAACGAAATGGGGAAAAGGAGGATATTCACCAACTGCAAGTGAAGGACCTGTAGCGCGGAGGATGCCAACCCCCTCCTACGACCTCTCAATCACAAGCTGAAGGCTACTATGTATCTTTGCGCCACCCAGTGACGTCTTTGTTAACTACGCGCCACACGGTGACGTCTTAACCACATATATGCACCACCCAGTGACGTCTCAACTCACAACACATAACATACACAAGCATCACATAATTCACATAATTCACATAAACATATATTATCATCATTTATCTCATGTAAACATAACATATCAACACATCATCACCCAATCAGCATTTAAACTTGCATACAAATCATAATTAACTCATACATATCATCCATATTGGTTGTAGAACGCATTAGGATGCATAAAGGGTCAAAACAGTTCATTTTCGCACTAACATCATTGTTGTAATCGATTACGCAGCTCTGTAATCGATTAACAGAGAACAACGTTTTCTCGCGATTGGAAATTCAGACATTGTAATTGATTACGAAGCCGTGTAATCGATTACGAAGTCGTGAAATACGATTCTAGAGTTCCAAAAACACGATTTTCAATAGCCATTTGCCAAAATATGAACCTAACATCGTCTCAATCGATAGAAAACATTGTCATGCCAATATCAAACATAAAAATACGTTTAAAGCATTTTTCAATTTGTAAAACCCCTTTCTTTTTCAAAATCAATTTCATAAATCAACCCTTTCATGAACCCTAATGGGAAAAACAACAACATCATTCCAATGCTTCATAAATTCGTCAACATACATGCAATTACATGACGTTTAGAATGCCTAACCCCTACCTCTTGAAGACAAATCCTTGTTCTAGACGAAACCCTAGCATCACGAATGGCCCGACTCCAACGATGACCCTTTCCGGAGAAAAACAACCGGTAGAAACGTCTGGCTCGGTGAGATGATCAAGAATATGTAATTATTTTTGGGATTGAGTGAGTATTTGTGGGTGTTTCTTGACGTAGAATGGCTATGGCTTTGAGAGCTTTTGAGAAAAAAGCAGTGGAGGCTCTGGGATGATGACAGAGAGTGTTTTTGATCGAATGAGGTGGAAAATAAGGTTTACATTCGTATATGCTGAGCTAATAGGGTTTAAGAGTCATCGTGGGGCTCGCCCGTCACTTAAAACATATAAAAACGCGCTCTGCGTACGTGGTAATCAATTACATCGAACTCGTAATCGATTACGTGGTTCTGTAATCGATTACAGACCTTTGAAATGCCCAAAGATGAAACTCGACAGGGCTGTAATCGATTACCAAGGAGTTGTAATCGATTACTGGGCCTGAAAAATGCCCCAAAACACTTCCAAAGTGTCTCAACTCATACAATAACAATCTTACATCAATAATAACTCAATATAACATCCAAACACACATAAATACTCACAAAAGCACATAACATAGACACTTTAAATCCAATTAAGTTCCAATCAAAGTCCATTACCCTTAATTTCCTTTAATTAGGACTTAATAAAGATCGGGGTGTTACATTTTGCATGGCTTAATTTTATATATAATTGTCTTTAATAACTTTGGTAGAAACATATGTCAATTACGTGTTACGTTTATCTTCTTAAATGATTATCATTCATGAATAAACTAATTCAATCAATTTTTATTTATAATTTGATATCATATCGAAACATTAATTGCATATGATATTAACAAAATATTACAACATACATAACATTACACAGAGTCTAATAAAATATACAAATACAAATAGCTATATCAAAGTTTCAATAGAAAAATTATATATTTAAAGCTTATATATGAAATATCATGTCCGAGATTTTTCAGTCATTGCAAAGTATTTCCAATAATTAGCTTGATTTGTGATCCACATTTCATTTGTACCTTATCCATTAAGATCAATCTTGCTAAATGATGATGTAAAATGCGTCTGTTTCATATAAATTTACTTAATATATTTGTAGGAGTAAGAAAAAAATCAATAGAGTATATAAATTAATTAAAAATTAATAAAACTCTAAAATCAAAAATTATAATGCACAAACCTTATTAAAATTGTTGGAATTACCGTCCCAATCATCATCAACATTATCCTGAAAAAACATAGGTAAAATTTAAATAATAAGTAGATGCTTTCATTGAATACCTACTGCATGGGTAGACATAGCAATAGTTTATATATATATATATATATATATAAAAGAAAGAAAAAACTTACTGATGCACTCTCATGATCACATTCAGAATTTGTAAATATACTGATGAATGAGGAGTTGTCAGAAACATAGTCCACAATCAAACTATCATTATAAATTTCAAGTTGTAAATTGGATGCATCAACCACAAATAAAAGATGTTTCCCAATAATAGAATTAAATATATCTGGATAGCTTTGACTTTGAAGTTCCTATATAGAAAAAAATAACAACAATAAATGTAATATAAGAAAGTCAATAATATATAATATTATTAATATTATTTGATTTATTATAATCCAATCGAAAATTATAAATATCAATACAACAAAATTGATCATTTTTAACATGTAATTGTCAAATAGTGTTGATAAAAATATTGTCAAAAAAAGATATATTGATATTTATTGGCCGTTGAAAATAGTCATAAATTTTTCTTTGACAATTAATGGCTGTTGAAAATAATCAAAAACAAGTTTTAAGTATTTTCAACGAACACTAATTGCCAATATTACTTTTATTGACAATACTTTTACTGACACATTAAATGTTGAAAATGCTCATTTTTCTAGCAGCGTATAAAACTTCATCACTTAACTGTTTCAGATGTATTTTTTTCAACACAAATATCAATGCAGCTTTTATTAAAAAAAAAGCCACTTCTCAATCGTCTAGTATGAAAATATCAAATCCAATTGTTGATTCAACTTCCAATTTAATTCTGAATTTATTACAAAATAATATGGAACATACCTTGCTTACTACAAATTGCAAAAAAGAAGCTAAAAAAGATAACTTCACTACATTATTTGGAACACACTATAATACATAGATACCTTAGTATAACAAATTCAGCATAGCAGCGACAATTTGAACAAAAGTCCATTTCAAATAGCAAAGAAACTTTATTACCACATATGCATGTTGTAACACCCTAATAATTATCTCTTTATGCTTAAGTCATATTGAGTTAATTATCGGAAATTAACATCTTGTTTCAGAGATTAAAGTTGAATAAAGTAATAATGCGCGGAAAATAGGGCCGATTTGTTTTTCAAAAGAAAACGGAAGTTTAAAACTCGGCTTGTGCGGAATATCTTATATGAATAATATATCATTGTAAGAGCTACTCATGTAAATACATAACATTAGAACACACAAAGGTGGCCCACATGTACATAAATATAGTTCTACAGTATCTAGAATACATATAACACCATAACTAGTACAAGTATATAGTGATGGAACTTTTGAGGAAGTCATAAGCTTGTACAGCCACTTATAACTTCCTTAAAGGTTCCCAAAAAGATGACAAAAGTCATAAAACGTAAATACAAGACATAAACGGAAGTAAGCTAATATCCTAAGTCTTCTGGAATCCAGCTCCGAATCCATGTATGCTCCGAAGTATTTAACCTGTAGATGTACCGGTACCCCTGTCTGTATCTAGAACAAAAGTGGTGGAATAGGGTGAGCTCCATGGACTCAGTAGAGGGATCACTCCGGTTTAGTATAAAAACAGTGTAATATGCAAGATTTACTTTATTGGAAATTTCATAAATCAATTTATATCCGGAGTGTCTTACCTATATGCATCTTGATTAATATGTATGCAATATATATAAATCTGAAGGCATCACTACTTACTGAATTTCTGATTGGTACATATACATAGACTCATCCTTAATAGGTGCACATTAAACCTTTATTTGAAATTGGCATTAACCCTCTTATCTCTCTCTACCTCCACATCACCAAATCCCAAGACTATGAGCTCATATCTCTCTAGTTTCTACTAGAAACACGGGGAAAGAGGGGTTTCTCACCTTCCCTTACCAGTGATGTCAGTGACCGAGGTTGCCAATCCTCCCTTACTGACGACACTAGTGACCGAAGGTTACAATTGCTTACTTGATCTACTATTGTCTTTCTTTCATATTCAAATTATCATAACTTGACTTGTCATAGCAATACAACATGTAACCACATACACAATTGAACATCTTATTCTGGAATTTAAGTGTAAATCATTCACAACATGCTTATTTCATAACTCCCTTGAAAACATATCATTTTGTACATAATTGCACCTACATGTCATTTTTTTTAAAATTTGCTTAATTCTTTTCATAATCATCATTATCTATTTTAAACATATATAATAAACTTGTTACAGCAGTTTAGATCCTCAGAAAAGGGTTAGAAATCATTAAAATGCAAAATCACAAAATTCAGCATTTTTAAACAATTCTACAGAATTCTGCGAAATGGGCGCTAGCGCGTGCTCTGTGGCCGCTAGCGTCCAATAACGCACGACCACTCGCTAGCGCCTAATGTATGGACGCTAGCGCGTGGTCATTCGCTTGCGGCTATGATTTGGCCGCTAGCGCGTGTCCCGACTCTGCATTCAAACCAGTTTCAGAACAGCCTTCATACTCGAGCATATAATGATTTCTAACCGATCCTTATGCATGAAAACACACAAATATGTATCATAACATTAATCTAAACCCCTACCTCTTGTAGTTTAACCCTCTAACACCAAGAATCACCTTGTTCTTCCTTGAGCTACTTGCTTAACACTCTAACTAACTTTTGATGATGATGAAGATGATCCTAGAGCCTCTGATGATATATGTTAGGTCTAAAATGAAGGAAATAAGATAAGGGATTCGGATATGGGGTCAGATTCTATGTGTATTGAGTTTTGGATGGTGTGGTGATGAGTTTTGTTAAGTTTGGAGGATATGGAGTTGAGAGAATTTTGGTTTGAAGGGTTAGAGGCTTTGAGATTGTGTTTTCTGAAGGTTATGTGGTTCCTTCAGAGGTAGGTAAGGGTTTTGGGACGGAAGGGGGCTAAGGGAAATTTTAAAAGATGGAGGATGTAACAGAAAATGCAAAAATTGTAGAAATGTTGTTCTGTCCTCGAGCTGGTCGCTAGCGCGTGTTTCACGGTCGCTAAAACACGCGCTAGCGACCGCTCTCACCGCATTACCCGCTAGCGCCTTCTTACTGTCGCTAGCGAGGGACCTCTACCGACTCATCCGCTAGCGAGCTAAGCTGGCCGCTAGCGACGAGTACTGCTACATGACGGTAGCAACAAGCAAAATACTCCAAAAATTCCTATAATGCCTCTAACTCACTCCGAACCTTTACCAACAATTCCTATTAGTACTTATACACTTGGGCAAACATACTCTTGCCAAAATTACCATTTATTTCTTAAATTCCCTACCTAGATCATCATTCTTAATTCAAGTTTACATTATACTAACTTCTCAATCTTATGCAATGCACTTATCACTTCTAACACACATTTTCCACATAGTACACATAACACATATTTAGTCAATCATACATGTCAAAAATACATATTAACACACATATATCCTAGTTATGCCTTGATTGAAGCGATTTTCGCTAAATCCCTCCAATTAAAGCATAATTAGGATTTTGGGGTCTTACATTCTCCCCCCCTTAAAAAGAATTTCGCCCTCGAAATTCAATACCTGTAAATAGAGTCGGATGCAACTCTCTCATCTCTTCCTCTCTTTCCCATGTATATTCCTCCGCTCTCCCCCGCCCCCAGGCCACCTTCACCAATGGAACGGTCTTATTCCTTAAATTCTTGATACTCCGGTCTAATATTCGGGTAGGAGGTAAAGGGAAAGTTAAGTCATCTTTTAGTTGTACCTCTTCGATTTCTAATACATGACTCAGATCAGAATTGTACTTCCGGAGTTGTGATACATGGAAAACATTGTGAAGGTTTGACAATTTTGGAGGTAAAGCAATACGGTATGCGACTGGACCTATACGATTTAGGATTTGAAATGGACCTAAGTATCTAGGACTCAACTTCTTGACTTTAATTGCTCTACCTATTCCTGTGGTAGGGGTCACTCGTAAAAACACATGATCCCCAGCCTCAAATTCCAATGGCCTACGCCGATGATCCGCATAACTCTTTTGACGACTTTGAGCCGTCAAGAGCCTTTCCCTGATTCTTTGGATTTGTTCTGTGGTTTCTCTCACCAACTCAGGTCCTAGGGTACTCTTTTCTCCCGGATCATACCAACACAGCGGAGAACGACACTTCCTTCCATACAACGCTTCAAAGGGTGCCATCCTTATGCTAGCATGGAAGCTATTGTTGTAGGAAAACTCAACTAGAGGCAACATCTTATCCCAACTACCCTTATCGTCCAAAACACACGATCTCAATGAAGGTGTGTGTTAGCACGAGAAGGGGGGGTTGAATTGTGCTAGGATTTTCAAAATACTCTTCTAAAACTCTTTCTTTCAAAAACACTTCTCAGAAGGGTATCCTTTTGAGTCGCAGCGGAGAGTCCTTCTGAGAAAGTAAGGTTTCTCAGAACCTTTGCTTTCTGAGAAGATCAACCTTCTTGGTGATTTCTAAAACTTGTAGATTATAACTATCAAGTGTAAATACTTGTAGTTATAATGAAAGAGTGTTAGTATAATAATAACTATATTAACATGATAATATATTCAAGATATACATGAGATATTAACATAGTTGTAGCAACTAGAAACCATGTATAGAGACACTTTCTAGATAAGTTATCTAATATGAAGAATTAGGAACTTATTCAAGATAATATCTACGCTCATAATAATATACTATAAACTTCAGAAACACATTCTTGTTCAGAGAGAAATGGTCATAGAGCCTCAGAACCCTCATACGGAGTTTCTGATATTACTTTCTGGTGAGAGCATAATTTGTACTGGTTCATTACGTTATTAATATCTCTCACCCCAGTCATCGAATCAAAGATCCAACCGTTCAAATGTTAGAACTATGTGTCCTTAACATTCTCATAAATTTTCAGCTCGATCCAACAGTTAACGAATCCGTATATGAAGAATTACGATGACTGGTTTATAGAAAATCTGCTCCAAGAACTCATTATGTTCTTGCACGTTTTCACTTCAAAAGTTGTCTTTCTCTCTGATGTAATTTTCTGATAGAAAAAGCTAGTTAATATCATGCATCTTATACTTTATATAGAGTGTGAATTAAGATAAAGATTAAGCAACTAGAAATTAAACTAGCAATAAAGTTCAGAGAGAAGTATAGAAAGTGAACACAATTTTATACTGGTTCGGCCAATGATGTCTACATCCAGTTCTCAAACAATTGTTTGAGTTCCACTAACTTTCTTCAAAGTTACAGATATTATCAAGCCTTCTCAGGCTCTCTCAAGTATTCTTTCTTCTAGCCTCTTCAGGCTCTGCAGTGAATATTCTTTCCACAAGCCTTTCCAGGCTAAGCATGGATATTCTTTCCTATCGAAGCCTTCCCAGGCTCCCTCAGGATATTCTTCTTATTGTGCCTTCCCAGGCAACCTTGCCTTTAACACGTAAAGGACTTCCACCACTTCACAACCCAAAGTGGATTTCCTTGCCTCATTACGAGGACTTCCTTGCCTTAAACAATTGAGGACTTTTTACTCCACTCTTATAAGTAAGAGATTAGTATTCTTTCATCAAGCCACTTCTGGCTTCTCTTGCTTAACTCAACACCATGAGCAAGACTAGTATTCTTTGATTGGCCTCTTCAGGCTACTTGCTCATTTACCATGAGACTTTTACAAGTATTCTTTTCCTAGCCTCTTCAGGCTCTAATTGCTCAACTCCACATGAGTGAGACTTTTACAAATAAATACAGATTTGTGTTTGAAAAGTGTGTGCGTAAAGCACTTACAAACAAATGCTTAAGGACTTTGAATGAACAAAGGATATCCTTAAACAACTCCTATTCAAAGCTTGCAACAACAAGGATATTATCTAGTGAAAGGATAAGAATAGAAGATTTCAAGAAATTTTCTTTTGAGAGAAAATTTCTCTTCTACAGAATCTCGGGTTTCTCAAGGAATATGAGTAGAAAAGATTTGATTTAATTCCTTAGAGTGACCCTAGATGCTGTTAGTGATGTGTTACAAAGTTGAATTAATGTTCTAACACCACTAGGAAATTTGGCAGCATTGCAGCAACGTGCAAGCTCACTTTGTGTCTTGTTGGGAGCTTATTTATAGCCTTTTCCAGATTATGGCCGTTGTGCACAGTTCCAAGACTTTCTGATATGTCCTTCTGAGAGACTACCTTCTGAGAGCTTTCTGAGAGGACTGCTTTCTGAGAGCTTTCCGAGAGTACTGCCTTCTGAGAGCTTTCTGAGAGGACTGCCTTCTGAGAGCTTTCTGAGAGGACTGCCTTCTGAGAGCTTTCTGAGAGGACTGCCTTCTGAGAGCTTTCTGAGAGGACTGCTTTCTGAGAGCTTTCCGAGAGTACTGCCTTCTGAGAGCTTTCTGAGATGACTGCCTTCTGAGAGCTTTCTGAGAGGACTGCTTTCTGAGAATTTGTGCTTCTCACAAATTCTATTCAGCCTTCTGAGAAAACTGCTCTCTCATAACCAAGTCAGCACTTCATGAGAAGGCTGATGCATCTTCTTGATGTGTCTTGACTAACCCAATGAGAAGTTTCTGAAAGAATTTCTTCCTTCCTTAATGATGTATCTTCTCATTCAAGATGCCTTGATTAGATCAGAGGGTGATTCCTCAGATGTAGATTTTTCTCAGCTTCTTGAAGGAACTTCTTGGACAGCTTTCTCATAAGCTCACAGCTTCTGAGAGCTTCTCAGATGCTGGCTTTCTGAACCTTCTCCGGAAGGTGTATCTTCTGATACTTACTCAGAAAGTCTCTTATGCTGCCTCAGAAAGTACTTTAGCATAGATCTTGATTTCCTTGAGTGCTTTCTGAATGATTCTTATCAGAATCCGATGCTTCCATTTAATCTTCTAGGACAGCTTTCTGGAGCTCGGCTTTCTCAAAAACTTTCAAGTCTTCTTAGAAGACTTTCTTGGCTTCTTGGAGGATGCTTTCGAGAAGTCTTCATGGTCTTGATATCTTCTCGGTTTATGAACAATTTCTTTATCAGAAACTTGAACTTCTTAGTTTCCAGAAACCTATTCTTGAAGTGTTCTGATATTGCAGCTTTCTCCAATCTTCTGGATGAGGTTGCCTTCTGAGAACTCAATCATTCATAGCCTTCTGAGAGGAACCCTTCTGAGTAAATTTTGTTTCCTTCTCAGAAACACTCTTTCACCTTGTTGCTTTCGAGACACCCTTTCTGATGCCTTCTTAGCTTTGAATATGTCTTGATACTTGAGGTTACTTAGTGTTGAATTTTAGCCTTCCACATATGAATGACAACTCATGCAATCCTTCTAAGAAGATTCTGAGTGCATTTCTCAGAGCGCTTTCTCATGTCTTCTTCGCAGGTTGCTCAATAGCTTTCTCATGCCTTGATTTCCTTTTGAGAGGCTTTGTTCTTCTTTCTTCTTGCGCTTATAGAGCCATGTGCTTTGAGTGCTTGTAGTTCCAACTTTCTTGTATATTTTAGCTATCTCAAATAGCTTTTTCACTGCACATATCAACACCCATTAAATTATTCTAACAAAATATTTTCTTTATATTAATTTGTTATCATTCAAAACCAAGTCTTTAATGATTTCCAATCATTAACACTTCTTGGAAGGGTGCTGGAGCTTACACTCAACATATCCTCTAGGGTTTGGATAGTCCGCTCGGACTGTCCATCAGTTTGTGGATGGTAAGCTGTGCTCATATGGAGTTCGGTTCCAAATGCCTCTTGCAAGGCCTCCCAAAAACGAGAAGTAAACCTCGGATCTCGATCCGAAATAATACTCTCGGGTACTCCGTGTAACCTTACAACCTCTCGGATGTATAAACTTGCTAACTTTTCTAAGGGATAGGTTACTCTGATGGGTAAAAAGTGAGCCGATTTCGTCAGTCGGTCTACTATTACCCAAATGACATCATTACCGGCTTGGGTTTTTGGTAATCCCACCACAAAATCCATAGCTATACTTTCCCACTTCCAATGAGGGATTTGCAGTGGTTGTAACATACCGGGTTCCTTTTGGTGCACAATCTTCACTTTTTGACACACTAAACACCGGTTTACCCAATCTGATACATCTTTCTTCATACCGGGCCACCAAAACATTTTCTTTAGATCTTGATACATCCTGGTTGCGCCCGGGGGAATGGTGAAGTGGCTTTTGTGAGCCTCCTCCATAATACTACTCCGGAGGTCACCATAAGCAGGTACACAGATTCTTCCTTTACATCTCCACAAACCATCTCCGTCCTTACTAAACCCTTCTGCTTTCTCGTCATTCGCCACCTGTACTAACTTTAGAAACTCCTCATCAATCTTTTGAGCTTGCATAATATCCTCCTTGAACTTACTAGAAACTGTGAGGTGACTAACCTTAACACTTGTCGGGGTAAATGAAACTCCTAGGTTAAGATTCCTGAAGTTCTCCAATAGTTCCGTCTCCTTTATCATTAAGTGAGACACATGAAGCAATTTGAGACTTAAAGAGTCCGCTACCGCGTTCGCTTTTCCCGGATGGTAGTTCAATCCAAAATCATAATCTTTTAAAAATTCCATCCATCGTCTTTGCCTCATGTTTAGTTCTTTCTGATCAAAAAGATATTTCAAACTCTTATGATCAGAGAAAACTTCAAATCTCACTCCATAGAGGTAGTGCCTCCAAATCCTTAAAGCAAAAACAATTGCGGCGAGCTCCAAGTCATGGGTAGGATAATTCACCTCGTGTGGCTTCAATTGCCGTGAAGCATATGCCACTACTTGGTGATGTTGCATCAATACGCAACCCAACCCTTTCCCTGAAGCGTCGCAATAAACTTCAAAAGGTTCATTAGGATCAGGCACCACGAGTACAGGTGTTGTGGTCAATCTCTCCTTTAACTCTGCAAAACTTCTTTCACATTCATCAGACCATACAAAAGGAGCATTCTTTCTAGTAAGTTTTGTCAAAGGTAAAGCAAGCTGCGAAAAACCCTTAATAAACCTACGGTAGTATCCGGCTAATCCTAGAAAGCTTATAATCTCAGTAACCGTAGTTGGTCTCTCCCAGTTTACCACTGCTTCCACCTTACTAGGATCTACAGCTATGCCCTCCGCAGATACTACATGGCCTAAAAACTTGACTTCCTTCATCCAAAACTCACACTTACTAAACTTGGCATACAACTTCTTTTCTTTCAATACTTCCAAAACTAACCTAAGATGACTTTCATGTTCTTCCTCCGTTCTAGAATAAATTAAGATGTCATCAATGAAAACAACCACAAACTTATCCAAGAACGGTCGGAAAATTCGGTTCATATAGTCCATAAACACCGCCGGGGCATTAGTTAATCCAAAGGACATCACTGTAAACTCATAATGCCCATAACGAGTTCGGAAAGCCGTCTTAGGTATATCCTCACCTTTGACCCTAATCTGATGATATCCTGACCTTAAATCTATCTTGGAAAACACCTTCGCCCCTCTCAACTGATCCATCAAATCATCTATTCTAGGAAGGGGATATTTATTCTTTATTGTCACCTTATTCAACTGCCTGTAATCTATACATAATCTCATACTCCCATCCTTTTTCTTGACAAACAACACTGGGGCTCCCCACGGTGAAGCACTAGGTCTAATAAACCCCTTCTCCAACAACTCTCCCAATTGTCTTAAGTTCGTTCAACTCACTAGGTGACATCCGGTAAGGGGCCATAGAGACAGGCCCTGTTCCCGGAACTAAATCATTACTAAACTCTACTTCTCTGGACGGAGGAAACTTGGGTATGTCATCAGGGAAAACCTCTGGATACTCTCTTACTACGGGTATGGCGTCTAGGCTCAGTTTAATTTCCACATCATTTGAGGCAAGAAATACAAGACCTTTATGTGTAACCCCACTTTGACTTAACTCCACAGGATGTACTGACAAACTAAAAGAAACTGTAGGTGACTCAGAATTAGGTATACTGGAGGTATCATGGAATATGACAGACTTGGCATGACAATCCAATAAGACTTTATTTACTGACAACCAATCCATACCTAGAATTACACCCAAACCTGACATAGGTAAACAAATAAGATCAAAGATAAATGACCTATCCCCTAACATGATTTGACATTTAGTGCAAACAATATTTGTACTTATAGGTTTCGCTGTAGGTGTGGACACATACAAATCATATGGTAACTCACACATAGGTAAATGCAACTCCCTAGCATGCTCATATGATATAAATGAGTGTGTAGCTCCCGAATCGAAAAGTACAACTAACTCTTGATTCTTAACTTTACACTTACCCCTTATTCATTCATTTGACCGGACAACATCCTCTGCATTAACTGTAAAGACTCTTCCCTGGTGCTGGGGCCTGGAGGGGGTCGGAGCTGAGGTCTGCGGCTGAGGGAACTGACGGCAATCTCTGGCAATGTGGCCTGGCTTGCCACATCTATAGCATACATTCTGCCCTGCAAAACAAACCCCTCTATGTCCTTTATTGCATTGGGGACAGATTGGTGTCTATGTAGCTCTAGGAATCATAGCTTGACGTGGTGGTGGTGGTCCTTGTTGAGGCCTAGCACGATTTGGGCCTCTGAAAGGTCGGGAGGGAAACCGACGGGGTGGAAAATTCTGTCTTTTGAACTGAGGAGCCTGTGGTGCCAAACTCCTCCTAGAATTCTCCGTCGAGGTATTGCCATCTGATTGGCGTGCTTGTTCATGAACCCTGCAAGCCTCTACTAGTCTTGGATAACTATCAATTTGCAGGTGATTCATTGCCTTTTGCATCTTCTGATTTAGCCCATTCCTGTATTTCATACATTTCCAAGACTCCATTGGATTGCCTTGGAACATCTCTGAGAATTTGATGAGATGTTCAAACTGAGCAGTACACTCTGCAACAGACATCGTTCCTTGAGTCAAATTCATAAACTCCCGTTCCTTCGCCTCTCTGATGGACCTAGGAAAATATTTGTCATAAAACATCTCCTTGAATCTATGCCAAGGAATAGGAATTCCTGCAGCATCCATTCTAGCCTTTTCTCCTCTCCACCAATTCCCAGCATCCTGTTGTAACATAAAAGTGGCAAAAGCAGTGCGTTGTAAATCTGAACACTGCACCACAGTAAAAATCTTCTCCATTTCCTTGATCCACTCCCCCGCCACTGCCGGATTGACGGAACCTGTAAACACTGGGGGGTTTACCCCTCTAAATTCAGCAAACCGGGCATTTCCCCTATCCGTCTCTGGCTGCGGTGTTGGAGGGGTCTGGCGTCCCATGACCTCCGCCAGTTGCTGAACTGCCCTAGCCATTCCTGCCAAGGCCTCACTTGTTCCTTGGTCGCCATCTGAACTACTCGCGGTCGGTCTCGCCTGTCGTCTTTTTGGTGCCATTAGTACCTGTACACACCAACATAATCACAGAGGTGATCAGTCTCCATAATCACATTAGGCACATATAACTACCTATGTCCCAAACAGACAAGTCACGCTCACGTTAAACAGCTATAAGCATAACACTATCGTACTATGCAACAAAAGCATAGATGGCCATAACCCCAAGCCTTAAGGTTCGACCTGCTCTGATACGAAAATGTAACACCCTAATAATTACCTCTTTATGCTTAAGTCATATTGAGTTAATTATCGGAAATTAACATCTTGTTTCAGAGATTAAAGTTGAATAAAGTAATAATGCGCGGAAAATAGGGCCGATTTGTTTTTCAAAAGAAAACGGAAGTTTAAAACTCGGCTTGTGCGGAATATCTGATATGAATAATATATCATTGTAAGAGCTACTCATGTAAATACATAACATTAGAACACACAAAGGTGGCCCACATGTACATAAATATAGTTCTACAGTATCTAGAATACATATAACACCATAACTAGTACAAGTATATAGTGATGGAACTTTTGAGGAAGTCATAAGCTTGTACAGCCACTTACAACTTCCTTAAAGGTTCCCAAAAAGATGAAAAAAGTCATAAAACGTAAATACAAGACATAAACGGAAGTAAGCTAATATCCTAAGTCTTCTTGAATCCAGCTCTGAATCCATGTATGCTCCGAAGCATTTAACCTGTAGATGTACCGGCACCCCTGTCTGTATCTAAAACAAAAGTGGTGGAATAGGGTGAGCTCCACGGACTCAGTAGGGGGATCACTCCGGTTTAGTATAAAAACAATGTAATATGCAAGATTTACTTTATTGGAAATTTCATAAATCAATTTATATCCGGAGTGTCTTACCTATATGCATCTTGATTAATATGTATGCAATATATATAAATCTGAAGGCATCACTACTTACTGAATTTCTGATTGGTACATATACATAGACTCATCCTTAATAGGTGCACATTAAACCTTTATTTGAAATTGGCATTAACCCTCTTATCTCTCTCTACCTCCACATCACCAAATCCCAAGACTATGAGCTCATATCTCTGTAGTTTCTACTAGACACACGGGGAAAGAGGGGTTTCTCACCTTCCCTTACCAGTGATGTCAGTGACCGATGTTGCCAATCCTCACTTACTGACGACACTAGTGACCGAAGGTTACAATTGCTTACTTGATCTACTATTGTCTTTCTTTCATATTCAAATTATCATAACTTGACTTGTCATAGAAATACAACATGTAAGCACATACACAACTGAACATCTTATTCTGGAATTTAAGTGTAAATCATTCACAACATGCTTATTTCATAACTCCCTTGAAAACATATCATTTTGTACATAATTGCACCTACATGTCATGTTTTTTTAATTTGCTTAATTCTTTTCATAATCACCATTATCTATTTTAAACATATATAATAAACTTGTTACAGCAGTTTATATCCTCAGAAAAGGGTTAGAAATCATTAAAATGCAAAATCACAAAATTCAGCATTTTAAAACAATTCTGCAGAATTCTGCGAAATGGGCGCTAGCGCGTGCTCTGTGGCCGCTAGCGTCCAATAACGCACGACCACTCGCTAGCGCCTAATGTATGGACGCTAGCGCGTGGTCATTCGCTTGCGGCTATGATTTGGCCGCTAGCGCGTGTCCCGACTCTGCATTCAAACCAGTTTCAGAACAGCCTTCATACTCGAGCATATAATGATTTCTAACTGATCCTTATGCATGAAAACACACAAATATGTATCATAATTTCTCTAACTAACTTTTGATGATGATGAAGATGATCCTAGAGCCTCTGATGATATATGTTAGGTCTAAAATGAAGGAAATAAGATAAGGGATTCGGATATGGGGTCAGATTCTATGTGTATTGAGTTTTGGATGGTGTGGTGATGAGTTTTGTTAAGTTTGGAGGATATGGAGTTGAGAGAATTTTGGTTTGAAGGGTTAGAGGCTTTGAGATTGTGTTTTCTGAAGGTTATGTGGTTCCTTCAGAGGTAGGTAAGGGTTTAAGGACGGAAGGGGGCTAAGGGAAATTTTAAAAGATGGTGGATGTAACAGAAAATGCAAAAATTGCAGAAATGTTGTTCTGTCCTCGAGCTGGTCGCTAGCGCGTGTTTCACGGTCGCTAGCGACCGCTCTCACCGCATTACCCGCT
This sequence comes from Aeschynomene evenia, assembly GCA_013621005.1. Taxonomy (NCBI): domain Eukaryota; kingdom Viridiplantae; phylum Streptophyta; class Magnoliopsida; order Fabales; family Fabaceae; genus Aeschynomene; species Aeschynomene evenia. The sequence continues at coordinate 13,593,942 of CM024272.1, forward strand.
AGCGCCTTCTTACTGTCGCTAGCGAGGGACCTCTACCGACTCATCCGCTAGCGAGCTAAGCTGGCCTCTAGCGACGAGTACGGCTACATGACAGTCGCAACAAGCAAAATACCCCAAAAATTCCTAAAATGCCTCTAACTCACTCCGAACCTTTACCAACAATTCCTATTAGTACTTATACACTTGTGCAAACATACTCTTGCCAAAATTACCATTTATTTCTTAAATTCCCTACCTAGATCATCATTCTTAATTCAAGTTTACATTATACTAACTTCTCAATCTTATGCAATGCACTTATCAGTTCTAACACACATTTTCCACATAGTACACATAACACATATTTAGTCAATCATACATGTCAAAAATACATATTAACACACATATATCCTAGTTATGCCTTGATTGAAGCGATTTTCGCTAAATCCCTCCGATTAAAGCATAATTAGGATTTTGGGGTCTTACACATGTATCATATCGCGAAGAACTTCATTCTACTAACTTTTTAACAACACCCACCATTACACAATAACCATCCTATGAACATAAATTTATAAACAATAATTCGTAAAATTTATCCATTTGGAACATTTCTTTGATATCAATCAAAATATTTACATATAAAATATTAGAGAAATTAATTAAAGTCACATGACATTTTTTTTGAAATAATTAAAAAATATACCTGAGTATAACAAACTCCATTCGATATAACATTATTCGCATCATGCAAAATATCTGCAATAGTATCTGACACAATTCTATCTTCCTGGATAACTTCAGGATGAAAATTTGAAAATTTAGCAACTTCTAAAATATTTTGAGTTGGTTGAATTTTGTTAAATGGCCTATCATCCTTTTAATTCCAAAAGAAATTGTGAATTAATAATTGTATTTTATAATTTTACAATTATAACATAAATAGATAGAAATTTTTTTTAAAAATAATTACAATCACTCACTTCAGATTGTGGCTGACATTGATCATTACGAACAAAGAATTCCATAATATCCTCATCATCACAAACATTATATACTTTAAAACTCTTGAAGTGTCCATGTAGGCCAAGATCCAAAGTATTAATCTTGAACAAAGTCGTTTTACTAACAATATCTTGAAAAATAGGAGGATACTCAAACATTGAAAAACCCTACAAAATATAATTATACAAACCACAATACATCACTTAAACATGAGAATGTTTGATATAAAAAAATTTTGCAACTTTTATCAACCATAACATTAAAAAAATAAAATATATAAACCTTTGCTTTTTTCTTTAGTTCACGAATAACATCATCACAAGTTTCCTTAAAAATGTATGTTGCATCAAAATCATAAATCACAAAAATGGCAGCATCAGATACATCTTCCACCTCAACCTGTACACAAAATCTATAGAATGAAATAAAATATGAACCATTAATCCAACATATTAGTACAAATATTAGGAAAGTAATTTAATATTCATACACATTACATTTTAACTATTAAAATCAAATTGAAATACTAAAATTTCTACTTACCTATTCGTTACATCATTTCCAATAGGATTGCAATTCTGGCATACATATCTACCATACTTTCCCTTAAATACGCATATTCTTTGTAAGCCGGAGAACTTGACAAAGATTCCAAAGCAAAGATAAATTTTTTATGGCCATTACAACATCAGCTCTAGAACCACGCGGGATTACTGGAAAAACTTGTCTAAAATCATCACCAAGAATAATAACTTTACCACCAAATGGTTTATAAGCATTTTAATTTTTTTTCTTTCCGTATAATGTCACGAAATGTTCGATCCAATGCCTCAAAAGCCCACTTATTTGTCATTGGCGCCTCATCCCATATAATCAAACTTGCACGACGAATCAATTTAGCTTTAGGACGTTGTTGACTAATATTGCATATTGAATCTTCATTCAAGGTGATTGGGATAGAAAACATTGAATAAGTTGTTTTTCCTCCTGACAACAACAAAGACGCGATGCCACTTGAAGCAACATTGAGCACAATTTTTCTTTCTGAACGCAATTGTGTAGTCAAAGCCTTCCATATGAATGTTTTTCCCGTTCCACCAAATCCATATAAAAAAAAAAGAAACTCCCAGAATCAGCGTTAACAAAATCAATTATCCTTTGATAAATTGATCTTTGTTCATCATTAAGAGATTGGCAATAAAATGTATTCTCCATAATTATTGATTCCACATCATATTGCATCTCATGTACGGATGTAACACAAGCATATTACTAAAATTATCAACCTCATGAGTGTTAGGATAAGGCATACCATCAAAGGTGTTTCAAGGATTTGCCATTTGCTTGCAACAATTTCTCAATCTCCATCAGGCACAAAGATTTTAACTCTTCATCCGTCATTGTTAGATCTAAAATAAAAAACAAATTATAATATTATTATCGTATACCAATCAATCACATAATGTATAAGACTGTTAAAATATTACAAACCTGGAGCATTCATATCAGCCCTTTTTTGGTAAAGTATTCCTTCAGATAAAATTTGCCAAGTTTTATCCCATACAATTACAGGCCTTTACATACTTTGAGATACTAAGAGTGAAACAAATAACTGCCTAATTTGATTCCCATAACACAATTCAGAAGCTTCAACAATGGCATTTACAAATTCTTGGTCGTCCATCAATAGACCCAGTGCACCACATGCCGACTTGAAGGTGTCATGTACAACGTCATCAACTGTGCGAATGTCCTCATAGCTAACACAACCTCGTTCCACATTCAATAATAGCCGCATAAGGTACAACTCCCCAATTCCAGGTGGAACAAAACTTAGGCGACCAATAGAAATACCTTTTTGTCGCGGTGTCCATTCCCTTATACGTACTTGATAAACAAACCTGCTTGGAAACTCAACATAAGTCAAGTCACGCCCTTCCTCAGAATCATAATTAGCATGCATCCATGCAATGAACATTGTCATTCGAGTCTTATTTCTCTCAAATACTTCCTCAATATCATTTGAATTGTTGAACAAAATATTTTGTTGCCTTGGAAGATGGAATGTTAGTCTCTGTACAGGTGTCCATTATGATGAATTTCAAAGGCGAACAAACGCCACACTGCCTCACAAGGCGCTAAATACCGACAATCATAGTATTCCTTCACCTCATCATTTTCCCTAATTTGTGATGGATCATCGATAGCCCTGCTAACACTTGTTGTTACTCGATCTGGACCTTTGTTAAGATATTTGAATAGGTACTTAATGGTATTTGTCTTCTTACAAAACTCCAAGTTGATACCTCATCGAATAAGTACTCACATGTAGGCCATGTAGATTATATATACTCAATGTAATATTACTTTTTACTTGACATGATCTTATTTATATAGCTATAAAACGAAAGTTTGATCTAAAATATAGCTATAGTTATATGATAATTTGATTGATGTACAAATACTAGAAAGCCAAGTATATACGAAATGAAATAGATATATTATATATTGATTGATTTACAAAAACTTGAACACCAAGTCATTTAACAAATTAATAAAACATGTAGAAGCTATATATAGGACTAATAACATGTACAATCACTAAACATGGAAATTGTGTGAATGATTGTGATGCTTGTACTGAGTTAAGTGATAGCTATATGGTATAAGTAATAAAGATACACTAGAATATTATATTCTGGAAAATAATACGGGTTTATGGGAAAGAAACACCGCCTAAGTCAGCTTTTAAAACAAAAAGACAAACTTGTGTAAGGAATTAAAAAACCGCCTTGGGTGGTTTTTAGAGTATTAATATTTTAATTAATTATTTATTAATATTAATATGTTTCATTGTTAAGTTTAAATTTTAAACAAAGATTACAAGCAATAAAATCACGTCACACTACAACATGAACACCGAAATAAACAGTGTGAGATTACATACTGTAAATGAGTTTTTTTCGTGTGTTATAAGTTTGCAATTCTGATCTAAATTGGGATATGATAAGTGTTCTTGTTGAAAGGTATGGGTCAAAACTCATTCGTTTCATTTTATAATAAGGGAATGTACGTTTAATCTTAAACACATTGTCATTTTAATGAGACTTTCCATTCTCAAGTTTTCTCTTATTATTGGAGTAACAAATTTCGATCGTAATATATTTTATATTCATGTTAAGAACTATGTGATCATGTTCCCTATGCAGCGGATCATAAATTTGGTGAATTATCCAAGGTTATGAAAACCGGACCGGACATTGAACCAATCGAGAGAGAGGTTCAAGCAGTTCGATGGAGAGTTCAACCGGATATAATAAAATATGTATAAAATATATATTTATTTACCAATATATAGACATAAGATGAATTATATTGTAAAAAATGTAAAGTATATTTAAAATAGGAAATAATTTTCATCCAATGAAAGTGTAAAAACTTTTTACACTGTCAGCCAATGAAAAAATGCCATGTGTTCTATTTTATTATTAATCACCCTATGGATTCTAAAAAATCACCCACTACATCCTCTGTGTCATATTATAATTGGCTGACAGTGTAAAATATGTTTACACTGTCAGTGTATAAAATTAATCTCTTTAAAATATTGATTGAAAGTTGAAATATAAAGCATTTAATAGATTTAGATGTTTATTAGTCCTTAATTTAGTAACTAAATTATATTATATATTGTGTTTTATTGTTAAATAATTATTAAATTTAAAAAAATCAATTTTTTATTTTTATATTACTCGAATGGTTCAACCAGTTTTTACGGTTTTTGACCGGTTTTTAAAATCCTAGTTCTTAAGCCCCATGCGGACCAGACAAGGGTCTGGTTCCCGGTTCAACCGGTCGGACTTGCTTCTTTGCTTCTTCCCGGAGGTAGAACAGCACATTCAAGGTTCTCAATTCCTTTGCAGTTAACTGAGACATCTACCTGCAACATAAAAAAAGCCACTACCAAGGCAGAACTTCTTATCACGAGCAATTTGATCATTTGGGATGAAGCTCCCATGTTGAGTAGATATTGCTTTGAAGCTCTTGACAAAACATTAAGGGGGCGTTTGGTACGAGGTAATCTGGATAGATTACCGGTAATCTTACAATTAAATAACCTGGTAATCCAGATTGATTCGTTTGTTTTGACAAAGACAAAGGTAAAGTGGATTAATCCACATTACCTCCAAAGTGGTAATGTGGATTACCCCCATATCAGGTGGCAATCTGGATTACCACCCCAGGTAATCTTCTAATTTATTTTATTACACAATTACCCCTCTAACAAATTACACTACTATTCCTAATTTTATAATTTCCAAACACACTACTACACAAATCATAATCTATCAACCACCCACCGTGCCTTCCCCTATAACCACCGCGCCCTGCTGCTGTGTGCCGCTCTGCTGCTGCTTCTGTGCGCGACCTCGCCTACGACAAGTCTTCTCGGAGAATCGCACCCGCGCCAAGCCTTCCTGGAGCACTGCGCCCGCGCCCAGCCTTCCCAAAGCACCACGCTCAGCCTTCCCGGAGCATCGCCCTTCTGCTGCTGCAAGAATATTTCTTGTTGAGTTTTTCTTTTAACTTATTGCATTATATTTACTTTTTCTATGTTGTACTATTTGCAAGAATATTATAATTATTTTAATAGATTTTAATTTTTTTTAAATAATTATATTAATGTCAAAACTGAAAATATTGATATTAAATTCAAAATATAATTATATTTGATTAATTTATATTATGTGTATTTTAAAATGTATTTTAATAATATATATAATATAATTATATTTGATTAGTTCATTTTATAATTATTTAGAGGGTATTATAGTAATATACCCACATTACCTTGTAATCTTTTAAATATATCAAACAAGGTAATGTGAATTACCAGTAATGTTATTTGTATATACCAAACAGGGTAATTTGGAGCTACAGTTGTTACTGGAAGGAATTAATATAGGTGATAAGGTTTATATTCCTAGGATGAACATGATATCTCCTGGATAATGTTTTTTTATTCAGGTCCGTTTGTTGTTGTTCATTGAAGATTAAGTGTACAACAACTTTTACTTTTTATGAGCTAATTGTTTTAACATCATAATAGATATTGGGGAATCAATATATTGATTTTGTTGTGTTTTAAACCTAATGTCACCTTATATATTAAGTAACTTTTAATGTTTTTTTAAATATAATTATATATATTGACTTAACCGTGTTTAGTTCAATCAAGTATCAAAATTCAAAATTTACAAATCTGTTGATTCATTATTTAATTTTTTGTTTTTCATTACAATATATCAGAATGTTTATATCATATTGAATTTTTTTTTCTTGGATAAAATAATTCGAATTAACCTGTCACGACCCAACTCGGATCGTGACCGGCACATGGGACACCGAGTCCCATGTCAGCCTTAACCTGTGATCCACACAACAATCCAGCTAAACAACAACAGCCACAACTACTTTAACAATGCATTCATACAAAAAATCCATACATATAATAGGGTTCTCAAGGTATCACCCATAAATCCATAATACGTAATATATAGTCATAATATCCTACTCAAACCATAAGCCAACATAACCCAATAGAAATTCAACAAGTCTTAATTAGACTTACAACACATACATAACTTAGACAATCCTGTTTGTAAACCTATGGAGCATACTACTGACATAATAGACAATAACATAATGCCTCTAAACATCGAGGCTCACCAAAGCTAAGAGCTTGGAAAAACGGAAGGGCACGCCTCCTGATCAGCACCTGAATCTGAAAATGGTTTGTATGAATGGGTGAGTCATACGCTCAGTGAATAATAGATTTAAAACAGTTTATGCAACAATATCATGATCACTTATACGGTCATAGCAATCCATCACATAGTCACCATACATCGCATTCCGCAATTCGTTTTATGTAGTATTATTATAAGTGTATTTGTCATTAGAGATCCCGGGAGCCCAGCCCCTCCTCAGATCTTTAGTCCCGGGAGTCCAGCCCTTCCTCAGACTTTATCAAACTCGACCCCGGGAGCTATGCCCCTCCTCAGGCCGAGCAAACCGACATTAATCATCCTTTAATTATTATCATTTCGTAATCGTGCATCGCATTATATTCACATCATCATCATAATAACATCATAAACAGCCCGGTATCGAGTTTTGGGTAGTGGTGAACAATTGGATTTGAATGCATAACTTAAAAGTGTAAGGATTTCGAGTTAAAGTCTTAAATACAGTTTTTGTACTGTTGTAATCGATTACAGACCTCTGTAATCGATTACCTGCTTCAAATTTCGTTCCGAAGAAAATTTTTGCAAAATTTGGCAGTCTGTAATCGATTACAATCCCACAGTAATCGATTACAGTAATCGATTACCAATTCGCTGTAATCGATTACAGCCTGGGTCAGAAACGAAATTTTGCAGAAAACTTCGCGAAAATCATCTCCAAATCCACATTTTCACCACAACCCATCCAAATCAAACACAACCAACATGCAATATCAGTCATATATCAACCAATCTTAGTCCCTATCAACTATCGTAGCAAGAAATTCACAATATCAATCAAAATCAAACATAAACCATAAATAACCAATTACTCACAAATTACTCCAATGAGCTCCAAGACACCACCCGGAGCTAGGATGAGTTACTCGGAGCTTCTCTAGTTGGTTGAGACCCTAGAGAACACATCACAAACCTCAATCTCACAACAAAATCAAAAACCCCAATCTTAAGCCCTAAAACCCCAAATCCGAAAATATAGAGAAATAGACATCAATGGAGAAAAAGAAATACTCTACACTTACCCACAATATACTATATGATGATTGATAAATTGATGTTGAAGATTTATGGGGTTTGGGTGAGAGATTGGAGAAGAGAGAAATGGTGAAGAAGAAGAAGAAGAAATGTGAAAATGAGGGGGAAGGTGGGGTTACGGGAGAAGAAGAGAAAAAGGGGAAGGAAAGAAAGAGAAAAGGGGGGGGGGTGGGGCCCACTAGGTGTCCTGTCTCCCCGGGATGTATCGTGATCTCTTACTCAAACTAACTCAAAATACCCGAAGTATTACAATCTTCCCCCCTTAAAGAATTCGGACCCCGAATTCAAACACAGAAGGAAAAAGAGGTTACCTGAATCATGAAAGAGGTGCGAATACTTATCCCGCATGGCTTCCTCAGGCTCCCACGTAGCCTCTTGACCAGAGTGGTTTCGCCACTCTCAAACCAACCTATGGGAGACCGACACCTCCTACCATAAAGAGCCTCAAACAGTGTCATACCAATACTGGCCTGATAACTATTATTATAAGAAAACTCCGCCAACGGAAGGTACGGCTCCCAACCATCTCCAAAATCCATAACACAAGCTCGGAGCATATCCTCTAAAATCTGAATAGTCCTCTCTAACTGGCCATCGGTCTAAGGGTGAAAAGTTGTGCTAAAGTTAAGGCGAGTCCCCAAGGCTTCTTGAAAGGATCGCCAAAACCGGGAGGTGAATTGAGTCCCTCTGTCGGAGATAATGGAGGTCGGAACACCATGAAGTCGCACAATGACCTTGATGAACAACTGAGCATAACGAGGCGCCCTGTAGGATGTCTTAACTGGAATGAAGTGGGCCGACTTGGTCAGTCGATCCACAATCACCCATATGGAGTCAAAGCCTCGAAAACTGCGAGGTAGCCCTGTCACAAAGTCCATGGTGATCCTCTCCCACTTCCATGTCGGTATCTCTGTCGGTTGCAACAACCCTGCAGGTCTCTGATGTTCTGCATTCACTTGCTGACACACCAGACAACGAGAAACAAAGTCCGCTACATCCCGTTTCATACCTTCCCACCAAAACAACTGCTTCAGATCTTGGTACATTTTAGTATTGCCTGGGTGGACGGAATACTTGGAGTTATGGGCTTCCTCCAGAGTAAGCCTCCTCAAATTACCAACATCCGGAGCACATAAACGTTGCCCACAACGTAACACTCCCTCTGAGTCCAAAGAAAGCGTCGAGTTCTTCCCTTCACTAACCTCCGTCACCAGCTCCACTAGCCTCGGATCTTCCCGTTGCACAGACTTGATTTGATCCACTAGGGTGGACTGAGCCCGCACATGAGCCAAGAGCACTCCCGATCTTCCCAGCTCAAAATTCATACCCTCAGCCTCCAAACGGTGAATCTCTTCCACCAACAGCCTCTTTACGGGAGCAATATGGGTCAGACTACCCATAGACTTCCTACTCAGTGCATCGGCAACAACATTCGCCTTCCCTGGGTGATACAGAATGGTGCAGTCATAGTCCTTGAGCAATTCCATCCATCTCCTCTGCCTCAGATTAAGATCCCTCTACTGAAAGATATACTTCAAGCTCTTGTGGTCGGTGTAAATCTCACAGGTTTCCCCATAAAGGTAGTGTCTCCAGATCTTAAGAGCAAAGACAACCGCGACCATCTCCAAATCATGAGTCGGGTAATTCTGCTCGTGACTCTTCAACTTCCTTGATGCATAAGCAATAACTCTCCCATGCTGCATCAAGACACAACCAAGCCCAATCCGGGAGGCATCACAATACACTGAATACCCTCCGGAACCCGAAGGCAAAACCAAGACAGGAGCGGTGGTCAAAGACTCCTTCAACCTTTGAAAACTTTCCTCACAAGCTTTCGACCACTGAAAAGGTACACTCTTCTGGGTTAACTGGGTGAGAGGGGCTGCTATCCTTGAGAAATCCTTAACAAACCTCCGGTAGTAACCGGCAAGACCCAAGAAGCTACGGATCTCGATCACCGTCGTAGGCCTTGGCCACTTCTGAACTGCCGACTTTCTTCGGATCCACCATGATCCCGTCCCTAGACACCACATGCCCGAGAAAGGTCACTCGGTCAAGCCAAAACTCACACTTGGAGAACTTGGCATATAGACTATGATCCCTCAGCATCTGCAACACAACTCTGAGATGGTGCTCATGCTCCGCCGCATTCTTGGAGTAAACCAAGATGTCATCAATGAAGACGATGACGAATCGGTCCAAGAACGGCTTAAACACCCGATTCATAAGATCCATGAAAGCTGCCGGGGCATTGGTCAAACCGAAGGACATCACAAGGAACTCGAAATGTCCATACCGGGTGCGGAAAGCTGTCTTCGAAACGTCTCCCTCCTTAATCCTCAACTGGTGGTAACCAGACCTCAAATCAATCTTCGAGAAGCAAAAAACACCTTGAAGCTGATCAAACAAATCATCGATCCTTGGAAGAGGATACTTATTACGGACCGTCATCTTACTGAGCTGCCGGTAATCCACGCAAAGCCTCATAGACCCATCCTTCTTTTTGAAAAAAAGAACCGAAGCACCCCAAGGAGAAGTACTCGGACGGATAAATCTCTTATCCAAAAGGTCCCTCAACTGATCCTTCAGCTCATTCAACTCCTTCGGAGCCATACGGTAAGGGGGAATAGAAACAGGCTGAGCTTCGGGGTTTAAGTCAATCCCGAACTCTATCTCCCTATCCGGCGGCATTCCCGGTAAATCCTCTGGGAAGACATCTGGAAACTCTCCCACAATCGGAACTTGATCCAAATCCGGCACTCTAGCCTCCACATCCACAACTGATGCAAGAAAACCTTGGTTCCCATGATCCATCAACTTCATGGCACTTAAGGCCGATATCAAAGAAGCGGGGGTCACACATCGATCCCCTTGGAACTCGAAGGTTGAGCCATCGGGGAGGACAAATCGGACCAACTTAGCGTAGCAATCTACGGAGGCATGACAGGAAGCCAACCAATCCATGCCTAGGATCACATCAAAATCCACCATATCCAAGATCATTAAATCGGCCAAAGTGTCCATCCCGCTCACCGACACTACACACGACTTACAGACCAACCGAACCAAAAGGGGTTCTCCCACCGGAGTACTAACCCAAAAAGGATCCTCCAACGCTGTGGGTTGCTCGCCAAAACGAGAAGCAAAGAACGGGGACACATATGAATGTGTAGAGCCCGGATCAAACAACACATAAGCTTTAGAAGAGCCAACTTTCAATATACCTGCCACAACTGTGTTAGACGCCTGAGCATCCTGAAGAGTCAAAGCAAAAACCCTCGGCTGAGCTCTCCTTCCTCCACCTTGACCTCTGCCTCTGTTTCCTCTAACCGCACCCCGACCTCCTGGCCCTGAAGAACTACCCGGAGACATAGCTAAAATGAGATGGTGTAGGAAAGATGGGTGCCTGATGCCTAGTAGCTCCCCCATCAAGGCGAGGACACTCCCTGATATAATGCCCTGCCTGTCCGCACCCATAGCATACATTCTGATTCGGGCGACACGCACCATTGTGGAATCTCCCACACTGCTTGCAATGAGGACGCTGAGGACCTTGGGGTCCAGACCACTGTGCGTTCGACTAGGAAGCACTGCTAGCTTTGGGCCTCATCCCAGACATGGCCCTAGGGGTGGATCCTGAGGAGTTGGAACCACTCCCCAGAGCAAACCTCTGCTGCTGATAACCTTGGGACCCACAAGAACTGGATCCTCCGGAGAACTGCCCTGTAGTCTTCTTTTTCTTCTCAAATCCCCTATTCGGCTTGCCTTCTTCCCTTGAGCTTTCAATGCCCACGGCGGTATCCATCACCTGAGAGAAATACTTTCTCCCTATCTCATTATGTAGAATGGAACGCATCGGTTCCCTGAGCCCCTTCACAAACCTTCTCACCTTCCTATCCTCAGTGATGATCTCATGCGGCGCATATCGACATAATCGAGTAAATTGTGTAGCATACTCGACTACAAACATGCCCGGAGTCTGCTTCAGCTTGAGAAATTGCTCCACCAAGAGCTCCCTTCGATTCTCAGAAAAGAATCTTGCCCTGAAGGCTTCAATGAACTCCTCCCATACTGGTGGCGGCCTCCTCATATGAGCCCTTTCCATCAACCAAGTCGCATACCAGTGAACAGCAGTCCCCTGAAGGGTGTAGGTCACCAGATCCACGGCCCTCACATCATGGCATCGAAGGGCACGCAGAGCTCTAGTGGCCCGATCCAAGAAATCCTCCAGGTCTTCCTCCATGGATTCCCCCGAAAAAGTCGGTGGGTTCAGCCTCAGATAAGCCTCCAGCGTCACCTCATGAGTACCAAAAACCTGAGGTCCCGACCTAGGTGGTTCGTAGTCTATGTTCGGAGGAACCTCTTCCCTCTTCTGGTTCTGATCCAGATTCTGATTCTGATTCTGGTTTTGATTCTGGATTTGCATCATTTGAATCAAGATGTTGAGGGCTTGGCGAACCCCTTGCATCTCCTCACCATAATTAGGCTCTGCACCACCTCCAACGGGCTCATCATTCCCCTGCACAGGAGGGGGGTCCCTGGTGGTACGAGGCCTTCCCCGTCTTCGGGTACCCTGCTTAGGCGGCATGGTCAACCAAGAGCAGCTACACAAACAACCAATAATTAGAGACATAACAGATGAAACATCCCCGAGTCAAAAAGGGATTAGCAATCAAGGAATTAACTTAGACAACAACACCCTAAACTGTCTTCACTAGAATCACAATTTGTGAAAATGGGCCGGCAACCATTTACACTATTGTCATCCTATTGAAGAACAATTGCTCCATAAGTTACAAAACTCAACCTAGGCTCTGATACCAACTTTGTCAAGACCCAATCGGATCGTGACCGGTACATGGGACACCGAGTCTCATGTCAGCCTTAACCTGTGATCCACACAACAATCCAGCTAAAAAACAACAGCCACAACTACTTTAACAATGCATTCATACATAAAATCCATACATATAATAGGGTTCTCAAGGTATCACCAATAAATCCATAATACGTAATATATAGTCATAATATCCTGCTCAAACCATAAGCCAACATAACCCAACAGAAATTCAACAAGTCTTAATTAGACTTACAACACATACATAACTTAGAAAATCCTGTTTGTAAACCTATGGAGCATACTACTGACATAATAGACAATAACTTAACGCCTCTAAACATCGAGGCTCACCAAAGCTAAGAGCTTGGAGGAACGGAAGGGCTCGCCTCCTGATCAGCACCTGAATCTTAAAATGGTTTGTATGAATGGGTGAGTCATACGCTCAGTGAATAATAGATTAAAAATAGTTTATGCAACAATATCATGATCACTTATACGGTCATAGCAATCCATCACATAGTCACCATACAACGCATTCCGCAATTCGTCTTATGTAGTATTATTATAAGTGTATTTGTCATTAGAGATCCCGGGAGCCCAGCCCCTCCTTAGATCTTTAGTCCCGGGAGCCCAGCCCCTCCTCAGACTTTATCAAACTCGACCCCGGGAGCTATGCCCCTCCTCAGGCCGAGCCAACCGACATTAATCATCCTTTAATTATTATCATTTCATAATCGTGCATCGCATTATATTCACATCATCATCATAATAACATCATAAACAGCCCGGTATCGAGTTTGGGGTAGTGGTGAACAATTGGATTTGAATGCATAACTTAAAAGTGTAAGGATTTCGAGTTAAAGTCTTAAAAATAGAGTTTTTGTACTGTTGTAATCGATTACAGACCTCTGTAATCGATTACCTGCTTCAAATTTCGTTCCGAAGAAAATTTTTGCAAAATTTGGCAGTCTGTAATCGATTACAATCCCACAGTAATCGATTACAGTAATCGATTACCAATTCGCTGTAATCGATTACAGCCTGGGTCAGAAACGAAATTTTGCAGAAAACTTCGCGAAAATCATCTCCAAATCCACATTTTACCACAACCCATCCAAATCAAACACAACCAACATGCAATATCAGTCATATATCAACCAATCTTAGTCCTATCAACTATCGTAGCAAGAAATTCACAATATCAATCAAAATCAAACATAAACCATAAATAACCAATTATCACAAATTACTCAATGAGCTCCAAGACACCACCCGGAGCTAGGATGAGTTACTCGGAGCTTCTCTAGTTGGTTGAGACCCTAGAGAACACATCACAAACCTCAATCTCACAACAAAATCAAAAACCCCAATCTTAAGCCCTAAAACCCCAAATCCGAAAATATAGAGAAATAGACATCAATGGAGAAAAAGAAATACTCTACACTTACCCACAATATACTAGATGATGATTGATAAATTGATGTTGAAGATTTATGGGGTTTTGGTGATAGATTGGAGAAGAGAGAAATGGTGAAGAAGAAGAAGAAGAAATGTGAAAATGAGGGGGAAGGTGGGGTTACGGGAGAAGAAGAGAAAAGGGGAGGAAGAAGAGAAAATGGGAGGTGGGGCCACTAGGTGTCCTGTCTCCCCGGGATGTATCGTGATCTCTTACTCAAACTAACTCAAAATACCCGAAGTATTACATAACCCCGTGCATCGCACTGGTTAAACGTACTAGTATAATATAAAATGCATAATGTATATCACATGTTGCAGTATCATCTTTCTTTACAATATATGATATATGTTGTGCACATCATGTGATATATGGTGTGCACGAAAAGTAATATTCATTGTGTATTTATATTATATATGTTGTACATAACGTATTGATTGTTTTGACTAATTTTTTTATTATACATTTAACAAAAAAAATTTATTCAAAAACTGGTTTAGGCGTTTTTTGCAAAGTTTAATTTTTTTTAATCAAAAACCGCCTTAGGCGTTTTTTGCAAAATCCAATATCCCAGCCAATTCTTCCAGAATGCCATATTACGGTAATTTCTCACCCTAAATCCAATATAATAAAAAAACACCCGCTTGTACTTTGATAGTCTTATAATTAAACTTGGAAACTAAGTAAATGAATTGATAAATATATAAAATATAAACATTTTTCTAAATAAATAAAACCTGCAAGTACCAGCATAAAAAAATAAATAAAAAAATATAAATTCATTACCCTGCATATATAGATGTAAAACACAACACAGCCACACCTATTTAGGATTAGAATACTATTTGTACTAATAGTAACTTTTTAAGATGAAAGAGACAGAATCAGGACAAAAAACATTTATATAATTGTTTCATCGAAGAAAAATAAATGCACCAACAAAATATTAACAGGAATATATATAAAATAGCATAAGATATATGGAACTTAATAACAAATGAAACAAACATCCATTAGGCCACTGCATTTTATTAAATAAACTTCTTTATTTTGTTTCAACCTGATATCCCTATCTGATACAGCAAAAAAATATGTATGTATCTTAAGATAGATATCCTATTGTTGTGTCCACATCTTAGAAGTCCACATGAAGGTACAACATTTTAGAATAAGAGCAGATTATGTTGCTTCCTATATATCAAAACCAAAAGCAAGCCCAAAACATCAACAAAACGAAGCAACTAAATCTTAAAATACATAAACTTCTTAGTACTGCTAAATTCTAGACACAACCATACATGCAAAAATAAAGTCAGATAAGGGAATTATACGATAAACATAAAAATAAAACAGCAGCCTTCATCAAACCAGTGCACATCACCCATCGAGGACCTTCGAAGCTTTTCCCTTCACACCAGATTCAGCTTCCAAAGACTTCACAAAATTAGATTCCAAATTCTACTTCAAAGAAGCTGAAGGAGTAGAAGCACAGGAACCAACAACATGTAATGGAGGAATAGAAAGTGAAGGTACAAAATGAAGCACCTTGAAAGCAAACTCCTAAATAATAAAATAAATAGGTCAATAACACAAACATAATCAAACAGTAAATATTATGACAAAAAAATAGCCATTAAAATGATTATAGAAATAACCTTAGAATCTTCAGTTGATATTGTAAGATCGATGATCAAATTTGGGGAATCAACACACTTATTCTCAGCATCAACAACCTACAATAAAATTGAAACTGTGTAAGAAAAGCCAAATATAGACCAACATATCCAAATAAAAATTAATATTAAATTGTTACCTTATTAGGAGATTCAGTCACTTCTTTTGCTTTATCAATATCAGCAACAATATCTTCAAGCCTATTTGGAGATGGACTATTGGTAGCATCAACGCATACTATCACATGAGGAATTTTCCTTGGTCACCTCATCCAAGGAAGACATAATTGGATCAAACACAACCTTTACACACATATTGAAATAACTTAATCTTTGCATAATAGAAAAATGTGAAATTAAAACTTGCATATGAATAAATAAATTTTCATGCATCAATTAAATTAATGAATTACAAATTGGTTAATTACCTTGTTTATTTTATCAAAACTAGTAGATGAACCAGGGGCAACAATACCACAACAGCTTGCATTGGTGGGAGCTAGATGAATCTTCAAAGTTAGTCTTATCTAAAGTGGAGCTAGTGGGAGCAAATACAACCTTGACACAAAATGGAATTAATTTAAATCAGAAAAATAAAAACATTTTAAATATAACAATTAGAAAATAAGTTGTATTAACTATATTTCTGACCTTTGAGGGTGTATCATTAGAACCAGAGAGCTCAAACATAGTAATAATGTGTGGATCATCACACACACGTCGCACCAGAAAGGTACCATTGTAAACATCTACCCCAACCTCTTTTTGTTTCAACCTTGAATAACAACTTCTTCCCAATAAATTCATTGAATAGAGGGGGAAATGATGGACCACATATGATCTGTAAAACACAATAAAATATCAAAGCAGTTTGTATTGTTCTTGTTAAGAACTTAGATTGGAATAATTAATTTTGTTTAATATATCACATTATTTAGTAGCTAATAAAAAATAATCAGTAGACAATACCTCAGCATCCTTCTCATGTTCAGCAAATAGTTGTGCACATGTTTTCTTAAATATATATGAGGCTTCACGGTCAAAGAGAATGAAAATTGCAGGTCCACTGTCATCAATGACCTCAATCTTAACTCTAAACTTGGACCAAATGTTAAAATGCATAAAATTAATAATTGTAAAATGAATATATCACAATGATGTAAATACTTATATTTAGATCTGTATTTCATAAGGACATAAATAACATATCTTGGCATAATATTAGTGATATGACTGAGACAAAATTCACAATAATACACCCTTAAATCATTTCAATTTGCATCTTTTTTGCATTTGACAGCATGACCACAAACACATGATGAATACCATTATGTGTCATACTCAACTATAGCTGAGATTTCACAAAATACAACAAAAGATCCATCCTGAACAACCAAAATTTTATTAGAAAATTTAGTAGACATAATTATAAAAAAAAACATAAAATAAACACCATAAATAGAGCAAAAGAGTTCAACCTCATTGTTAGCATGTAGAGCCTCTGTGCTTGTCCTAGGAGTCAACTTCATAAATTCATCTTCCAATGTGTGTTTCACCTTCTCTCCTCCCACCACTAAAGGTTTAGAAGCCAACACACCTTCCTCAATTAATCTACAAATAATTGATAGCAAATTCCAACCAAATATCATAATAATATCAATGTTCTAATAAAAAAAATAGTAAACTCTTTTTAAACAGTATCAATAAAATTCAAAAAAATACTAACCCTTGCTTGAAATTTGAAACCTCAATCATATCTGGATTGAACATAATTTTGGTTGCATACATAACATTCTGCAAACCAACTTTGCCTGTTCAAAATGACAAAAAAAAAATTAAATTATGAATAATTCAGATGGCATAAATAATAATAATATTTAAGTAGTTAAAAGTAGAAACTAATGATAAATTACCTCTGAATAATTTTACTTTCACATATTGTAGTACAACAACAGGTTGTTCAGGATACCCAACACCTAGAAACTCATGAACTTGGTCCACATATTCCCCAAACAACGCACACCGAATTTTGGGCTGAAATGAACAAATAAGAAAAGTATGAATTAATTGAAATATTGTATATTGCAGTGAGTAAATGAAAAGCAATGCTAAAAAAAGTACACATATGTTAGATGCTAACTCAATCACAATCATCTTACGCAATCTACCTTCCCGCTCATATTCTTTGTCATCACTCACAGCAGTTAGAAGTCCAATAACATCTATAAATTAAAAGAAAAAAAAACCATACGATTAAAATGAATATTATTTAATAAACCAAACAAAAATGGATATGATTTTCACTTACCAACTAAATAATCACTATCCTCTTTCATCTGTAGTAGTTCATCAAAGGGCTTCAGATATAATCCGTGTGTAGGAATGGATGATGAAACAACAGGTGTGACAGTTGTCCGAAATACAAATATCAACTTGTATTCATGTTGGGTTGTCCGATAAAATCTGTTGTTTGGAACTAAAGTCTCATTGCACACACGATAAACTCCACCTTCAGTGATGACATCCTTAAATTTATTAAGTAGTGGTTTGCATACTGTGGTTTGGATTTTGTTCCCCTTATATATAAAAAATTACGATTAAAATAGAATAAAAAATAAAGCATAAACATAATCAACAACTTCAACATATTCACAAAGGTCAGCACTACATTGAAGTGCACAAATTTACTTTTGGTGAAGTGTGGTGAAGTGAACATCTATAAAGGTAACTTGTGTCATTTTAAATTTTTTTGTGGGTACATATTAGAGAATGATACATTTGTAAAATCTCATTTCTCTCATCTCCCCTCACCTTCAATCCCTCATTCCTTCCCGTAGATCCAATTTTCCCATCTTTAAAAATCCTTCAAATCTAACATTTCAAACCACCTCCATCTTCATCCCGTGAAACACCTCTGGTCGACTCTCGTCAATTGGCGATTCACCATCTTCAACCTCCGTCACAGATACCCTATTCTTTGGCGACGACCCGCAGCAACCATCGTGGACAACTCAAACACCTCATCTTGCGCTTTGCTTTCGGGAGCTGCCGCAACTAATTTTTTGGTCGAGAACCGCCGTCGAACTTCATTGGCCAAATTGGGTTGAGGTACTTCTTGGTGGTGGTAAGTATTATTATTTCTTGTTTTTGTAATGTATTCCTTATATTGGGTTGTGGGTGTTCTTGGAGATTAATTTGGGCATCTTTATTTGTTATTTTTTATTTTGGGTTTTTGTTTTGTTCGTTGTTTTTGTAATGTATTCACAGATTGAGTTAATGTTTTGTAAATAAAAAGTAATGGTTAATGACCTTTGTAGTTGGTTTCCATTGGAGATTTTGATGCTCTGTTATGAAACACTAGTATATAGGTAGGTACAGGAATAACCTTTGGTAAGAATGACTTTTAGAGGGGTTGGTTATTAGTCCACATTGACTAGTAAGTATATAAACTGAATGTTGATTTTTTCTTGAAAATGTTGGTAGATCGTATTTCAACTAAGAAAAATAATCATTCTCTACTATTATTAATCAAATTATATCTGAATCTAACATTTACCAAACAAAGAGAGATTTTATTATTCCTTGTTTTTGTGGTGCTTCACATGTTGGTGGTGGTAAGTATTATTATTCCTTGTTTTTTAATGTATTGCTTGTTTTGTTTTGTGTGTGTTCTTGGTTTGTGTGATTTAGGTGTGCATCTTTATTTGTTATATTTGATTTTGAGTTATTATCTCTTAATATATTTTGAATAAAATGTAATGGTTAGTGACCTTTGTAATTGGTTGTCATTGGAGATTTTGATGCTCTGTTATGAAAAACTAGCTAGTTTATAGGTACATAAATTTTGGGGGTAAGAAATACTCTGAGAGGTGCTGATTATTAGTCCACATTGGTTGGTAAGTATATAAAGTGAATGTTGCTTTTTTCTTGAAAATGTTAGTAGTTCATATTTCAACTAAGAAAAATAATAATTCTCTACTATTATTAATCAAATTAGATCCTGACTAACATTTACCAAATAAAGAAAGATTTTATTATTCCTTATTTTTATGGTGCTTCACATCTTGGTGGTGGTAAGTATTATTATTCCTTATTTTTGAATATATTGCTTGTTTTGCTTTGTGTGTCTTTTTGGTTAGTGTGATGTAGTTGTGCATCTTTATTTGTTATGTTTGATTTTGGGTAATTATCTCTTAATTTTTTTTGAATAAAATGTAATGATTGGTGACCTTTGTAATTGGTTGTCATTGGAGACTTTGATGCTCTTTTATGATAGGTACAAGAATTTTGGCTGGTAAAAAATACTTTGAGAGGGGTTGGTTATTAGTCCACATTGGCTGGTAAGTATATAAATTGAATGTTGGTTTTTTCTTGAAAATGTTGATAGTTCGTGTTTCAACTAAGAAAAATAATCATTCTCTACTATTATTAATCAAATTAGATCTTGACTAACATTTACCAAACAAAGAAAGATCTTGACTAATCATTCTACTGCAAATGTTGAGACCAACCAACAAGACCCTTCATCGTAAAATTTATTCAGTTTATTTATAACATTTATTCGTACATTACTATGCCTCATATTTAATCAAATTGCATTGAGTTACACTTCCATTTTATTTTTGTCAGCAACGACTGCGGTGTTTGAGTCGCCCAATGGATGATTGTATCTCGACTAAGCAAAGATTACATGTCAGTAATGGTAATCTGATGTTTCGTTTCATATCTTGTTTGACAATAACACCAATTACTGTTGTTTGCTCATAAGTGTTCTTTATTTCTTAAAGCAGGTGACAGGCGAAACCCGAATGCGGTTGGCTGTTGACCTGGACATGAAGGACTACAACTCATTCTGATACCAAATTCTTCAGCAAACAAAATAATTTTGGAACCACAAGAGGGCACAAACTCATCACATTAATTAACCATCGTCATGTTCAACATGTCAATGTTTTTTGCGGTTGTGTCGTAGTTTTTTTCTTTTTGTGTCCTGACTAATGTATAATGTTTTTCGGCTGGATAACTGTTGTATTTCTTGTGTTGCACACCATCAAAGTGTATATTTTAGGTAGATAATGTATCTTTTAGGTACATATTTATCTGTATTTTGCAAAGGTTTCAAATGTCAACTTGAACTAGAACCTCAAATCTCAAATTTATGTGTATTGTGCGAAGGTTTCAAATGTCAACTTGGACAAGAACCTCAAATGTTTAGTTCAACCAACATTTTCCTTATATTGATTTTAGTTTGGGTTGATGATTACACATCACTTCAACCAACATTCACAAAGTTGCCTTCAACGCAAAACACACACAAATGATAGATTAGGTAGTAATAGTATCATTTGTCAATGTAAAAATTAATTTCAATTTAGAAAATAAAGCTTACACATTTTTATATATAGTGTTGTTCCAACAATACTTACAAATACTTCCAATTAAAAAATATACAAGTATTATTTCTTATTATAACTACTTTATCAGTACCTACCAGTATTTACAATAAAAAACCAACATTTAATGCATCTACTGTTAATGTAAACCCTCATTTGGTTTTGATAATAACAAAACTAATGTAACTTTAGTTTGAGAAGCTTCAGTGGATGTGCTTTATTAGATCAGAAGATTGATGTATAGATAAACCACTGTTGATGTTGTGTACATGCTTCTAGCTCTTTAAAGTGTAATGTTTGTATTTTATATGAGAAGCATAGTATAGGATTAGTGTTGTAATAGGTTATATAATGTATAATCTTGTAATACACACTAGAGCAACGTGCAATAAATACTTCAGAAGCTTCTGGGAAAGATCGGAAGCATCAGAAATTGGTTTATAGAAGAATCATATTAAGGGGAGCAAAATTCAGAAGATTGGAGAACTGTGTTGATTGCTGAAACAGTTCTGATATGATACTTCTGAAACTTCAGAAGCATGCGCAAAAAAAGTTAAATTGCTGAAGTTTAAATATGTTTAAATCTGAGTTAGTTAAATGTATTTTTAATTAGCACATGGTTTAAATTGGGAGGTTAGTTAATTGTAAGAGTTAGCTAATTAGTTTCCCCCCAAAAAGTTGTTATTTGTTATTTTAAAAGAGTTCTCTATAAAAAGAGAATCTCAAGTTGTAATCAAGAGAAATAGACACACAAGAGCAAACACTAGATACACAATCATACACTCTTAGAGAGAGAGAAAAAGAAAGAAAAAGCAAGGTGCTGAGCAAGAAAGAAAGATCTCTGAGATAAGAAAAATATGAGAGAAAATGTTGTAAGAAGAAAAGAGAAAAGAGAAGATAGAAAGCTTTCAAGATAGATGCAGAAGTGATACTTCTGATGCGATTTGAGAAGGAACAAGAATTCTTATTCAAGCTTAATGAGTTTGAAATTGAAGAAACCAAAATTCTGAAATCAATTGTCAACAATTGGGTCACAAGAAAGTGGTTCAAGAACAAGATTGCTGAAAAGTCCTTGAAAGGATATCAAGGCGGGAAAATCTTCTTGGAGGGTACATCCTTGGAGCAAAAATCTTTCTAGAGGGGACATCTGGAGAGTGTCGAACCTGAGAAGGTTGAAAAATATATCAATTTGATTGTAATCGTTGTTCAAGAATTCTTGTCTAGTGGAACTCAATCGGTTGAAGATTGAAGAACTGGATGTAGGCACATTAATGGCCGAACCAGTATAAAATTGGTTTAATCTTCTTACCCTTAACTCTTCCATTCATACATATTAAATCTTGCATGCATAAAATTGTTTTGGTTGTGTTTAAATAATTCTGAAATCTGAAACTGAACAAGAAACTGCAGAATTCAGAAGCATGCTTGTTTGGGTTTGAAACTTAAAGATTTGATAGAATAATTAGTTGTTGTGATTGAAATCAATTGATATATTAATTCTTGATGTGGTAACAAGTTTAAAACATATTGAATTGATAAAAGTAACCAGAACTGAGATCGATTTAGAAAAGATTAAGAAAACAGAGTCAGAAGCATTGTGTTCTTGATCTTGATAAATCTGAAATTGTTTTGAAGGTTTAAATCATATGTTTGCATGTTGATTTAAGTCTTGATTGATTAATTTGATAATATTGACATTAAAGATTCAAGATTGCAGAGTCAGAAGATTGAAACATAGTTGCTGCAGAATTCAGAAGATTGAGAATTCTGAATCTGTTATTGTTGTTATTGATAATTCTGAAGTTGATATTGATATTCTGATATTGTCATTTTAATTGAAATTAATTCAGTGATTTGTATATCTGTGAAAAGTCAGAAGCTTGATGCAAAATTGATTTGTGTTAATTGGTTGTGTGTTATAATCCGCTGCATAATACTTTGAAAATTAATTTCTTGTGTTTGATATTAATTTCTGATTGGAAACTAATTTTTGACAAGTTGAGAAGCTTGATCAAATCTTTAAAAGTGCAGAAGTTTAAATACAAGAAAAAGTTTACAACCAATTCACCCCCCTCTTGGGTTGGACATCATAGCTTAAGAGATTCTCCAAAGAGACTCTCCCACCATTAATTGGTATCAGAGCTCCGGTTCTTTGCTGATTTCTATCAAGGAAATTCTCTAACAAGAAGTAAGAGCAAGATCCAAAGGGAAAGCTATGTCGAATCAAGCAAACTTTCAAGTCTCTGAAGGTCAATCAATAAATAGACCTCCATTGTTCAATGTGAAAGTGTATGTGTGCACGAGAAGGGGGGGTTGAATCGTGCAAGTTTTGAAAATTACCTTTTAAAACTTTTACTTAGAAAGCTGTTTTTACTCAGAAGGTAGATTTAAGAGCTTGCAGCGAAAATAGCTTTCTGAGAAGATTAAGTTTCTGAGAACTTAGTCTTTCTAAGAAAGTTCCTATCTGAGTAGTCTTAAGAAAATGACTTTGAGTTATAATCTTTTAAACGCTTTCTGATTTTAATCAGTAATGTTTTCACAAGACCTCTTAATTAAAACCGTGGTTGAGTTTTTCTCAAAGCTTTATGCAATTAAAGAGTAATAGAGAAAAGCTTAACACAAAGAGTTTTATACTGGTTCGGTTATAACCAACCTACTCCAGTCCTCAACCTTCAGTTGAGAGTTCTTAGATATTCTTCTTAATGTGCCTTCTCAGACAACACTGCCTTTACCAAGTAAAGGACTTCCACCACTTCACAACCCGAAGTGGATTTCCTTGCCTCACACTAGAGGACTTCCTTGCCTTAATCAATTAAGGACTTTGAACTTTGCCTCAAACACCAGAGGACTTAAACTTGCCTTCACACAAAGAAGGACTTAGCGTTTTTCGAAGGTTTGATTTGATCGAAAACAACTACCAAGACTAAGTTACAAACCTAGTTTTACACTTAGTAGACTTCTAGAATTAACTTACAAATGTAAGAATTTACACCAATTCAGAACTAGAAGATTTTGCAAAGTTAGAAGAACAACTTCGTAAAAATTGTCTTTCTGAGAAAGTTCTAAGTTTTCGCAAAATGATTTTCAATTCAACAGAGTTTTGGCACGTTTTATCAAGAGTTTTAGCGCAAGAGTTTTTCGTCACATTGCTCTGGAATTGAACTCATATATATAGGCATCAAAGAGCCGCGAAACTAGAAGCTTTTACTTTGCTTATGTGGCTGTGTCCTTTTCAGAACGGCTCCCTGCTACAGTCAGCGCAAAATGAGGAACTTTTCAGAACTGCACAGTGCGCGTGTTCCCACTTCCTTGGCTAGTTGTAGCGAGCTTTCTGAGACTATTTGTGCTTCCTTGAGTCCAGACACTTGGTTGCTTCTGAGTCCAACCTTCTAAGAGTTGTACGGACTTCTGAGGCAAACCTTCTGAGGGAAGACCCTTCTGAGAACTACTAGTCGCAAGGTCTTCTGAGACCTTTCTGAGGCGACAGTGTTCTTTCCTCAGAAACATGTTTTCACCTTCAGCGCTTCTGAGACATCCTTTCTGATGTCTTTGGCGCTATGATTTTATCACTTGATTTCAAGGCTACTTGATGTTTTGTCTTGGTCTTTGCTCATGGCATTGCAATAATTTAAAGCTCTCTGAGACACTTAGCGCACATATTAGCAAAACTTAAGTAAAATTTTATACTTATGGCTTACCTTGTTATCATTAAAACTTTCATAACTCTAAGAGAATTATGCTTAATTCTCTCGGAAGGGTTCTGGAGCTTACACAATGGTACTGCCTATGCATATTGGAGGGACAAAATGCAATTATTCATTGAGTTCAATAGTCTTGAATTATGGGAAATCATTCAAAGTGGAGACAAGATTCCAGAAACTTCAAGAGTCTTACTTGATGGATCCTTTGAAATCAAGGCTATTCCAAAAGCTCAATGGACAAGGGAGCAAAATGAGATGGTCAGACTCAATTCTAAAGCTAAGTATTTACTTAAAGCCCAAAAGTGAGTATGATAAGATCATTAGTTGTAGCTCAGCCAAAGAAATATGGGATAGATTAGCTTTATTGCATGATGGTACCGATGAGGTTAAGGAAACTAAGATTGATATGCTTAGATCAAAATATGAACAATTCAAAATGGATGAAAATGAATCTATTGATAGCATGATAACTCGGTTTCTTAGCATCATTAATCAATTGAGGGATCTTAACTATAATATGCCTAATTCTGAAATTGTTAGAAAAATTTTAAGAAGCTTGCCTTCTAGATGGTTGCCGAAGGTAACAGCAATCTCAGAAGCTAAGGATCTCAAAACTTTAAAGTTTGATACTTTAATAGGATCATTAAAAGTGCATGAGATAGAATTGCAAAATATTGCTAGCACTAACCATTTCAGGGACAACATGGCTTTGAAAGTGTCCAAGAAAAAGAAAAAGAAAAGGCTTTGATAATAAAGTCAGATTCAGAATCAGAATCGGATCGTGATTCCTCTTAAGATGACATAGAAATTGATCCGGAACAAGTGGCATTGTTCATCAAAAAATTCAGAAGAATGTTCAGAAAGGGGAGTTCGAGTAAGAAGAATTCTAACTCTTTCAAGAAGGACAAATCCAAATCGGATCAAGTCACTTGTTATCATTGCAATGAGAAGGGGCACATAAAACCGGAATGTCCAAAGCTTAAAGAAGCATCTTCCAAAAACAAAGGAAAGAAGAAGGCGTATAAAGCAACTTTAAGTGATGAGGATGATTCTGATGTTGAAGACAATGAAGTCTCGAACATGTGTTTCATGGCCGAATATATCTCAGAAGATTTTGACATCTCAGAAGCTTTGCATTTCGAATCTGAAATCTCAGAAGATAGAATTTCAGAAGATAGAGATGAGAAGGATCAGAGGCTGAGATGCTTCATGGCCGATTACAACTCAGAAACTGATACTTCTGATGTTGAAGATGATGAGGTAACATTCGAAGAACTCATGTTTAATTTCAATTCATTATTACATACTTATGAGAAGCTTCAGATCAATCATAAAAAAGTTTTGAAAAAATTCTCTGAAGTAAAGCATGATCTTGATTGTCAAAAACAAATCAATTCTGAGATAATAATTGATCTGGAAAATTTCAGAAGCATCGAGTCAAAATCCAATATTGATTTTTCCGATGAAGAAAATGATTTGGAAAAATTAAGAAAAAGTAATATGGATCTTGAGAGGGATTTAGAAAGGTTAAGAGAAGCTAATGATCTATTGATTTTTGAAAAAATAGATTTGGAAAATGACATTAGCAATCTTAAGCGTTCTAAAGACAAGTCAGAAGCTTCCGAAACTTCTGATAACTCAGATTCAGAAGCTAGCGATAATTCTGAAACTGATGAAGAAACTCAGAAGCTTGTAGACAAGTGCAATGATCTTTTTAAGACCAATATTCTCTTAAGAAATGATCTGGAAAAATTTGTGAATGGCACCAAAAATCTAGAAATGATTTTAGGATCACAAATTGCTTATTTTGACAAAAATGGTATTGGTTATGTTCCTAAAAACAATTTTGCCAAAGATAAAAAAACTTTTAAGAAAACCTGTAAAAGGGCAAAGTGTTTTTATTGTTCTAAAACCAATCATGCTTCTGATGCTTGTTGGCTTTATAAATCCAAGGGAAAGTATGATTTCAAAACCAAAAATCCCAAGGAAACTAACCCCAAAGGATCCAATAGAATTTGGATACCTAAACCTCAATTAAAGCTATTTGCAGAGATGCTTGAAAACAAAGACCATGGATCTGAAGAGGTGGTATGTAGACTCCGGATGTTCAAGACACATGACTGGACAAAGGGACTACTTCATCCAACTTAGAAAAAAGGACAAAGGTCAAGTAAGGTTCGCCGATGGTACATGTGCTAAGGTAAAAGGGATTGGTGATGTTGGTAAGACATCCAATCATGTTATTAGCAATGTGTTGTTGGTAGATAGGCTTACACATAATCTATTAAGTGTTAATCAATTTTGTGACCTTAATCTAAATGTTCTTTTTGATAAGCACAAAGTTCAAGTCTATGACCCCACTAATAATTATGTAAAATTCACAACACATAGGATTGGCAACACATATGTCTTATACTTAGATGATTTAGATTCTCAAAATCTTAATTGTTTGCTGACTTTGGTTGATGATAAATGGCTATGGCATAGAAAGCTAGGGCACATAAACATGAGATTAATTTCTGAAATATCATCTAAAGATCTTGTAAGAGGCTTACCTAAAATCCTCTATAACAAGGATAAGTCATGTGATGAATGTGAGAAAGGCAAACAAGTAAAAACCTCTTTCAAACATATTGCTGATGTTGCTACTAAAAGGCCTCTAGAGCTTTTACATATGGATTTATTTGGTCCATCTAGAACTATTAGCCTAGGAGGAAAGAAATATGTGTATGTGATTGTTGATGATTTCTCAAGGTTTTGTTGGACTTTCTTTCTAAGATCAAAGGATGAAACTTTTGAAAAATTTCGAGTGTTTCTTAAAAGAGTTCAAAATGAAAAAGGATACAAAGTCTCTACCATAAAGAGTGATAATGGAGGAGAATTTGTAAACCACTCATTTAGAAATCTTTGTGAAGATTCGGGTATATTTCATATCTTTTCTAATCCTAGAACTCCTCAACAAAATGGAGTAGTGGAAAGAAAAAATAGAAGTATACAAGAAATGGCAAGGACCATGATGTTAGAAAGAAACATAGCAAAATATTTTTGGGCTGAAGCTGTAAATACCGCTTGCTATATTCAAAATAGAGTGTTTATTAGACCATTTCTCAAAAAGACACCTTAGAATTGTGGTTTAACAAAACACCAACTGTTTCTTATTTCCATGTCTTTGGTTGTGAATGTTTCATTTTAAACACAAAGGATAACTTGGATAAATTTGAAGCTAGGTCTGATGTTGTTATATTCTTAGGTTACTCTTTAAATTCTAAAGCTTATAGAGTTTATAATAAAAGGACTCTTACAATGGAAGAGTCTATACATGTAACATTCAAAGAGTATTCCAAAGATTTTGCAGATGAAGATGGAAGCAAGGATGATGCCTTTGAGAATGTAAGTTCAGAAGTATTAGAAGATGAAATTGAAGATCAAAATGTTGTCCTAAAAAATTCAGATGCTTCTGGACAGAATTCAGGCGCTTCTGATGCTTCTGGGCATTTTTCAGAAGCTTCTGAACAGATCGCAGATGTTTCTGATGCAGAGCTGCAGAATGGATCTGATGCTTCTGATCT
The DNA here is from genome assembly GCA_013621005.1 of Aeschynomene evenia. Taxonomy (NCBI): domain Eukaryota; kingdom Viridiplantae; phylum Streptophyta; class Magnoliopsida; order Fabales; family Fabaceae; genus Aeschynomene; species Aeschynomene evenia. Next base: position 13,622,400 of record CM024272.1, read on the forward strand.
CATTTTTACATCAGAAAATGCAACTTCAAGTCAAGTAAATCATTTTTCAACCTCTCCTAATATTGTGGATACTTCTAGAGGTATGAACCGAGGTAAAAATTAATTAAAGCCTCTTGATCAAAATCTAATCATTGGTGAAACTTCACATGGTGTTTGTACTAGAAGATCATTTAATGCCTTTGTGTCTCTAATAGAACCTGGTAATGTTTCTGATGCATTAGTTGATAAGTTTTGGCTAGATGCTATGAGAGAGGAATTAGAACAATTTGAGAAAAACAAAGTGTGGTTCTTAGTTGAGAAGCCAAAAGGAAAAACTGTCATAGGCACTAGATGGATCTTTAGAAACAAGTTAGATCGATCAACATGGTGAAGTGGTGAGAAACAAGACTAGATTAGTGGCTCAGGGATATACTCAGCAAGAGGGCATTGATTATGATGAGACTTATGCTCCTGTTGCTAGGATAGAAGCCATTCGAATATTGCTATCTTTTGCTTGTTACAAAAATTTTATTTTGTATCAAATGGATGTTAAATCAGCTTTTCTATATGGTTATATATCTGAAGAAGTGTGTCAAGCAACCCCCCAATTTTGAAAATGAAAAATATCCAAATCATGTTTTCAAACTAACTAAGGCTTTATATGGGTTGAAACAAGCTCCAAGAGCTTGGTATGAGAGACTAAGTTCTTTTTTGATGAAAAATGGTTTCAAAAGAGGCTTAGTGGATAGCACCTTATTCACCCTACATAAAGATAAACATTTGTTAATTGTACAAGTTTATGTGGATGATATCATTTTTGGTTCAACTAACTCAAGTCTTTGTGAGTATTTTGCAAAGTTGATGAAACAAGAATTTGAAATGAGCATGATGGGAGAACTCAGATTCTTCTTGGGACTTCAAATTCAACAACTTGAAAAGGGTATATTCATTCATCAATCTAAATATTGTAATGAATTATTAAAAAAAGTACAATATGCTAGATTGTAAGGCTATGACTACACCTATTCACCCCTCACAATCACTTGAACATGATGAGAATGATGAGAATGTAAATGAATCCGAATATAGAGGCATGATAGGTTCTTTGCTTTACTTAACATCATCTAGACCCGATATTAAGTTTAGTGTAGGATATTGTGCTAGATTTCAATCTAAACCAAAAACATCACACTTAGGATTAGTAAAGAGGATTTTTAGATATCTTAAAGGTACTACTAATCTTGGTCTTTTCTATGAGAAAGGAGATGCTTTTGATGTAGTAGGATACACAGATTCTGATTTTGCTGGTGATAAAGTGGAAAGAAAGAGCACTTCGGGAGGATGTTGCCTCCTTGGTAATAAATTGGTGACTTGGACATGCAACAAGCAAGAAACAGTAGCATTATCTACGGCTGAGGCTGAATATGTGGCTGCTTCTTCTAATTGCAAGCAACTATTGTGGATAAGAAACCAATTGGAAGATTATCACTTAAGGTACAAGTCTTTACCTTTGCTATGTGATAGTAGAAGTGCCATTTGTATTGCAAAAAATCCAGTTTTACATTCTAGAACTAAACATATAGATATCAAACATCATTTCATTAGAGATCATGTGTTAAAGGGTGATATTGAATTGAAATTCATTGAAACTGAAAATAGTTTGGCTGATATATTCACTAAACCACTAGCTGAAGATAGGTTTGTATATCTAAGAAATAAACTCAACATTGTATCTATTGAACCTTTTTGATTATGACAAAAAGGGGGAAAATGATTAGATCTAATCTTTCTTCTTAATAGATGGATATAATCATTCTCGAAAGTATTTGAGAGAGGGGGAGTTTATAGGTTCTGAACTGATAGTTCTGACTTTTTGAACTGATAGTTCTGACCTCTATAGCTGATACTTCTGAGTATGGTTTGAACTGATATTTCTGAAACTGATATTTCTGAGTTTTGGAACTGATATTTCTGACTTTTATGTCTAGAATCTGATACCTCTAACTTATATATCTGATAGTTCTGACTTTATCTAAAGGTTAGGAAGAGATACATTCTTTATCTTATATGGATAGTATATGTAGGGGGAGTTATATAAATCTGAAACCGCTATGAAACTGATATATGTGTTTCAAATCTGATAAATCTGATAAATCTGAAAAATTCATTTGTGAAAATGATTTTGAAACTCTCATCAATACTTGTTTTCATTTTAAATATCTGAGAAAGTATTGAAAGATTACATGAGTTTTGTCATCATCAAAAAGGGGGAGATTGTTAATGTAAACCCTCATTTGGTTTTGATAATAACAAAACTAATGTAACTTTAGTTTGAGAAGCTTCAGTAGATGTGCTTTATTAGATCAGAAGATTGATGTATAGATAAACCACTGTTGATGTTGTGTACATGCTTCTAGCTCTTTAAAGTGTAATGTTTGTATTTTATATGAGAAGCATAATATAGGATTAGTGTTGTAATAGGTTATATAATGTATAATCTTGTAATACACACTAGAGCAACGTGCAATAAATACTTCAGAAGCTTCTGGGAAAGATCAGAAGCTTCAGAAATTGGTTTAGAGAAGAATCAGATTAAGGGGAGCAAAATTCAGAAGATTGGAGAACTGTGTTGATTGCTGAATCAATTCTGATATGATACTTCTGAAACTTCAGAAGCATGCGCAAAAAAAGTTAAATTGCTGAAGTTTAAATGTGTTTAAATCTGAGTTAGTTAAATGTATTTTTAATTATCACATAGTTTAAATTGGGAGGTTAGTTAATTGTAAGAGTTAGCTAATTAGTTTCCCCCCAAAAAGTTGTTATTTGTTATTTTGAAAGAGTTCTCTATAAAAAGAGAATCTCAAATTGTAATCAAGAGAAATAGACACACAAGAGCAAACACTAGATACACAATCATACACTCTTAGAGAGAGAGAGAAAGAAAGAAAAAGCAAGGTGCTGAGCAAGAAAGAAAGATCTCTGAGATAAGAAAAATCTGAGAGAAAATGTTGTAAGAAGAAAAGAGAAAAGAGAAGATAGAAAGCTTTCAAGATAGATGCAGAAGTGATACTTCTGATGCGACTTGAGAAGGAACAAGAATTCTTATTCAAGCTTAATGAGTTTGAAATTGAATAAACCAAAATTCTGAAATCAATTGTCAACAATTAGGTCACAAGAAAGTGGTTCAAGAACAAGATTGCTGAAAAGTCCTTGAGGGGATATCAAGGCGGGAAAGTCTTCTTGGAGGGTACATCCTTGGAGCAAAAATCTTTCTAGAGGGGACATCTGGAGAGTGTCGAACCTGAGAAGGTTGAAAAATATATCAATTTGATTGTAATCGTTGTTCAAGAATTCTTGTCTAGTGGAACTCAATCGGTTGAAGATTGAAGAACTGGATGTAGGCACATTAATGGCCGAACCAGTATAAAATTGGTTTAATCTTCTTACCCTTAACTCTTCCATTCATACATATTAAATCTTGCATGCATAAAATTTTTTTGGTTGTGTTTAAATAATTCTGAAATCTGAAACTGAACAAGAAACTGCAGAATTCAGAAGCATGCTTGTTTGGGTTTGAAACTTAAAGATTTGATAGAATAATTAGTTGTTGTGATTGAAATCAATTGATATATTAATTCTTGATGTGGTAACAAGTTTAAAACATATTGAATTGATAAAAGTAACCAGAACTGAGATCGATTTAGAAAAGATTAAGAAAACAGAGTCAGAAGCATTGTGTTCTTGATCTTGATAAATCTGAAATTGTTTTGAAGGTTTAAATCATATGTTTGCATGTTGATTTAAGTCTTGATTGATTGATTTGATAATATTGACATTAAAGATTCAAGATTGCAGAGTCAGAAGATTGAAACATAGTTGCTGCAGAATTCAGAAGATTGAGAATTCTGAATCTTTTTCTAAATCTGTTTCTAAATCTTCTGAGTTCAGAAGATTGATTTTGCTGAATCCGTTATTGTTGTTATTGATAATTCTGAAGTTGATATTGATATTCTGATATTGTCATTTTAATTGAAATTAATTCAGTGATTTGTATATCTGTGAAAAGTCAGAAGCTTGATGCAAAATTGATTTGTGTTAATTGGTTGTGTTATAATCCGCTGCATAATACTTTGAAAATTAATTTCTTGTGTTTGATATTAATTTCTGATTGGAAACTAATCTTTGACAAGTTGAGAAGCTTGATCAAATCTTTAAAAGTGCAGAAGTTTAAATACAAGAAAAAGTTTACAACCAATTCACCCCCCCTCTTGGGTTGGACATCATAGCTTAAGAGATTCTCCAAAGAGACTCTCACACCATTATCTACTTACTAGCAAATGAGGACTAATAACTAGCCCACACACCCTGTGCAACCACCACCCAATATTTTATCCACAATATATAATATAAATATATCTTAACCAAGTCATAAATGACAACATCTTATTCAATTTATAACAATGTCGTTAATATTCAGTTACTACACATGAATAACCAGCACTTTATAAAAATAACCAACAATCGATGTACATATTAATCAGCGTATCAGTACTAGAAACATTTTTTTATATCATATAGCCTTGAAAAAGCCAAATTAAGACACACACAATGTATACTTTTGTACAAACATTGACAATAAATGACTACACCATCCTAACCAAGATGATATGTGTCTACATTCTTCTAATTTACTTGTCATTCATCTCCTATAATCCACATATTTACTTATGTTCAAATTACATGTTTACCAGTATCAAACTATTACATGAATAAAATCATAAATTAACCATTTCATGTGTGGCCACACAAATATATAGCTCCGCCTCCAGTATTGCTAACTTCCAAACATGACTGCATATTGTACTTGATGATAACCTGCATTTTTTCAACAAAACATAACATGATTGAGAGACCAATATCAAATTAACAAATGGGCTAATGAATAACACAAAGTATGACTCAGTAAAAAACTTGCAACTAATAACCACTATCAAAGTATCCAATATACCATATAACACATATGTCCAATAAACCATCACCCTATTAACATATGTCCAATAAACCATCATCTCTCAAAATATTTCTTACCCCCCAAAATTCATGTACCTATACACTAGTGTATCATAACAAAGCATAACAGATCATCAAAGTCTCCAATGACAATCAATTACAAAGGTCATCAACCATTACATTTTATTCGAAAAATATTAAGAGATAATAACCCAAAATCAAACATAACAAATAAATATGCACATCTAGATCACACAAACCAAGAACACACACAAAGCAAAACAAGCAATACATTCAAATTAAAAACAAAGAATAATAATACTTACCACCACCAACATGTGAAGCACCACAAAAACAAGGAATAATAAAATCTTTCTTTATTTGGTAAATGTTAAATTCAGATTTAATTTGATTAATAATAGTAGAGAAATGTTATTTTTCTTAGTTGAAACACGATCTACCAGTGTTTTCAAGAAAAAACCAACATTCAGTTTATATACTTACCAGCCAATGTGGACTAATAACCAACCATTCTAAAAGTCATTCTTACTAGGGGTTATTCATGTACCTATCTATACACTAGTGTTTCATAACATAGCATAACAGAGCATCAAAGTCTCCAATTGAAACCAACTACAAAGGTCACTAACCATTACTTTTTATTTACAAAACATTAACCAAATTTGTGAATACATTACAAAAACAAGGAACAAAACAATAATTCAAAATAAAACATAACAATAAAGATGCTCAAATTAATCTCCAAGAACAGACACAACCCGAAATAAGGAATACATTACAAAAATAAAGAATAATAATATTTATTATTATTATTCCACCAAGATGTACCTCAACCCAATTTGGCCAATGAAGTCTGACGACGGTTCTCGACCAACAAAATAGATGTGACGGTTCTCGAAAGAAAAACACAAGATGAGGGGTTTGAGTTGTCCACAGTGGTTGCTGCGCGTCGTCGTCAAAGAATGAGGTATCTGCGACGGAGGTTGAAGAGGATGAATCGCCGATTGAGTGAACGGGAGTTGGTCGGAGGTGTTTAACGAGATTAAGATGGAGGTGGTTTGAAGGATTTTTGAAGAGGGGAAAATTGGGTCTTCGGGAAGGAATGAGGGAAGGTGAAGGAAGATGAGAGAAAAGGGATTTTACAAATGTATCATTCTCTAATATGGACCCACAAAAAATTTAAAATAACACATGTTACCTTTATAGATATTCACTTCACCACACTTCACCAAAGTAAATTTGTCCACTTCACTGAAGTGTTGGCCATTCACAAAATATAAACAAATTAAACACAAGGTAGAGAAACTGCTTACTTCTTCACCCATTAATATCATCTCCATGGAGTTTGGCACTTTAGGATTGCTGAACATAAGAATATTCCAGAGCCTTATCACCCTTGCCTTGAATCTCCATGAATCCTTTTGAGGACTCAATGCACTGATCATATCTAAGGCTGGAGGCATAACTCACACAATTTTTTTTTTATCTCACTGCACTAAAATACTGAGAACAATTGTGGCTGATGGATTTGCGATTCATCTGGACCCTGTTTATAGGAAATGCAAGGGCAATTTAAATTCAAAACATCCCGCCCAAACTTAGCAATGGATCAAAAGAGGCAAATTCATTTATGATAACATAAGTTTTGAAACATAGAAGTCATTTTTCACTAAAACAATTGTAGAGAAAATACCTACTCTTGGACTAAACTCATGATAAGGGTGTGATTCTATGAAACTTTGAAGCAAATAACCACATAAGGTAATACAATATCCTAAAGGGCTATGAGAGAGCTCGAATGGGAGGTTAGAATGGACTGAAAACAATATTGGAGGAGGGAGATAAAATAGCCTTGGAAGCAAAGCAGTGTAAGAACATATAGGAAAATTTAGCAACTGCAAACCTAAACTCATAGATTCATCTACTTCCATTCTATATCCAGCCCTACTTCTAAATTCAAATAAAATGAAAATCAAGCAAATCAATTGAAACAATTAGTACCTACTTCTCGTTAGACCTTTAAGAGTGTTGATTAATAAACTATTATACAAACTAATAGTTGAGAACTTTGATCCTAATTTCTGGAATGATGAAAAAAAACCAATGATTTAAGAAGTAAAAAAATTCTTCTAGCAGGGGAAAAAATAAAACATGACTAAAAGTATAATAAAGAACATATTTTAACCAAAAATATGAATGAAAAAAAAAACAGAATAAAGAAGATAGGATGTATAGCTGAAGTAGATACTGAGATGCTAAATATATGAAAGAGAAAAATTCATCACCAAGGGTGTGGGACACGGAGAGACAATGTTCTAGATAAATATCACCAAAGGAACCGGGTAGGTTAAAAAGAAACCGGATGGGTAGAAATGAAAAGTCTAGTGATATGCATAGAATGGGTAGTCCATGCGTAATGTGTCTAGCTACCAATATGGCTATTGCAGCCCAAGAATGATGTGGCTTTATTAGATCACATTAGCTATGTCAGCCCAACAATTAGGTGAACAGTATGAGTTTAACTAAAAATAAGATGTAAAAGCTGGAAAAAAAAATATAAATTAAAAGCAATTGAGTAAGTAACATGTGCATTGAATCATAACATTTATGTGGGTATAACTTGGCAAGCTATGAATGTTAATGCAATACGTATCAAATGTTTTCTTCTCTTATATATGGTTTTATGATTTATTTAATTGTTTTTGTTTTTGTTGTTTCAATTTTGGACATCTGTTAAGTAATATCAAATAAGCTTACATATTCTCACTCAAACTTATAATCAACCTAAACATAATTAACTAAAATATATCGAGAAACATATCAAGTGCCATAAATATTATGTCAAGCCTATTACTACCTAGCCAGCATTGTGGTTTTAGTTTGATGAGTTGTAAAACGTATTCAATTTGAACGTTTTATTCCTTATATATAATCTAGGTGTGCTCAACAGATAGTAGTAATATCTGACATAGTAACTCTGCACAAATTCAAAAAAGATAATTCCACCAACATGTCAAGTCAACCAAACCTTGGATAAACATCATATATGTTTGATGCGGGTAATAATATAATGGTGATTGGTGCTTATAGTTCATCATTCATTATTTTTTTTCTTTCTTTGGGTCTTTCTAATTTTTAATCCATCATGCTTCCTGAATGATGCGTCATCTTTTTCTGTAATATTATGTTGAAGGTACATGTGTAGAAATGAAAAATCATTTTGTTTTTTATTTTCATGTAATAAGCAACTTCTTTCTCTTTCTTTAAATCCTATCATGTCGTCCTACTTATTATTTTGAGTTAATTAAATCAATATTCTTCAATTCGTTCTTACATGAAGATATATATTCAGTATATTTTATAAAATTATATTTAAGGTGTCTAATTTTTATCAATATTATGAAAATTGCATATTACATGAAGGATTTCTTCAGTATGATCTCGTTTAGGTGAGGTCTTCTATACGTTAAACAGTTGTCCATAGAATGTAGTTTTGTAAATAATGTTTGGCAATAATAATTAATAATAGTCATTTTTATTAAATTTGTTTAATTACCGAGTACAACCACTGTTCATATGAGATAAAAGAATTAAAGATTGTGTTTGGATGAATTATTTTTAAAATTCTAAAAAATTTAAAATACAAGAGATTCTAAATATATGATTTAAATTTTCTTTAATTTTAAAATTTTTTATTTGGTTGAAGAAATTACATTACACCATTTATAAAATTTTATTTGAATGCAGTAATTATAATGATTATTTTATCCAAACAAATTATTTGGTAATAAAGAATTTTAAAATCTTTCGAGAATCACATTGTCTCCTTAAATTACCTCATCCAAATGTTAGCTCCAAGAACCCTTTACCTCATCATTGAAGGTTTTGAATGATAAAATTCTTAATTAAAATAAAAGTTTTAATTTGGTTGGACTAATGGTTTATTAAGTGTGTTCTAGGATTTAATTTACTTGATAAAATAAAAATAAAAAAAGACACATCTTGACCACCATGGGACCAAAAAGTGGCAACACATTGAAGAAGAAATATGAAAATTATTTTTCATATTTTATGAAGATCAACCACATGGACATTTATTAAAAAGGGAAAGCTTTCATGAAGACTCTATGATTTCCCAAAAATCTATTTATGGAAAGTGCATGGATTTAAATAGAAAATCTCTATTTAATCATTCATGTATCTTAATATATATAATATATATTTTCGAAATATAAGAATTAAAATAGGGAATCAAAATCAAATCTCTATTTTACATTCTCTCTCCTAATAAATTCAAAAATTATTATATATATATATTTCGAAAATTAAATTAAAATAGAGAATCAAAATCAAATCTCTATTTTACATATTATCTTTCAAGATTTTGAAATTATTTATATATGGGGGAAATCTAGAAAGATCTTGTATGGAGAATTAAATGCAAAAGATTTAAAAATAATTATCTAGGATTTATTCTAGAATATATTTTGCATTTAAGTAACAGAATATTTTAGGACACTTTAAAAAGATTCTGTGAGCCTCCTAAAGATTCTATATGAATCTACAAGATTCCCATAAGATTCCATGCGGGACCAGAAGATTCTGTTGAAGATTCTACACGAAGTTAGAAGACCTTAGAAGATTCTGTCAAGAATTTCAAGTCTAGAAGATTCCCGAAGATTCTGTGAAGATTCCAGAAGATTCCCGAAGATTCTATCAAGATCCCGAAGAATCTCAAGATTCCAGAAGAATCCCAAGTCTCAAGATACAAGATTCAAGAATTTTCAAGATTCAAGAATCAACCTTCAGAAGATTCCCTGGAAGACCATGATTGGTGTTTTAGGATTTTCAAAAAAATGAGATATTGTGAAATCCTAATTCGTACCAACATGGAGGCACACTTGTGGAGCAAGAAAAGCTAAAACCCTAGCCTTTCTCTCTCCTAAAAGTGGCGAAAATATGCTTGCATATTTTGCAAGATTTTGTGAAATTATGTTGAAGCAATGCACACCACAAGATCAAAGCACAATTCAAATTCAAGGGCCAAGATGAAGTTTCCTCTTTTCTAATTCTTGGTTACAAAGTTTCCATATTTAAGATCAAATAATAACCTTTGGATTAAAGGGAATTATTTGAATCAATGGCCAAGATGAAACTTCCTCTTATTTGATTTTTCTATTTTTGGAAGATCAAATTTCAAATCATATCAAGGAATTCTCACCATTGGATCAAGAGTTTTCAAATTCAAATCAGGGGTGGAGATCAAGCTTCCTAATTTCGAAATTGAGGTGCTATTTTCCCTATAAATAGAAGACCTCAATGCCCAAGAATTCAAGAGACTACCCAAGCTTACAAGTGCCAAAACGCTGTCGAAATTAATCCTTATTTCTCTTCATCTTCAACCTCTAAACCTCAAGTTCTTATTTTTATTTGGGTAAAGGTTGTAATTCTTAAAAGAGTGAGCTTTTGTTGTTTATCCTTGCTTTGCTAGTTATTCTTTGAGAGAAAAATCCATCAAGGTTCAAACTTAGTTGCATCTAAGTTCTTGATTGGTAAAAACCACATCTTTTATACAAAGTCCTTATTTTTGTGAGGCAAGAAGTCCTTAGAGGGTCTTAGGCAAGGATTGAAGTCCTTTGGAGTTGCCAGAGGCAGTTAGTCACCTAGTTGTGGTGCAAGTGAAGTCCTTTGTGGTTTTCAAAGGCAGTGAGTCACCTTGGTGAAGGTGCAGGTTGAAGTCCTTTGTGGTGTTGCAGAGGCAAGAAAGTCCACCTAGTTGTGGTGGTGATAGTGAATTCTCAGGTGTATCCTGGGGATTGGAGTAGGCACGTTGCCGAACCAGTATAAAATTTTTGTGTGTGCTTTCTCTCTTCCCTTACTCTTTATTTAATTGTTTTACAATTTATCATTGCATACACATCATATAGCATATTGCGAAATCATCATCATCTTTTGTCTAAGTGTTGAAGGTTAAAGTTTTAACCTTTATCATTTAGAAGAGCTTGAAAGTAAATATATTTTCAAGATCTATTATAGCCTTGTCTATAGGCTAAGGTTCTGTTTATTTACTAATAATTGTTTCCGCTGTGCAAGACAAGTTTACACTTGATCTTTATCTTTAAGTAATTTTCAGAAACAGGATTTATAGTTGGAACGTGATTCAACCCCCCTTCTCACGTTTCACTACCTTCACCAAACACATACTAAGCATTTTTCAATCCAATTCTAAAAAATATGAGGTAACAATATAGCAATTGACATGACATAAAGTCATTTAATTAAATAATAAATTTGAAGAATAAAAATATAAATCATATCAAACAATAAGATGAATAGTTCTGAGATTGATTATTATTTATACAATTATATTACACTAATCTAAACATATGAATCAACATAAGAAAATTTTGATTTAAAAACTTACTATCACATACAATTGCGAAATAAAAAAGACGTATTAACAATGTTTTTATTGTTCCTCAATAAAAAGTCTCTAAATTCGAGGAATTATTTAAAAAAGAAAATACTTTACTCAAGAAAAGATTAAAAATGTTGAAAAAAAGGAGTAATGGCAGGTCCAAAAGAATATTAAAATAATGGATAACGAGTAATGATAAGTCTCATTTGAAAGAAAATTTTTAAAAAATAAAAATAAATATCCTTTTAAGCATGGTACGACCAACTAGGGATTAAATGCAAGTAGTATTGGGGTGGTGAAGAGAAACCACCAAAAAAAAAAAGCATAAAAAATTGGATTAAGCTAGGGTGGTGTAGAGAAACTGCCACATGTAAACGTTCTATTTTGTTATTTTTATTTTGCTAATGTAGTTTTTTTATACAAAATTTTGCACGAGATCCATTGTTATTCTTCATTTTTTTTTCTGACCTTCATATAGGGTTAACTGATTTTAATGCAAATAAAAAAATTATCTGATAATTGATATTCTTAATTGTTATTTGTTACTTACTATTTAAGCAAATGTCAATTTAATTCTTATAACATACATCATCTCTCATATGCTATCTATTTTTTTTTTTTTGCATATATTATATTTGAATTTTAAAAAATTACCTAAAGTCTTTTCAACAAGATATGAATGCACGCTTAAACATACAAGTCAAAGGAATTTTAAAAAATGCTAAATGATTAAATATGTTAATATAATATATTGGTTTAGTTAAGCATGTATTAAAATATTTAAATAATTTCAATAAATATTAGTAGTATAAGAAAAAAATGAAATAATAAATGCATTATCTATTCAGATTGGGGACATGATTTTTTGCTTAATTACCTTATTCACACAAATATAGTTATTGAATTATAATTAAAAAATGTTATATATTATACATAAGTGGGTTGTTAAAAATGATTACACAATCTGTATGTCATAAGGTTAAAAATGTTATATATTCATTCCAAATCTTAAAAATATTACACAATCTGTATGTCATAAGGATAAAATTGTTAAAAATGATTTTTTTTAACTTTACAACACATCGAAACTATCCTATAATGATTCTAATAATAAATAGTCATTAAGATCTTTACATAAATTAATGTTTTCAGTCAGACAATCATTTACGTTGATTTGTTACCTTATTAATATAAATATGTTTATATTTTTGTGTGGTCTTTATAGTTGTTGATACCCAAATTTGTCCGTGCTTTAAATTTTCGTAATGTTTATTTAATTGTATGTTATGTTATTAAAAATTCAAAATGGGTTTTGGGGCCTAAATAAAAATAAGAGATTTTTTTGTGTATTTGGATCTTGACCCAAACATTTTTTCTTTCCTGTTGACTAAAATTGGGCTCTAGCCCGTAAAACAAAAAAATGGGGGTTTTCAATTCTGATTTTAATCTGTTGAACAAAAATTTAAAAAAAAAAAGGAAAGTTTTATTGTTTCAGCCTAGTTTCAATTTTGGCCCATTTCATTGCCTATATCTCATATCTCAAGAAAAAAAAAGTCAAAAAATAAAAAATAAATACAATAAAAAACAAAAAAAACATAGTTTAAAATAATAACAAAAAAATTAAAAAAAATACATAATAATAAAAAAATGAATACATCAGTTTTTAATAATAAAAAAAAAGAGCAACACACAAGAGTTTGGCTCCACCCTCCATGTTTCTCCATTGCTCCATGTCCTCAATATTCTAGACCTGTAGAGAATAATTTAAAGTAATCAATAAATAATTCAGAAGACAATCCCACTAAGAGTGTATGATTGGGATTCATTTTTCATTTGAAAAAAAAGAAACCAATTCAGGGCCTATAAAAAGGAGAGTAATCGAGCTTGGAAAGGGCAAGAAGAAGAGCTTGTGAGAATCAGAGAGAATTTTGATTAAAATGTTCAAATTGATATTCTGGGCATTTTGAGGGAATGAGCATTCACTTTGACATTTTCCACATATAAAAAGACTGAACTCAAAAGGCAGAAATAGTATATTCATAATCATCTAGAGCATTCATTCAAAAAAAAAAGGCAGAAACTACAGTAGCAAGAAGGGACTATCATCAGAAGTTTGCAAAGGAGTCAGGTAAGGAATAACCATTTTATGAACTGATAAAAATGCATGTTGAAAATGTTTGTCCTTTTGATTTTAGTATGTTTTCATGAACACGTTATATTTAAATAATTTACAAGCATGAATAACACAGCCTATATCCATCTAATCCAACACACAATCTCATCAAATGTCATTAGAAACAGCAAATTTTATCAATCATGATCAGTGATCACAATGCAAACACAACCAAATACGGACACAGAACCAAACACAAACCAAATTTCAATTCTCATGTATTCATTTAGCCATCATTCAATAAAAAAAAAGATCAAAACTCAGAATCAAAGAATAAAAAATAAATAAAAACAGAGGAATAGGAACTCACCATTATCACTGCTGGCGAGGTCGCCGGAGGCAATAGTGGCGAGGTCGCCGGAGGCAGCAGTGGCGGAGTCGGGTGTAGGACCCAGCAACCTCCGAGCCCCAGCAGCAGCCCAGCCGAGGAGTTCAAACGTAGCTCCTTCTTCCTTCTCTGACCTCTCCATCTCCTACCCAAGCCGCCACCCCAACAACTGGTGTCACACCATCATCTCCGGTCGCGCTTCAGTCCTTGACGGCAACGGCGACAAGCAGCTCGAAATGACCGCATCCCTTTCCCCAGCAGCCGTGGGCTTCGTAGCGCCGCCCTTCCCCTTCGCGGTGAAGCCGCAACTTTTTCTCTCTCCCTCGAGCTCCTATTTTCTTCGCCTACAGCCATCTGCGCCGCCTCGCGGCCGATAAGATCGAGACGGAGAAGCCGCAGTAATCCCCTCTCTCGAGCCCTCTATCTCTCTTCCATCCCTCTCTTTTTCCGAACCTTCTCCCTCTCTTCTTTCACTGCGGTGACTCATCCAGGTGTGGTGGTGAAGGTGCCGCGGTGATATCTCCCTCCCTTTCCCGTCGGCCGCGGAGTCACGGTCCTCTCCCTTTGGTCTGTCACAATGTCCCCGAGGGGTGCCTGTTACGGGAAAGTTGCAGAAGATGAAGCGGCTAGGGTTCTAGAGAAAGCAAAGGAAAGAAAAGGAAGAAGATAACAATTTTATTAAACTTTCAATATACTGAATTCTCCTATCAATAGACTTACAAAAAACAGAAAGCAGGCCACATAATATATAAGGCCCAGAAACAAGAAAAGAAAGAAAACCCAAAACAGAACTCAACTAACATTTTCTCTATACTTGGGCTTATCCTTATCAGCCCCCCTCAAACTCAGATCAGCTTTGTTACTGATTCTGAGTTTGTCCCTGAATTTCTCAAACGCAGCAAAAGGAAGCGGCTTAGTTAAAGTATCTGCAATCTGAGCATTAGAAGGAATATGCACTACAAAAAGGGATTTATTGTTAACCCTTTCTTTGACAAAATTTAGATCTATCTCAAAGTGTTTTGTGCGGCTGTGCAATATAGGATTAGCAGCCAATAACACTGCACTCAGATTGTCACAGAACAGAGTTGGCTGAACAGGGGCAGAGATATGTAATTCTGAGCAAAGTTTCTGAATCCACAAAACTTCTTGTTCCGCAGCAGTAAGGCTCCTGAATTCAGCCTCTGTAGAAGAGCGGCTAACCGTAGGCTGCTTTTTGCTAGACCACGCAATCAAATTCGTCCCAACATATATACAGTAGCCAGAGGTAGAGCGCCTGTCATCAACATCACTCGCCCAATCACTATCTGAAAAACCAAGAATTCTAAAATCAGTAGAAGTTCTGAACAATAAACCCTTAGTCAAGGTTCCAGCCAAATATCTTAAAAGCCTTTTAACAGCTTTCCAATGATAGTGAAGAGAGGCTTTCATAAATTGACTGACTTTGTTGACCGAAAAAGCAATATCAGATCTTGTGAGGGTTGCATATTGCAACCCACCCACAATAGAGCGATAAAGAGTTGGATTCTCAAAACTATCATCACCATTAACAATTAATTTTAAATTTGATAGCATTGGGGTAGGCATGGGTTTTGATTCCTCCATACCAGCCCTCTGCAACAATTCCCTAATGTATTTAGTTTGAGAGATATGAATGGAATCATTACTAGGATAAGTAAACTCTAAACCTAAGAAATAGCTAAGTTGTCCTAAATCTTTTAGAGAGAATAAAGACTATAACTGGTTTACTAGATCAGTAATATCTTGAGGATTATTACCTGTGACAAGAATATCATCTACATAGATCAAAAGAAAAATAGTAGATGTAGGAGTAAATCTAGTAAAAAGAGAAGAATCAGAGACAGTATTAGTGAATCCAAATTGTTTCATAACAGTAGTAAGAGTATTGAACCAAGCTCGAGCAGCTTGTTTCAACCCATAAATGGATTTATTCAATTTACAAATCAAAGAAGAATCAGTAGAGAATCCAATAGGTTGTTCCATGTATATACAATCATTCAATTCACCATTCAAAAAGGCATTATTAAAGTCAAATTGACGAATAACCCATTTCTTAGCGAGAGCTATAGTTAACACAAGTCTAATAGTGGCAAGTTTTATAACAGGACTAAAAATCTCATCATAATCAATTCCTTCCATTTGATGAAACCCTTTAGCAACTAACCTAGCTTTATATTTTAGGATAGTACCATCAGGATTTCTTTTAATTGCATAAACCCATTTAGACCCTATTATTTTACAGTTTGAAGTAGGCTGAACCTGATCCAAGTATTATTCCTCTACAAGGCAGCCATTTCTTCTTTCATGGCTTGCAACCAATTGTAACACCCCGCTACTGAGGGGTGTCCGTGCGAAGGGCTATATCCCAACGAACACGCTACTAGGGCATAACATAAGGGCTAAACAACATGCATAAACTATTAAATAATAAACTGAATAACTGAAATAACTGTTTAACTGATAATCATTTATAACTGTATCAATCTGAAACTTACGTACAAGTTCAGTATACTGAAACATAACTTAACTAATAAAGGAATCCTACCTCTAAAGTCTGGAGCAAAACTATACATGATTGATTTGACTGTGAAAAAATTAAACTAAGCATAGACTAAACATAGACTGCTAAGACTCCACGGAAGATGCGGAGCTCACCAAAGAAAGCAACTGCAACCAACCTCTACTGGATCAACGGTCCCTCGTCTGCCTCCTGATCGAACACTGACCAAAATGCGGGGAGTGAGTCGCAAGCTCAGTGATGGGGTATCATGCATGTCATGCAACACATACTGTCATGTTATCAATCACATATACTTGTCCTATCTACGTAGCTGCACCTCTCTGGCGACGGACGCGTACCGCCGGAGATATCCGCACTCGAGCCCCCATGCTAAACTGATAACTGATAAATGACGGAACACGAGCCGCCCTGCTGTAACTAATAACTGATAAATGACGGAACACGAGCCGCCCTGCTGTAACTGATAACTGTGACTCGCTACCACTAGGGTGCGGTCATATGACGGAACACGAGCCGCCCTGTGATCTGGACCTCTACAACCACGCAGGTGAGGCCAATCATACTGTATCTGGGGTGGGACTCGAGGCGCTTCGTGGCAGTATGTCACGGCTAAACTCGACCGGGAGCTACATCCGGGCTATAGCGTTGAAATACATACTACGACGGTTCGCAGACTACGTAAACAGTCATCACACAATTCTACAACCATTCTACTCATACACTGCATGGTATCATTCTGATCATAAATCATAGGGTTCTAACATGTTTCATATCATAGCATAGCATAAATCATTCAAGCTTATAGGAATAATCATAACGCATATAATAAATATAGTCATAACGCATAACATCATAATGCTGTAACATCAATACAAAGGGACCTAGAAGCCATTCACTCCTTCCTGTTATGTTATCTATTAGGGAACTTATCTATCTGAGCATATCCTCTATTAAGACCTGTTTCTACTAAGGTACGTTATCTTACTAAGGTTTATTATCTGTCTAAGGTATATTATCTGTCTAGGACGTGTTATCTTACTGGGGCTAACTATCTTACTAGGTCACATTATTCTACTAAGTTATATTATCTTAATGAGTTACGTCATCTTATTATGTTATATTATCCTAATAGGTTATGGTGTTTTACTAGGTTACATTATCTCACTAGGTTATATTAATTACTAGGTTATATTAACTCCTAGATTATATTAATTACTAAATTATATTAATTACTAGATTATATTATCTTACTATATCGGATTATCTTACTATGTGGTGTTATCTTGCTAGGTTATGTTTTCTTACTATGATATATATATTATCTGACTGTGTCATATTATCCTACTAGATTATTTATCCATGCCTGTGCTCTATCTAGGTATGTTATCTTCCTAATCATATTATTTGCCTGAGCATGTTATCTACATATCATATTATTTACCTAAGCACGTTATCTACCTATTATATTATTTACCTAAGCATGTAAACATAAATATAAACATGAACATAAACATAAATATAACTATAAACATAAACATAAATATAAACATATAAACATAAACATAAACATATAAATATAAACATAAATATAAACATATAAACATATACAAATGCTACTATGTGGCAGCCACGGTGCATCCACCCTAAAACCTCCACTCACCTGGAAAGTCCTGAGACTGGAAGGCACCGCTAGCTCCGGCTCCAGCTATCGGCACCGCGTTTGCACCTGGCGTGCAAAAGACCCATCAGGACCGCACAAAAGAAAAGAAAAACTTGAACTAGGCTGCACACTGAACCTTCGCTAGCGAGCAATACCTTCTCGCTAGCGATGGCACTCTCGCCAGCGAGCTCTCATAGCTCGCTAGCGACCAGCACGCTGACAGGGGCAAAAACGTCTTTTTACTCACCGTCGAGATATCCCCAAGGTGTCAGACTCACACTCCACCGAGATATCCCCAAGGTGTCAGACTCACACTCCACCAGAGTTCCTCTTAATATAAAGGACGCCCAAAGCACTGCTTTGATAAGGCGGGAGTATGAGGTGTGAGGGAAAAGCTATACTAACCACTCATATATATAAGGGGATGGGGGAAGCTGAAATGCTGTTTTGAGCAATGTGGGACTTGACTGCTCGCTAGCGGGCACCTGCTCGCTAGCCGCCGTAATCTGCTCGCTAGCGGGCACCTGCTCACTAGCCGCCATCATCTGCTCGCTAGCCGCCACCTGTTGACAACATCAGTGCTTTCTTCATTTTACACGTTTTAACATCATTTCTAACCCTTCTTAGACATACTTAGACCATATTAAAGCACTTTCTAAGGGGTATGATACGGGGTATCACACCAATGAGGAGAAGAAAGGGCTTGCTTAGCATTCTTGGGAATATGTTCAACAAGATCTAAATCTGAATTTATTACAGAAAAAGCTTTAGGTTTAAAAATTCCAGATTTTTGATCTTGTTGTCATTGGATGAGTATTCAAGAATGGTTTTGAAGAAGTGATGTTAGAAGGAAGAGATGAAGGTGGAGATGTAATAACAGGAGAAGAGAATAGAGAAGTACCTTGTCCTTGATCATAAGGAGAACCAGTTGGTGAGCTATTGGCAGAATCCTCAATGTTATTTGGAGCAGTAATAGTAATAGTATTATGTAAACAACTATTTGGTGAAGTGTGTGCTGAAGTTAAAGTAGGAACAACAATTTGAGGAGCAGCACATATTGAATTCAGAGGTACATTATTTGTTGCAGAGCTAAATAATTGTTGATAAGGAAAACTAGATTCATCAAACAAGACATTCCTAGCTATATATACTTTACCATTAGAAGACATGCACTTATAGCCTTTATGTTGTGAGTCATAACCTAAAAATAAGCATGGTTGAGACCTGTAATCCAGTTTATGTGTATTATATGGCCTTAAATGAGGATAGCACAGACAGCCAAATATTTTCATATCTAAGTAAGCCAGTTTAATTTTAAACAAAGTAGAGAGAGGGGATTCATTATTTAACACTGGTGTAGGTAATCTATTGATCAGAAAAACAGATGTAGTAAAAGCATCCTCCCAAAAAGTTAAAGGTAAAGAAGCAGTGGCTAATAAAGATAATCCCATTTCTGTAATGTGTCTGTGTTTTCATTCAACAACACCATTTTGTTGGTGTGTATAAGGACATGCAAACCTATGTAAAATACCATTTTCTTTTAAAAAAGACATAAGTTTCAGAGATGTAAACTCACCACCATGATCTGTTTGAATCGTTTTTATTTTGCATTCAGTTTGATTTTCTATAAAGGATTTGTATTGTAAGAAAGCACCAAAGCATTGAGATTTGTTTTCTAAAAGAGACAAACATGTATACCTACTAAAAGCATCAACACAACTCATATAATAACGAAAACCAGATCTGGAAATAACTGGAGCTGGGCCCCAAACATCTATATATACAAGTTGTAATGGTGCAGAATAAATTGTATTAGAGGCAGAGAAAGGAAGTTGATGCATTTTAGACATGTTACAAGATTGACAAACAGGAAGAGAATGATTAGTATTATTAACTGGTATATTATTTATAGACAACACAAGATTCACTACATTAGAGGCACAATGGCCAAGGCTTTTATGCCATAGTTCCCTATTACTACTACAAGTAGAAGAAAAAGCAGCTGAAAATTTTGTAGATTGTTTGGGAATAGAAACATTTTCAAAATAGTACTCTCCATTTCTAACAGAGCCTTGAAGAAGAACCCTTCCTGTGTTCAGATCCTTGACAACACAAAAAGTTGGGTGAAACTCAAAATAAACATAATTATCCAATGCAAATTTTCGAACACTTAAAAGATTTTGAGCAATTGATGGAATATGTAAAATATCTTTTAACAGAAAAGTTTTATTTGTGAGAGTATTGCATAAAACAGATTGACCAATTTTTGAAATAGGTATACCTGATCCATCCGCAACATACAGTTGTTCTTCTCCATGATAATCAGACGCAGTGAGAAGATTGGAAGAGTCAGCCGTTAGGTGATGTGTAGCACACGAGTCCGGGTGCCAGGCAGGATCAGCAACAGAGGAAGGAGTGGCCAAATATGCCTTAGGGTTGTGAAAATTGGAGGAAGGTGGTTGGGGTTTAGAGACAAAAGATTGTGTGGGGGAAGAGGATGTAGAATTGGAACCTTAGTAGGTTTGATCAAACATAAAGTAGCATTGTAGAGCTGCATGGCCAAACCGACCACAGAGTTGGTACTGCAGTCTGTTCCCTTGTTGCCAGTTGTTGCGTCCTCCTCTGACCCAAGATCCACGACCACGACGTCCACGGGCACGAAATCCATTACCACGACCATAAGCTCTCAAATCAGAAGAAGAGGATTGTGCAAGATGAGCCTGAGCAAACCCCAAAGACGGTTGCTTGAACCGTTCAAGCATTTCTTCATGAGACAATAGCATCGCTTTGACTTCACCGATACTGAAGGACTCTGGTCTTGATTGAACTGTAGTTATGAACATTTTGTATTCTTCTGATAAAACATCACAGATTGCGTCGATATGATCATCAATAGCAATTGGATGACCTAATGCCTTAAGAGAATCAACAATCTTGCGGATCTGGAGAAGATACTCTGATGTGGGTAACCCTAACTTCTTGAAATTCTTCAGCTTGGTCTTTAATCCTTTGATCTTGGATCTTGATGCTGTTGCGAAATGGACCTGGATCCTTTCCCAGATTTCAAAGGCAAAACGACACCCGATCATTCTATTCTTGAAAGACATGTCCATAGACGAAAGCAACCACATAGAGAGCATATTATCCTGATCCATCCATTCAGTGTAGGAAGGAGAGATTTGATTCGCATTTCTTGCTTCATCCGAGACATATTTAGAAGGGAGGTTCGAAGCTTGAAAATGACCTTCAAGATGTTGTGACTGGATTGCAAACAACACAAGTTGCTGCCAGGGTAAGAAATTATCTTCGTCAAGTTTTTCAAGTATTGGGATGGAGATCTTGGAATTAGATGCGGAAGGAGGAGAGGGTAAAGCCATTGGATCGATATGGCTCATGATACCATGTTACGGGAAAGTTGCAGAAGATGAAGCGGCTAGGGTTCTAGAGAAAGCAAAGGAAAGAAAAGGAAGAAGATAACAATTTTATTAAACTTTCAATATACTGAATTCTCCTATCAATAGACTTACAAAAAACAGAAAGCAGGCTGTAACACCCTACTAGATAGCCCTTAACGCTTAAGTCATTTTAGGCCATTTCATAAGGGTTACCTCCTGTTATCATGTTTTATCTTTATATTTAAAATATAGTACGCGGAAAATAGGTGGGAGTAGATTTTTCGTAAACATTCGCGGAATAGAAAATAAGGGCCTTGCGCGTAAATACAATGATAATATAAGCGATACAAACATCTACTAAAAATACCTCGTCATATAAATAACTCCCATCAAGTAACAAACATGAAATAAATACTAGGTCTCACCCCATAAGCCAAAAATTGTGACCTATGAGACTCCACCATAAATACGAGTAAATAAATAGCTGCCGGCTAACAAAGGTCCGGACTCAGAAAACATAATAAATGAATAAACATAGCGGAAGCATGAAAATCATAACATCTGATAAGGAAATAAAACTTGTCTCTGATATCTAAGGAACTATATCATAAACTATTCTGCACGGGCTCCTCGTGTGCTCCGACATCCTGCTCTGTCTGCTCCTCTAAAAGGGTGGGAAAAACATGGGGTGAGTACTGGGAAGTAACTCAGTAGGGGAGCCGCTCCGGGTTTATTAATTAAATAGGTGTAGCATTAATGAATTCAATTTTAGTTATAAGTTCAAAAGTCATCTTTCCCGGAACGACTAACCTAAGTGTCTCTTGTTCATTTTACATCATACATACATTATACATAAGTATATCTTTCGTGTGTGTGCTCTACGTGCCATCTAGTCATATAAGGGAACTTAATCATACATCATACTACGTTTACTTAAACGTTACTGTAATACACTTTCATAACATTTTATCTCTTTATTATCCCTTTATTATCTCTTTTGGCTTATCCACCCTCCTATAAACCTCCGCTGCACCAACCCCTAGGCATGAGCTCATCCTAACGAAATGGGGAAAAGGGGGATATTCACAAACTGCAAGTGAAGGACCTGTAGCGCCGAGGATGCCAACCCCCTCCTACAGCCTCTCAATCACAAGCTGAAGGCTACTATGGATCTTTGCGCCACCCAGTGACGTCTTTATTAACTACGCGCCACCCGGTGACGTCTTAATTACATATATACGCCACCCAGTGACGTCTCAGCTCACAACACATAACATACACATGCATCACATAATTCACATAAACATATATTATCATCATTTATCTCATGTAAACATAACATATCAACACATCATCATTCAAACAGCATTTAAACTTGCATACAATCCATATATAACTCATACATATCATCTATACTGGTTGTAGAACAAATTAGGGTGCATAAAGGGTCAAAACAGTTCATTTTCGCACTAACAGCACTGTTGTAATCGATTACACGGGCTGGTAATTGATGGTTGTTGTCATGTCAACCATAAATTTAATTATTTTTAAAACCAAGTTCCCCTAATATAGTTTAGTGGAAACCAGGGTCGTCTCTCACAAGGAATGGCTAAGAGAGTAATGCACAAGACTAGTTGTAGGATGGTTTGTCACAATTGGGGGGTTTTTGTATGCAAAGGAATTAGATTGGAATAAAATGAGAATAATAAAAACAGCGGTTTATGGGGGTGGAACATTCATTAGGGTATTATCATTGGCTACAAAAGAATGCATGAGTTGATTAATTACGCCGGAGTTAGATCTAACCCCTTTGTTGTGATTCTAATGATTAATTACCTATAATGGGGTTAATTAGTGAGATCTCACCTTTAGTTCCACTCTCAACAATTATTAAAGCCAATCACATTAATCTAATTAAAGAGACTAATCAGCCAATTAATTACTCATTACCAAATCCTAATATGCCATGCATCAATTAATCAACTAACACATAAACATATGCCAATGAATTAGCCAACTCAATCGAGTAAGCCAAGACAAAGGAATAAACACACAATTTAAGATCTCAAATTATATGCCAAGGGTTGATAATGAAAACTTATGCAAGATTAAGAACAAAGCCTCAATTTACCCCAATGATGTTCACACCCTCATAAACCACCAAGAACTTAGTTACTCATGGCAAGAATTAAAAAGACAAGAATTAAATTGGAATAAAGAAAGCAATTAACAATAAAGAGCAAAGTAAGAAATTAAATGCAAATTGGGAAGATGGAAAAACGAATAACTGAGTTAATGATAAAAGAGTGACTTACAAAACCCAAAGAGGGCTGGACGAATAACGTTTGAAATGTAAATGACGGAGCTAGAGCTCAACTAAGAAAGACGGAAATCCTAATGGGAAGAAAAATAACTCTAACTAGGGAAAAGAAAAGATGTAAAAGTGGAGGTGTTGAGAGGTATTGTTTCTGATGCATTAGCTCCCTTTAAATAAGATGAGCAGCCTCCAAACCCTAATCAATTTGGGCCCCCAACTCGTGCAGATAGGGTTTCTGCTGTGACAGAGTTGTGGCGCGGCGCCGGGACGCGTATAGCTCGCTAGAGCGCCAGCGCTGTGCACGTGACGAGTTTAAGTGAGCCTCGCGCGCTGGGGCGCGCTATGGGTGTAACACCCCGACTTTTATTAAGTCCTAATTAAGTGAGATTAAGGGTAATTGACTTTGATTAGGATTTAATTCGGTTTGGGTGGACAAGTTTCTTCTAGTCAAACCCTTATGTGTGACGTGATTTAAGTGTGTATATATGTGTTCATTCTATGCCATGTGAATTACGTGTGTAAATTATATGTCATGATAATTATCTGTATTTATGTGAGTGTTCATTGTGTGTGGAAGAGTATGTTGGATGCATATATGAGTTTTAATTGATATTTAGATGATGCATGAAGTTAGGAATGATGATATAAAATATTTATATGAGTTACATGATGTTATTAGATAATGTTAGTGTTATATATTATTATTTATTTTATTTTATTTTATGTGCCTATGTGTGTATTTTAATTTATATTTAAATATTAGAAAAATTATATAAGCATTATAGTATTATTTGGGGGATTTGGAGTGTTTTAGTATTTTAAGTGGCGGTGGGCCCCACAATGACTCTTGACCTAGCCACTCCCTATATAAACACTAGTAACCCTCTCCAATTGAGAAAAACACTCTCCTCCTTCTTTTGAGCCGTCATAGCCATCTTTCTCTCAAGAGCTCTCTAAGTCATTGATACTCCAAACCACGAAACACCCATCAAACCTCACCCAATCCAGAAAATAAATTCATATTCTTAATCCTCCCATCAAGCCAGAGCTTTCTACCGATTCTGTTTCTCCGTTAAGAGTCTCCGGCGTCACCGGACCGTTCGTGGGGCTAGAGAGAGGTTTCCAACGAGAGCAACGTCGGGAAAAAAAGGGTTTCTCTTTGCATTCTAGCATTTTGTCTTCAAGAGGTAGGGGTTTAGGCCTTCTATTTTCATGCATATTGATGATGATTTTATGAGATTAATGTGATGGTCGTTTTTCCAATTAGGAATTTTTGTGCCTTCTTATTATTATTATTATTATTATTATTATTATTATTATTATTATTATTATGATACATATAATATGTATATATATGCGTATGCGTACGTCTTGGTTATTATTATATATGCGTACGTCTTGGTTTTTGGTTTCTTGCCGGCAGCGTGAGCGAGCAAACACACACACACACACATATATATATAAATAAAATGGGATAGTTTACTAATATATGTATATTACTATTACATATTATTATGATTACATAAACTTATACCTATTAGCATGTATATTAGTTAATAATAGGTAGATAACAGGTAGAAATAATAATAATAATAATATGATAATGATAGTAATATTAATAGGGAAGATAATAATAGAATATTAACCCTAATAATAATAATAAAAGAATAATACAGTAAGAACAACAACATGTGTAATATATGATATGTAATGATAATAGTAATAGTAACAATAATAGTATAGAAGATAAGATCGGAGATGAATAAAATATAAGAGTTTACAAGATACTTAAGGGTAGAGTACAAAGTACAAGTAAAACAAGAATAAAGTATTAGTACTGAGAATAATATTTATAAGTAGTTGTATATCATGTTTATTTGATAAAGAGTTGTATTTATTTATTCTCCATGATGTCAGAGTAAGTAAGTGTATGTGCTATGTTTATTCCATGATGTTAAAGAGTATAAATTGACATGTTTTTACCCTTTTATGTACCCTAATGCGTTCTACGACTTGTATAAATGTTATATATGATTTATGCATGATTTATATATGATTATATGAGCTATAAAGTACGTTTATATGTATGTTTAATTGCTATGATGTATATATAATTATTGTATGAGATATATATGTTATATTGAGTATATGTATTGCTTTTATGATGCGTTAAATTGTTTATGTGAGTATATGAATATATTATGATGAAATGATCTGAATGAATTAACTCTGTCACTCGGTAAAAGTTAAAAGATGTTCTGAAAGATATTCTGGTGCTCTGAAAGATCTCTGTTAACTCTGAAAGATTCTGATAATTAAAAGACGTTCTGAAAGATCTCTGAAACTCTGAAAGATTAAAATACCCTGTAGCTTCAGCTTGTGATGAGTGTTGTAGGGAGGGGTGGCATCCTCGCTGCAACTCCTTCACTTGAGGAAGGTGAACTGTACCCCCTCTTCCCCGTATGTTTTAGGATGAGCTCATACCTAGGGGCCGATTGTAGGAGTAAGGATGGGAGGGAGGCTTTGCCATGTCTGACAGATTTAAAGTAAAAGTTAATGATAAGATGCTCTGAAAGAAAGTTCTGATAAATGTTCTGTTATGTTATATTTTCCCTGATTGTGATAGAAGCACATAGTACACTACACATGGACCTTTAATTATGATATGTTATACGAATTAATAAAATGGACAAGATGCACTTAGGTAAGACGTTCCGGGGAAAGATTGATTTTCAACTTATATCCGAATTAAACTCATTCATGCTTCACTTATTTTATAATTAAACCCGGGGCGGCTTCCTCTACTGAGTCACTTCCCAGTGCTCACCCTATGTTTTTCCCACCTTTTAGAGGAGTAGACAGAGCAGGATGTCGGAGCACTCGAGGAGCCCGTGCAGACTTAGTTTATGATATAGTTCCCTAGATATCGGAGACATATTTTATTTCCTTATCAGATGTTATGACTTTTATGCTTCCGCTACGTTTATTTATTTATTATGTTTTCTGAGTCCGGACCTTTGTTAGCCGGCAGCTATTTATTTACTCGTATTTATGGTGGAATCTCATAGGTCACAGTTTTGGCTTATGGGGTGAAACCTAGTATTTATTTCCTGTTTGTTACTTGATGGGAGTTATTTATATGATGAAGTATTTTTAGTAGATGTTTGTATCGCTTATTATTATCGTTGTATTTATGCGCAAGGCCCTTATTTTCTATACCGCAAATGATTTTCGAAAATTTACTCCCGCCTATTTTCCGCGTATTATATTTTAAATATAAAGATAAAACATGATGACAGGAGGTAACCCTTATGAAATGGCCTAAAATGACTTAAGCGTTAAGGGCTATCTAGTAGGGTGTTACAATGGGCGCTGGAGCGCTCGATGCTGGTTCTGAAATCCACTGCTCCGCTTCTTGCTCAGTTCCTGATGTTTACAGCTCCAATAATACCTGTGACCTGCACTAAAAATACAAAATATCCAAGATCAAGTGCAAAGGTCATCCTTGAATTGTAAAAACATCATAAAACTTGTTATTTTAGCCTTTATTTCTATTAAGCTCAGATTAATTCCAAGTTGTATTAAATACAATAAAAGGCCAAAATAGAGCAAAGAATTGCATACAATCATCCAAATTAAGGGCATAAAATATTGGTAAAAACCACGTTATCAAATATCCCCACACTTGAACAATTGCATGTCCTCATGCAAAAGCAATGATTCCAAGTATCTCTCAAAGCAAAGTATTGGCTAACACATCTAACACCTAAGTCCTAAAAGAAAAATAAAATCTACAGATGATGGAAAGTTATTCAAAACAGCACACCTTGGTCAGATTTATACAATACCCTTAACATGTTATCAGTTAGCATTAAGAAGAGTTCATGAGTTAGGAGAATCAATTCATGTTATGCAAAGTTGGTTGATTGGCCCTCACCAGTGTGTTTTTCTCTCAATCACTCAGTGTTTTGGCTAAGCACTCAATTGAATAATTCACACAAGTATTCACATTCCATAAATTTGCTATACTCCTAACATTGCAATTCTACAAACATGGTGCATCAAGAGGTCTTTTCAGGGTTGTAACGGGGCTTGGGACAGGTGTGGCATATATGGGAAGTCGACTTAATTCCAAAAAGCTAAGATTTCATGGTTTGATCGATCCTAGATGACTTCTATCACTACAGAAAAGATGGAGAGAGAAGAGATGGAGAGGATAGAAATACCCAAGATCAATGACCCATAAATTCTTACAATTAACATTCCCAAGGTTCCCAAATATTTCCATATCAATTCCCAGGAACCCAACAACCTTTATTTGCAGAATTCACATTTTTTTCTTGATTTTTCTGTATTTTTCGATTTTTTTTTCTTTTTTTGATTACCTCATCTCAATTCTTTTGGTAATTAAAATGAGGTGGAAAAGAAAATAACAAAGAACCACTTATGTACAAAAGCTACCCTTACATTTATATCCCAATATTTTGCAATCTATACCAGTGCTCAATTTAACCCAATTTCCCCACACTTAAGACCTTTGCCCAATAATCAAACCATGTCCTCCTAGTTTCTCAGAAGGGATTCTTTTCATTGTTTTTCTGTCTTTGGCTTGTAATGAGCTTAGTAATAAAAAGGGATAAAGGCTCAAATTGGCTACAAACAATGGGAATTGTGTATGGGTTGGCTATTTGGCTAAGTGGTTTTTAAATGTAAAAACAAAATTATGCCTCAATCACATGCAACATGTATAAAATGCAAAACAAGAATCAAGCAAATTCAGGAATAACAAATACAAGTGTGTGTGTGCTCACAGAAAGAAAGTGATTAGTTGATACATGTAATCACATTTAAGGCTCAAATCTCACAGGTAATCCAACCAACCAAACAGAGATAACACAAACAATTCAAACTCATATTAGATTATCATGCCAACATTTCCGAGTAAAAATTAAAGGGCAGAGAAATTTCAGACCAAAAGGTGCTATAAAGAAAACTACCCAATCATCTACCTAAAAAGACATAAACATAAAATAAAGAAAAAGAAAAAGAAAAAGAGTTAGGCATGCCATTATTTACAAAAGCCAATTTTATCTACACCTTCCCCACACTTGAATGAGACATTGTCCCCAGTGTCAACAAATTAAAGAACAGAGAGAAGGGTATAGAAAGGACCTACGGAGGACTCAATCGTCCTCTGAACCGTCATCATCCTCATCACCGTCCTCCTCCTCATCCTCATCATCATCGTCGTCCTCTTCCTCATCGACATCAATAGGAGCCTGGGACTGTCCCGGAGCTCCATAACCGGCGGAGAAGCGCTGGTCGATGTAGGATCGGAAACTGCTCTGCATCTCAGCGATCCTCTGGTCATAATGAGTCTGCATGGCCAGGTAACGCTGATCATGATAGCTCTCAGCAGCAGCAAACTTCTGATCGAAGTACTCCCTCATGTTGACCTCCATCTGGGTCAACTGTGCAAAAATGGAATCTAGGGGATTCCCTGCTGGCTGGGTCTTGTTCTGAGCTGCTGCATCCTTGGTAGCAAGACCGGCGGCGGTGATGGTGGAATGTGGCCCTTGCCACTCGTCGTCGGCGTACTCTGGCACACCACACTGGATAGCCAAAGAGGTGATTAGAGAGGGATAGGGAAGGCACCTGTAGGCCTCAATGTGGTGAGCCTGATGCATGGTGCGCTGCAGACGAGTGGGCAAGTCTACCCAGTGGCCCTCCATAATGCAGTAGAGGTGGAGAGCCTGCCCTGTGGTGAGTTCGGAGATGTGGGAGACTGGGTATATGTGGCTGTAGTAGATGCGGGACCACGCTTTGGCCTCTAGGTTGAGCGTGTAGTTCTTCAGCGTGCGGGGGAGCATATTGGCTCCCAGCGTCCAGCTGCAACCCGGTAAGCAGAGGCGGTTCTTAATCGCATCCAAACTCGTATCAGCCATGGTCTGGATGGCGTCCCGATCTCCGAATGCATAATCGGGCTCCGGGGCAACCTGAATGTGTGTGGCTATGCTCGCCACGTCTACCGGAATGAACTTGCCCCGGAGGAACACCTCAGTGGCGGTGCGGTCGTGGAAGTTGGCATAGAACTCCCGCACCCACGTGATGTTCGCCCTGACGGGGGCACTGAGAAGGTAGTGGGCCCACCCCCGCCTCTCGATCTCTGCCACGACCATGTCGAGCCGTCCTTGGCCCTCGTCGTGGAACTGATACCCCAACTCAAAGAGGGGTTTCCTCTTATGAATTGTGGCCTGGAAAGCCATCTCGGCAGTGACGTCGAGGAACCGTGCGGGGTCGTGAGGCTGATCGTAGGAGTGATCATCCTCCTCGGTGCTGCGTACTCTCTTCCCCTTACCACCTCGGGTTCGTGGTGGCATGCCTGAAAGATAAAGATCAAGACAATTAAGTTCCAGTATACAGTCCAGATTTTGGCTAATGTCAAGTCCAGTCATGCCATAACTAATGAAAATGCAAATCAAAATATGATATAGCAGTTAAACATGCCGAATTCCAGCAAACAATTAATCACAAATTCGGCCAAAATTCTGCAGCAGACCGGCGCCGGAGCGCGGAGGGCGCGCTCGAGCGCACGATCTGCAATAGAACGGAAGCACCTCGCGCTCGAGCGCGTATAGCGCGCCGGAGCGCACGAGGGTTTCGGCGACAATGCAGACAGCGTAAAACCAGCGAAACACCATTCCAATTCGAAATTTTCCACCATTCTAACCGCCTAAATCACTAATCATGCAATACTAACCGATTAAATCTACACGAAACAATCAAAAATCACATTTTCCATCTCTTAATCAAACAAAACCCGATTTCTACCAAGAACAATGAAAAGATTGAGTTTTAGACCAATGTACCTTGATAGGATTCAATGCAATGACAAGATGAACAAATGTATGGAGGATTTTTGAGAGAAAAAGTGAGAAGAATGGTGGAAGAGGGAGAGGGAATTTCGGCGCCACTGGAGCTGCGAAAGAGTGGAAGAGACCGAATGGTCTGCAATTCGGGATTTTAGGGTTTTTTAAGAAACCCACGCGCGCTAGAGCGCGCTAGAGCCGAGGCCCAAACGCAGCATTTCATTTAAGCGAGACGCGCGCGCTGGGGCGCGTATATGGCGCCCGGGCGCGGCCTCCTGATGCAGAATTAGTATTTTACTGCTACACTTCCTAAAATGCATGAACTATCCTAATTAATTTAAATGCATGCAAAAATTTAAAGATGCCAATAAAAATAAAAATAAAATACGGAAAATAAAATACGGAATTGAAATACTGAAATTGAAATACGGAAATTAAAATACGGAATTTTTAAAAATACTGAAAAATAAGGAAAACCGGTGGGTTGTCTCCCACGAAGCACTTTGCTTTAACGTCCCTAAGTTGGACGGTCGACCGTTTTGAGCTACTTTGGTCCAGAACTATCAGCACCAGCTGCTCCGGTCATGATGTGGATGGCACTCACATTCCCCTTGGGATTGGGAACTGTTTGAGATGGGATCTGTGAGGTGCCAGCTTGTTCACAGGCTTGTGTGGCCGGATTTCCCCTCATTTGATTGACCTCATTCTGCAAGTTCAGCATCATCCTTTGTTGCTCCATGAGTAGCTTCATCACATCACCGATTGTTGGCTCGTTAGGATTCGGAGGTGCAGGCAGAGCCAATTGTTGCGGTGGTGGAGGCAAGGCCATTGGAGCCTGATATGGAGCCTGGGGTTGCCTTTGATGAGGAGGTTGGTACCGAACCTGCTGAGGTTGCTGCACTTGTTGTGGCTGTGGATTGTTATTCCACCTCAGGTTCGGGTGGTTCCTCCAACTTGGGTTGTAGGTGTTCCCCGTAGGTTGATTCTGTGGCTGAAATTGAGGCTTTCTCGGGAAGGTATTTGCAGCTGCCAACATTGTTGCCTATTCTTGGAGATGTGGGCATTGATCAGTTGGATGGGTCTCCAAAGAGCATATCCCACACACCATTGCTTGGCTAGATGTTCCCGGTTTGGCTTGGTTGATGGCCAATTGCTTCATGAAGGTAGCAATCTCATCCAGCTTTTGGTGTAGGCCACCACTCTCCTGTTGAGCTACCTCATTCACCCCTTTGGTCACAGCGGTTGCCCTTGTGCCAAACTGCTGTGAGTTCACAGCCATGTTCTCGAATAGGAGCCTAGCTTCCGCCGGAGTCTTGTCCATCAGGGCCCCACCACTGGCAGCGTCAATCATGCACCGGTCCATACCCGTCAGACCCTCATAATAGTACTGGATCAACAATTGCTCGGAGATCTGATGGGTAGGACAGCTTGCCACCAATTTCTTGAATCTCTCTCAGTATTCATGGAGAGACTCACCTTGCAGTTGGCGGATGCCACTAATGTCCTTCCTTATGGCTGCTGCCCTTGAGGCTGGGAAGAATTTCTCCAAAAAGATCTTCTTCATGCCAATCCAGGTGTTGACAGCTCCATTTGGCAGGTTCAAGAACCATTGCTTCGCCTGACCGTCCAGAGAGAACGGAAAAGCCCAAAGCTTCACGTGTTCCTCGTTGACTCCTCTTGGCTTGAGAGTCTCACACACCACATGGAATTCTTTGAGGTGCTGGTGTGGATCCTCTCCGGCCAAATCGTGGAATTTAGGGAGCAAATGGAGAATAGCTCCCTTGAGCTCGAACTCACTGTCCAACCTTGGGTATGTAATTCCCAAAGGTTGTTGGCTGAGGTCCGGAGCTGCAAGTTCCTTCAGGGTGGGCTGATAGTCTGCCATAATCGAACTCGGACCTGAAACACTAACAGACAAATCAGAAAGTTCAGGACCAGAGAAAAGTAGCGTTTCAAATGGTGGATCTTCCGGTTGCCCTTGAGACTCAGTAAACCCTCTCCTAGCTTGCCTTATTTTTCTCAAAGTGTGTTCGATTTCAGGATCAAAAACGGCAAGCTGGGGATCCGGTTGGGATCGAGTCATGCGCGTCTGCCACTTTGCAGTCGCAGTCGCGCGCTGGGGCGCTGTATACGCGCTGGAGCACGAGTATCAGCAGCAGACTCAGCTGTTCTTAGAACAACGAGTCTGGAAAAAGTAAAAACAAAAATATCAAACGAAAATAAAATGCAAAATAAAAAGGAAATCTTTTTGTTGTTTTTATTTTTGAAAGAAACAAAGAAAAATAACAGGAAACGGTTATGTACACTATTCACAATTCTAACAACTAGTGATTACTTTCATCGCCATTCCCCGGCAACGGCGCCAAAAATTTGATGGTTGTTGTCGTGTCAACCATAAATTTAATTATTTTTAAAACCAAGTTCCCCTAATATAGTTTAGTGGAAACCAGGGTCGTCTCTCACAAGGAATGGCTAAGAGAGTAATGCACAAGACTAGTTGTAGGATGGTTTGTCACAATTGAGGGGTTTTTGTATGCAAAGGAATTAGATTGGAATAAAATGAGAATAATAAAAACAGCGGTTTATGGGGGTGGAACATTCATTAGGGTGTTGTCTTTGGCTACAAAAGAATGCATGAGTTGATTAATTACGCCGGAGTTAGATCTAACTCCTTTGTTGTGATTATAATGATTAATTACCTAGAATGGGGTTAATTAGTGAGATCTCACCTTTAGTTCCACTCTCAACAATTATTAAAGCCAATTACATTAATCTAATTAAAGAGACTAATCAGCCAATTAATTACTCATTACCAAATCCTAATATGTCATGAATCAATTAATCAACTAACACATAAACATATGTCAATGAATTAGCCAACTCAATCGAGTAAGCCAAGACAAAGGATTAAACACACAATTTAAGATCTCAAATTATATGCCAATGGTTGATAATGAAAACTTATGCAAGATTAAGAACAAAGCCTCAATTTACCCCAATGATGTTCACACCCTCATAAACCACCAAGAACTTAGTTACTCATGGCAAGAATTAAAAAGGCAAGAATTAAATTGGAATAAAGAAAGCAATTAACAATGAAGAGCAAAGTAAGAAATTAAATGCAAATTGGGAAGATGGAAAAACGAATAACTGAATTAATGATAAAAGAGTGACTTACAAAACCCAAAGAGGGCTGGACGAATAACGTTTGAAATGTAAATGATGGAGCTAGAGCTCAACTAGGAAAGACAGAAATCCTAATGGGAAGAAAAATAACTCTAACTAGGGAAAAGAAAAGATGTAAAAGTGGAGGTGTTGAGAGGTATTGTTTCTGATGCATTAGCTCCCTTTAAATAAGATGAGCAGCCTCCAAACCCTAATCAATTTGGGCCCCCAACTCGTGAAGATAGGGTTTCTGCTGTGACAGAGTTGCGGCGCGGCGCCGGGGCGCGTATAGCTCGCTAGAGCGCCAGCGCTGTGCACGTGACGAGTTTAAGTGAGCCTCGCACACTGGGGCGCGCTATGGGCGCTGGAGCGCTCGATGCTGGTTCTGAAATCCACTACTCCGCTTCTTGCTCAGTTCCTGATGTTTACAGCTCCAATAATACATGTGACCTGCACTAAAAATACAAAATATCCAAGATCAAGTGCAAAGGTCATCCTTGAATTGTAAAAACATCATAAAACTTGTTATTTTAGCCTTTATTTCTATTAAGCTCAGATTAATTCCAAGTTGTATTAAATACAATAAAAGGCCAAAATAGAGCAAAGAATTGCATACAATCATCCAAATTAAGGGCATAAAATATTGGTAAAAACCACGTTATCAGTAATCGATTACTGTAATCGATTAATCAGACTGGTAATCGATTACTATAATCGATTACGTAGCTCTGTAATCGATTACTAGAGAGCAGTGTCTTCTCGCGATTGGAAATTCAGACATCGTAATCGATTACGAACCCGTGTAGTCGATTACGAAGTCGTGAAATACGATTCTAGAGTTCCAAAAACACGATTTTCAATAGCCATTGGCCAAAATATGAATCGAACATCACCCCAATCGATAGAAAACATTGTCATACCATTATCAAACATAAAAATACTTTTAAAACACTTTTCAATTCGTAAAACCCCTTTCTTTTTCAAAACCAATTTCATAAATCAACCCTTTCATGAACCCTAATGGGAAAAACAACAACATCATTCCAATGCTTCATAAATTCATCAACATACATGCAATTACACGACATTTAGAATGCCTAACCCCTACCTCTTGAAGAAACTCAAATAAAAACGTAGAGACGATCCTTCCCCGGTGAAACCCTCGTTCTAGCTTTCTCTCTCTAGACCCACGAACGGTGCGGTAAAGAATATGAATCCTATTGATGAATTGCAATCGGTAGAAAGGTGTATCTTTGTGTGAGGATTACAAATATGTGATCGGTTTCGTGAACGGGTAAGGTTTGATGTGAGTTTCGTGATTTGGAATGGTTATGGCTTTGAGTTCTTGAGAGAGAGGAAGAACAATGGAGGCACAAGGATTAGAGAGAGTGTTTGGAGTGTTTCTGAAGTGAGGATTAGGGTTTCTGATGTGGTGGCTCGGTTATATATGGTTTAGAGTCATCGTGGGGCCCGAACGACACTTAAAACGTACTAAAACCGCACTCTGCGCAAGTCGTAATCGATTACCACGAAATGGTAATCGATTACAAACAAGATGTAATAGATTACCGACAGCAAAAATGCCCAGATATGAAAACCAAAGGGTTGTAATCGATTACCATCCCGTGGTAATCGATTACAAGGCTACCAAATAGCCTCAAAGCACCTCAAAAACATCCCAACTCGTGCTATAAACATTCATACATCATTCCTTACATCATGCATCATCTAAACATCAATTAAAACATATATATGCACCTAAATCACCCAACATAAAATGAATTCACATAAACATACACCTAAATCACATAACACATATACATACACTTAGATCACATAACACATAGTAAACATATATATATATATATATATATATATATATCACCTAACACGTAATGATTATTAGAAGAAACTTATCCACCCAAACCTAATTAAATCCTAACCAAAGTCAATTACCCTTAATCTCACTTAATTAGGACTTAATGAAAGTCGGGGTGTAACACAGGCCACACAATATATAAGGCCCAGAAACAAGAAAAGAAAGAAAACCCAAAACAGAACTCAACTAACATTTTCTCTATACTTGGGCTTATCCTTATCAGTGCCGTGACTAAAAATGGAGAAGAATGGAGTCGTCACCAATTTTAATTATGGAAAAAATTGGAAAACCTTTATTTTGTTGAAAATTGGTCTTTTCATATATTAGGTTCGGGAGTCGAATTATGATTAGGGCAGGGTGAGAGTTTAATCCCACTGCACCCCTAATACATCCGTACGGTTACCCTAGAGCAAATTATGCAAATCTATATTTATAATTTAATAACATTTAATTTCCCCTTAAAATATTAAAATAATCACATAAAAAGATATAAAAAAAGGAACAAAATGATTTAAAAATTAATTTTGGGTTGACATGTTGTAACCTGCGCCGACGTATCCTCCGGTGCAATGAGGAACTCAAACCCACGCCGTTCTTGTAGAAAATAATTGTGTAGCGTGTTTTTTAGAAAAAAGTTGGATCCAGGGCGAGTTAGAGTCGCAAAGTATCCTATAATTTGAGATTCCGAGGATGATTATCTCATACAACGAAATAAATTGTAAGAAAAAAAGTTTTATGTATTGATTTGATTTTAATTAAAAGAAAATAAATTGTTTTTTAATTTAAAAGGGAAAATTTTGTTATTTTAGGAAAAATATATATTTAGGGTACAGGGCGATGTGGTTCGCACAAGCACCTCGCAATTTGAAATTTCGAGGATGATTGTCTCATACAACGAAATGATGAATTGTAGAGAGATGAGATCTGTAGATTTTGATTTAATTTTAATTGAAAGAGAATAAATAGAATTTTATAGAAAGAGAATTTATTTATTAAAAAAGATATTTTTAAAGGTACAGGACGATATGATTCGCACAAGTACCCCACACTTTAAAATATCGAGGACGATTTAATCATACAACGATATTATAAATTGTAATAAAAGATTTCGTTTATTTGTTTTGATTTTGATTAAAAAGAAAAAAAAAGAAAGTTGGCTTTTAAAAGGAAATAAATTGTTATTTTAAAAGGACCTTTAGGATACAAGGCGGTGTGACTCGCACAAGTACCCCACAATTTATATCTCGAGGATGATTATCTCATACAACGAAATAATAAATTGTAAAAAGGGATTTATGAATGTTTTGATAAAAAAATAACTGAACAGAGAAAGCACAAGTACCCCACAATTTATATCCCGAGGATGATTATCTTATACAACGAAATAATAAATTGTAGAAAGGGATTTTGAATGTTCTGATAAAAAAAAATAAACAGAGAAAGCAAAAGTACCCCACAATTTATATCTCGAGGATGATTATCTCATACAACGAAATAATAAATTGTAGAAAGGGATTTTGAACTTTGCTTTAATTTTAATTGAAAGAAAAAGAATTGTTTAAAAAAGGAAATGATTTATTTTTAAGAAAAAAAGATATTTTCGGGATACAGGACGATATGAGTAGCACAAGTGCCCCACAAATTGCGATCCTCGAGGATGATTAAATCACACAATGATATCTTGAATAGTAATAAAAAAATATTTATTAGTTTATTTTATAAAGAAATATAATAATAGTAATAGCAATAACAAAATGAAATGAGACAAAAAAAAAAAAAAACCAAGGGTAAGTTTTAGAAAAGGAAAAAAAGAAATCATCATAATAATAATAGAGATAATACTCAATTTGGTCCTCCACTTTGCACATGCGAATCAATTTGGTCCTCCACTTTAATTTTTGCTCAAAATAGTCCTCCACTTTGCATTCCGTAACTCAAGTTAGTTCTTCCGTCTATATTACATCTTAACTCCGTTACATGACTGCTGAGGTGTCCGTTAAGTGTCATGGTGGCAGATGATGTGTACTCAGCAAAGTTAATAACTCATTTTGGTCCTCCACTTTAGTATTGTTGAATCAATTTGGTCCTCTTCACTTTACTAAAATTATGACAACCATAATTTTTTCTTCATATTTTTTCTTCTTCTTTTGTATGTAATTAAGTATAATAAAATTGTGAAACAAATTGATTTTGTCAGTGTTAATAATATTTTTAAATTGAAAACTTTTTTATTTCAAATAATTTTTAAAATATAATAATGTTTTTTATTTTTTATCTCTACAATACTATAAAGAGAATTAAAAAAATCGGTTATGCTTTGATCTCTAAAATTCTAAATAAAAAATAAAAAAACTATTTAATTTTAGATCATTTTTTTTTCTTAAAATTTCTCACACATTCTAAAAAATAACCACATCTTTCACTTATTAACCAAGTCATTTTTTCAAAAGAAAATAAACTGATTTCACATGTCTCTCATTCTTCCCGATTCATTGAATCACGAAGAGCAACATAATATTACCTCCATCTAAATTATCAAGCAATTGTTTGTAACTAATCCAATGTTATTCTATTAATTGTCGAGTTGCTAGTTATTTTTGTTATTTTATTATATTATTCATAATTATACTTTTGATAAAAATTAAACATTTTTAAACAAAATAAATAAATGAATATATTTTTAAACCTAAATACAAAATATATTTATATATTGTAATCAATATTTAGATGTACTAAAAGAATTATATATTTTAACTATATATATATATAGGTTATGTAATTTATTTATTTTTTGTACAAGTGTGTTATATAATTTATAATATTAGGTTATACCTTTTTTTAATTATATGGAAATATTTTAATTAATGGCATATTTTTATAAAACTTAAGGTGCTTTAATTGTATATAAGATATTAATAAAATATTAAAAAAATATAAAAAGTATTAGATAACATTAATTTTTAATGTTGATATTCAATATCAACTATAATTTAAAATCATTATTAATATTTTTATTTCATTTACATTTTATTATTAAACTTATTTTTAATTTTTTATTATATTTTTAGATTATTCAAAAAAATAAAAAGCTATTATTATGGTTAAAAAATTATTTCAAATAAAAAACTATTTCAATTTCAAAATATTATTAATGTTGAGATAATCAATTTGTTTCACAATTTTTTTGTATATTAATATATAAAAAAGTAGAATAAGAAGAATAAAATGGATGAAGAAAAAATTTTGGTTGTCATAGTTTTAGAAAAGTGAAGAGGACCAAATTAATTCAATGATTGTAAAGTGGAGGACCAAATTGAGTTATTGATTTTGCGGAGTACACATCATCTGCCACCGTGGCACTTAATGGACACCTCAGCAGCCATGTAACGGAGTTAAGATGGAGTATGGACGGAAGGACTAACTTGAGTTACGGAATGCAAAGTGAAGGACTATTTTGAGCAAAAATTAAAGTGGAGGACCAAATTGAGTCGCATGTGTAAAGTGGAGGACTAAATTGAGTATTAACTTATAATAATAATAATAAGTAGAAAACCAAACAAACACCCCCATTTCACCCTAATTCCCGTATAGGGAAAGAAGGGGAGAGGGAGAGCGGGAGACCAGGCGGCGGAAGGCTCGGGCGGCGGCGCGAGTCGCAGGGAGAGACGCGGCCAGGGAAGGAGGCGCGCTGCGGCGCTCTGTTTTCATGGTTGCTGTTGCGGCTGGATTCGTGGGTGTGAGGCGAAGCGGAGAGGCGAGGAAGGGAGGTGCGGCTACCCAGGGTGCGGGGTTGTGTGCGAGCGGCGCGATTCGAGATGCAGCAGCGGCGGTGCGATTCGAGATGCAGCAGCGACGGGATTCGAAATGCAGCAGTGGCGGTGCGATTCTAATGGCTGGCTATGGCGGAGCTGTCCGGCGTGTTGGTATATTCCCTAGAGGGCCAATCATAGTTGCAATTTTATTATGATATTATGACATTTTATTTTATATATATATATATATATGAGACATTGTTTTCATTAATTGTTTATTTATTTTAATAAACATTATGATGTCCTTAGAATGAAATAAAGATTAGGTACATAACCTAATAGTGAGACTTCATTCTTAAATGTCCCTAGTCAAGTATTACTGTAAACAACAGGACAATAGTAATACGTTGAGACTAGTATGTGTATGGACTGATAACCTTTTCTCACAGGTTATGGATATGTGATATCAAGTCTGCACATAGGTATATATGGTGATATATATTGGACTGACCCGCCATGAGAACACCACATGGATAGTAATGTGAATGTCATAGGTGATTCTCATAGTGATGATGGTACATGTAGTCCTTTGACTTGAAGTTACTGCGATCCGCTGCATGAGGAGTCGTGTGCTTTGATACCGTCAAACGTTATCCGTAACAGGGTAATTATAAAGTCGGTCATTAGGCATATCACGAATCATGTGGGCGGTGCGAGTAACGTAGATAGAATTTGTCCCTCTCACATTACGAGAGATATATTTGTGGGCCCCCTGATGAGTAGGACTGGGTAAATGCATGGCCATGCTGAAATGAATTAATGTGTGGCATTAATGTCATTTATTTTATCAGTCTACTCGGAGATCAAGAAACTAATGATTTAACTATACAAGATGACTAATTTCATGCTTGTGTTAAATCTGGATATTTGGACAAAGGGACTGAAGTGTACGGTAGCGTCAATCACGGAAAGGATATGTCAAACCATTGACTTTCTTATAACTTGGGTAGCAGTGATGTGTTGCTAGATACCGCTCACTGTTTATATTATTTAAATGAGATTTAATAATATTGCCAACGTTGTAAGAACCTATAAGGTCGCACACTAAAGCAGTTTATATATTGATGCTAAATTAGAATAAATTAGTGTGACTAATTTAATTGGGCTTCATGAGATGGACCTAATAAAATATAAGATTAAATTAGTGTAACTAATTTAATTGGACTTCATGAGATGGACCTAATAAAATATAGAAAAATGCTATACCCACACCCTCAAATCAGCCACGGCCTAGCCACTTAATTGAACCTATAATTAAAATAATATTTTTCCTTCTATGACACAAGAAGAGAAAAAGGGAACCAAATATAAGGACGCGCACCAAGTTTGTTTTTTCTTTCTCTTTCTTCTTCCTTTCTTCTTCTTCCTCTTCATCTTTTCCCCTTCTTTTTTTTTTTTTAATAACACAAATCCCATTACAAGGTTTATACCTTATTCTCTTCTTCCTTTCATTCTCTTCTTTCTCATATGTTTTTTCTTAGTTTTTTATCATCTTCTTTTTTTTTTCTTATTTTTTTTCCTACTCGTCATATGTCTCTTTCTCTTTTTTTAGGATAATTTTGAGGTTATAAACGTGATTTTTATTTACTTTTTAGTTGGGTTTTTTTCATTATCTAATTGGGTTTTATCTGTTATTATGTTGAGTTTTTTTGTTCATTTGGTCATTTTTTTGTGGTTACTAAGCACTTTTTTTATTTATTGATAAAGATGTTAGCTTTGAAGAAAAAATAGTATATTTTGTTCATTTAAGTGATAATTGATACTTTTTTAGTGATAAAGTCACTACCATTAGTGATAAATGTGCTACCTTTAGAGAAAAAAAAATAGCATATTTTATGTTATTATTTCATTTTTACCATGTTTATAGTGATAAAGATGTTATATTAAGAATTTTTGTTGTCAAAGTGCACATTGCATGTTATTTTTAATTATTGTTTAATTGGATTTTTTTCTATTAATTGTTGGGTTTTCTTTTGTTGTTAAGTTGGGTTTTTTTTATGTTCGATTGAATTTTAGTGGAGATTAGGTTGATTTTTTAATATTGATAAAGGTGTTACCTTTAATGAAAAAAATGATATATTTTATCAATTTTAGTGATAATTGATACTATTTTAATCATAAATGTGTTGTCTTTAGTGACGAAGGTGCTACCTTTAAAAAAAAATAATACATTTTATACTATTTTTTTCATTGTCACCATACCTATAATGATAAAGATGTTACATTTTAGAGTAAATACCCAAATCCATCCCTGAACTTTTTTTCGGTGCCCATTTCCGTCCCTAATCAAATTTTATTAGTTCCGCAGTCCCTGAACTCGAATTCCGTGAGACATATCCGTCCCTCCATTAACTCCTCCGTTAATGAGTGATGGAATATGCCTACGTGGACCGTTAACTTTTGCCACGTAGATGTTAACTGACACGTATGCAATTAAATTTTTAATAGGGGACAAATCAGTCCCTGACCATTTAACTAAACCACTGGCGTTTTGATCTTCTTCTTCCTCCATCTTCATTCATTGACCCTAAGGAAAGGAATGGGGTTTGTCCCCTTGATTATCAACCAACTCCAATATAAAAGAGCTTGTAGTGTATCCTTAATCTGGTATAAACCCAGATTGAATCACACTCACATCTTTTTCTAGCTCTCTATATTGTTTAATCACATCACCAACATTTTTTCCTGGAATCACTGCTGCAACCTTCATCCATCAATCATGTGTGTCCTTGTCATAGAAAGTCAAAGCATTCTCAAATCTTTTATCCTCTTTTGATGTCCATTTTGTTCCTTCACTTTCTTGAAACAACCAATTTGAGTTGTGGAGATAAGAGGTTGGAGATAGAACTTCCATTCCCCTGTTCATATTATGTTCTAGGCAATAGTTCTACACATAGCAAGCATGCCAATAAGAAATACAAGAAAGGAAAAAGAAGAAAAAATATTCACTCACTCAAAATTACAAACACAAGAAAGTAGTGGAGATTAATCTTGTGGACAAAGAAGCATATAATTAAGAAACCATTTTTCAAGGAATTTGCTACCCTTTTTACACAGCAACAACCTTAGGAATTTAAAAACAAAAAAAAATGAAAAAAGTAAAAAATTTTCTTTCCAAGACTTATTGAAAATTCCAAATTCCATAGGCTATAATAAAAGCATGTGCATAAACCCTAAAACTACAGATCTAAGAAAAAGAAAGAATCATCATCACCAAAAAAAAATGAACAAGACCCAGTTGAGAAGAAATGAAAATAGTGAAGATAAACTCAAAAAATGAGGAGAGAATTTCAAATTGCAAAATTTTCAGAAGCTCCATGAGGGTGGTACTGAATAACAGTGTTAGATAGAAAAAAAGAGTGAAGACGGAGGAAGAAGAAGATCAAAACGGCAGTGTTTTGGTTAGAGGGGTCAGGGACTGATTTGTCCCCTATTAAAAAGTTAACTGCACATGTGTCACTTAACGTCTACGTGGCAAAAGTTAACGGTCCACGTAGGCATATTCCGTCACTCATTAACGGAGGAGTTAACGGAGGGACGAATATATCTCACGGAATTCGAGTTCAGGGACTGCGAAACTAATAAAATTTGATTAGGGACGGAAATGAGCACCAAAGAAAAGTTCAGGGACGGATTTGGGTATTTACTCTACATTTTATGGACTTTTTGTTGTCTAAAGTGCACATTAAAAATTACTTTTAGTTGTTGTTTAATTGGATTTTTTGGTATTAATTGTTGGGTTTTCTTCTGTTATTGAGTTGGATTTTTTAGTTGTTGATAAATTAGGTTTTTTTTATTATTTAGTTGGGTTTTTTTGTATTGTATGATTGAATTTTTTTTATTCGTTTTGAATTTTTGTTTATTATCTTAATTTAGTTGTCATTAGATTAAATTTTAATTATTATTATATTACATTCTTTATCATTTGACTGAATTTTTTATTTATTTATTTGAATGTTTTTTATTGTTTAGTTTAGAAATAGAAAAATATGGGAAAAAGATGAAAAGAATTCTTATGGGTTGTTTTATTTTTGGATTGTAAATGAGTAAATGAACAAAAGATAAAAAATAGCACTTTTTCTCCTATGCGCATGTATGCCACCCAAACACAACTGAGCTTGGTTGTAATGTTGCTGAATTTTTCTAATATGGTGGGACCCACCACGGTGGCTGAGAGTGGCAGCATCCCAAGTGTACAAATAGCACTACCGTAAAATATAAGATTAAATTAGTGTGACTAATTTAATTGGGCTTCATGAGATTGACCTAATAAAATATAAGATTAAATTAGTGTGACTAATTTAATTGGGCTTTCA
Organism: Aeschynomene evenia; assembly: GCA_013621005.1. Taxonomy (NCBI): domain Eukaryota; kingdom Viridiplantae; phylum Streptophyta; class Magnoliopsida; order Fabales; family Fabaceae; genus Aeschynomene; species Aeschynomene evenia. The sequence continues at coordinate 13,666,281 of CM024272.1, forward strand.
TAAGATGGGCCTAATAAGGATTAAGAGAAGTTAGTGTGACTAATTGGGCTTCCATGAGATGGGCACAACAAGGCTTAGGTTTAGGTTAAGTGTTGGCTATACATAACACACCTAAGGAGCCTTTTGTGGGTTGGTTGTTGATTTCATACACTTTAGCCTTCCTCTCTAGAAATCCTTATTTCTCTGTTTCTCGCTACTAGCACAGTGAGTTTCAGAAAAGCATCAAGGTGAGTGTTTGACACTCACAACTGCTGTGTGGATATCTCTAGGCCGTTGCTACACTTGCAACGGAAGAGTTTGACATAGCTCTTTGTGAAGATTCAAGAACTCAAGAATTGAAGAATTCAATAATTGAAGAGTTCAAGATTTGAAGAGTTCAAGAGTTCAAGATTTGAAGAGTTCAAGATTTGAAGAGTTCAAGATTTGAAGAGTTCAAGATTTGAAGACTTCAAGAATCGAAGAGTTCAAGAATTCAAGATTTCAAGAGTTGAAGAATTCAAGAACAAGAACTTTTGAAGAACTCAAGAACAAGTGTTGTTCGCAAATTGTATTGCGATAACGCTTCAACAGGTAATTCATATATAGATGAATCATGTTCATTCACATGGTTCCTTGGGTGGGAATTGCATAAAATTTTTTGTTTTCCGTTGCACCTTTATGCGTGATTTCCCAACACGGCGGCGATGGAGGCGTTGTGGTATGCGGGTGCGAGAGAGAGAGAGAGTGAAACAAATTAGGAGGGCAGGCTAGAGGGAGCGAGGACCGTCGCGGTAGGCGAGTCGCGGCTGCTGCTGCTGTCTCGTTCTGTTTTACTGTGCTCCGTATTTTTTGTTGTTGTTCTGTTTCTTTTTCTATTTTTTGTGTAAATTGATTTTTGGTTTTGTTGCTGGTGGTGATGAACGGTGGTTTATGGTGGTGGCATGGTATTAACGCTCGTCATGGTGGTGGCTGTGATGATGTGAGAGTGGTGATGAGCACTATGGTGGTGTACCGTAATGATGATATTACTGTGATGGTGATAACGCAATGGTGATGACAGTGGTGAAGATGGTGGCTATCGTTGCCCTCATTTTTGCTGTTTGTAATGAAATATATAGAAGCTACCTAGGTTAAAATTAGCATTAATGCAAATGAAATTTTGATTGATTTTTGTTTGATTGTGATTTGATTTAATTTGTGATAATTGTGTGTGATGAGATTGTGATTGATGCAATTTGTGATTATGTTTGATGTGATGAGATTATGCTAGATTTGATTGTAAATATGTGATTTAATGAGATGATGATTATGATTTTATTTTTTTATATATTTTTAATTTTTTTTGTATTTTTGATTTTTCTATTTTTAAATAAATGTCCGGACAAAATACGGTGTTTACATGGTCGTCTGCTCTCTCTCTCTCTCTCTTTCTCTCTCTCACTCCCCTCTCTTCCATCGCGCCTCCTCGGTCTCAATCCCTCACCTGTAGCGTTCTTCCCTTCGCGGCTCCTCTCCCTTGGTGAAGCCGCCGTGCCTCATGGCACCACTCCTTTCCCCTCAGCCACAGGGGCGGCCGCCGCTCCCCTATCCCTTTCTCTCATAACCCTAAGTCTGAGTGTGTGATGTATGCGTGTTGTGAGTGTATGATGAGATGTGTGTTTTTATTATTGTTATTATGTTTTTTTTTGTTTCCCACGGTATCCCCCAGCTCGGAAGGCCAAGGACTAATCCGTTGCGGATCTGAGTTCCATTTAAGGGTTTGCCGCTAGCCAATGGGTTGCTGCATACATAAGGAGGGGACCAAACCCCCGACTCTTGCTTAAGCAGACAAGTGAGCTGACCACTTGACCAACCCAAGTTGGTTATTATTATTATTATTAAGAAATTAGTTGCTTACCTTGTTTTTATTTTTGGGCTCAAAGCACTATTCATTTTTTTTAATGTGTTGAATGCAAATAACAAACAAAACAAAAAATATAAAAACACAAAAAAAAAAAACCAACCAAAAGGGTAAAAATAAAGAGTCACAAATGTTAGAACTACGTGGCTTTGAATTCCTCATTGTACCGGAGGATACGTAGGAGCAAGTAGACCATGTCAAGTCAATCATTCAAAATAAGATAATTATTTAGCCGACGATGGAAAATTTTGGAGATGACTGGGATACCAGTTACATAAAAATCTACCTAATATTCTTGAGGCAATATCATGAATTTCCTCGAAAATTCGAAATTAGTAGAGGAAATCATTATTTATGATTTTATTCGAAAATTTAAAATTAGTAGAGGAAATCATTCCTAATAAAACATATAATAAATAAATATTTTGTGATGATTTTTCTTTGAAAATTAAATAATGAGTAGAGGAAATTATCACTAAGTTATTAATAACCATATATCTATTAAGACACATTTTTTCTGAAAATTATGAGAATAGTAAAGATAATTGTTTTAACTAATTTTCCTAGAAAATCTTGAATTAGTAAAGAGAATTATGGTTTTTCTTGAAAATTTAAAATTAGTAGAGGAAACCATTATACGATTAATAATAACCAAATAACTTTTATGACCTTTCTCGAAAAATTTAAATTTAGTAAAGAAGGTCATCATCAATAAATATAAAATAAATAAACTTTCCATGATAATTTTTCATGAAAGTTAAAAAAAAATACAATTGATGAAATTAATATTAAAAAAAACATATATAAACATGATATATTTTCCTTGAATTTTTTAAATTAGTGGAGGGTACTGCCATAATGGTATCCCTTGAAAAGCTTAAATTAGTAGAGGAAATTATCATTAACGATACATAAAATGAGTTTTTTTTTTTTTTTGAGATTAGTATAGGAAACCATTCTTGTTTCCCTAGAAAATCTTGAAATAATAAAGGAGTCTATAATTTCCCTTGAAAATTATAATTAGTAGAGGGAATTATTTTATAAAAAAAAATAAAATATACAATAAAGATTCAATCTCCTTTCTCGAAAATTCAGAATTAGTAAAGGATACTATTGAAATAGTGTCTTCTCAAAAATTCAAAATTAGTAGAAAAAAGTATCATACAATTAAAATGAATGAAGTACATAACCTTCATTAATGATTTTCCTAGAACTTTCAAAATAGTAGAGGATTATCATTATATGACGAATAAAAAACATAAAAATAAATAATTTGATTATTCTTACCCAGGCAATTAAAAATATTACCATATTCTTTCCTCGAAAATCTTGAGATTAGTAAAGGAAACTATTAAGGGTATTCCTCGAAAAATAAGTAAAGGAAACCATTTAGGAAGATACATCTATTAATAGATAAATAATATCGTCACAAAGTGGCGTATATATCTTAAAAAAATAAAATATAAGATCAATAAAAAAAAATCAAATTTACAAATAACACAAGATTAACGGGTAACCGTTCTTAGAACGGACGTTGTAGGGTGCTAACACCTTCCCTATTTGTAGTCAACCCCCGAACCCAATCTCTATTTGAGCAGACCATCTCTTTTGATGTATATGTCCAATCGACTATTTCATTTCTTAATGGAAAAACTGATTGGTGGCGACTCTAAATCTCTAATGGAGATACTATATCTTCAACGTCGTATTTTGTTCCCCTCCGGGACGGGGACGTCGCGACAATAGTTAAGGGAATACAACCAAATTATGTATCACCAATAATTTATTGTTACAAGTTGGGTACACGTGGTTATAATGGATTTTAAATTTTTAATTAGTTATTCATTTTTACGTGATCAAAACTCCTTAAGATTTTAACAATTTTAATTTCTTAAATTCTTATATTTTGAGTTAATTATTTGATCAAGCTCCTTTCATCTACAATAAGACGTTATATTAGAGTCTATGAGTATTAGAGCCCTATTGTTCATTAATTGTAGGTCTTATTAATTATTTTACAAAATGAATGCTAATGAATAATAAATATTATTTGGCCTTACATGGACAAAAAATGAGGTTGCAGCATTATTGGTATTAGGGGTGGCAAAACGGGTCGGACCCATCGGGTTGGCTCGACAACTAATTTAATTTTGACGGGAAGAGTTGAGATATATAACTTATTTTTTAAAAATTGATCAATAAAAAATATTTCAAAAGTAATTAAAGTCTCAAAATTACACTAATATATGGATATTTTTTAAAATAAAAATAATAATAATTCAACCCAACGGATTGGTCTGACCCACCCCTGTCACAGTTTGATAAAAATGGATCTGAACGGGTTGAACCATCTTTACAAGGTAGTTGTATAACTTAACCAGACTTATCAAAATTAGACAGGTCAATGGGCCAACCCGACGAGTCCAACCATTTTAGCCACCCCTAATACCATGTTTATTTAGTTGAAAAAATATTTTAATATTTTCATCCATGTGCATAATAATAGTTGTCACGTGGATTTTATATATTGTTCATCTATTAATATTAACGGCGTCAACAATCACCATGTATTTCAGAGTGGTTAAAGAAAAGATGATATTATACATATATACAATTATAATCTTCTGTAAGGCTTTGTTTGGGAGTTTGGAGGGGAGGAGATGGGAAGGTTTTGAAGGGAAAGATAGGGAGAGGGAAGGGAGGAGGTTGGAGAAGATAACATCTCCTTGTTTGTGAGTTTTAAAATCCCTACATTGGGAAAACTTGAAAATGAGGAGTTTGGAGGATTTTGGAGAGTTTTCAAAATCCTTCAAACACCTCTCATCTCCATCAATCCAACTCACAAATACAATCAAATCTCTCAAAGTCTTTTCCTCTCCTCCCCTCCCCTCCAAAACCCAACTCACAAACACACCCTAAAGAAACACAACATGATGGAAATATTTGTTAGTAATAACCCGTGCATAGCTCAGATGTAAAAGAAATTGCAAATATATCTATATTATATGAAATTAGTATTATATGATGAAATTAATTGAGATTAAAAGACTTTTTTTCCTTCAGAAAGTTACTCCATTTAAATTCTAAAAAGGGTTAAAATAATTTACATACACGTTATATAAATATGTATAAGCTAATTTCTTTTTGTTAAAAAAGTGACATTCTAAAACAAAATTACAATATACATTCTTCATTATCATTTTTATTGACAATGCTCACTCACATATGAGATAAAGAATTAAGTATATTCCATTCCAAATTTTATAAACATGACACAATTTGTCATTCATGATAAAGTGGTCAAAAGTGATTAGTTTAAGTTTATATCAAACCCAAACTATCTTACAATAATTTTAATAATAGAAAGTCATTAGGATCTGTACAAAATCAATGTTTATAGTCAAACAATTAATTACGTTGATTTGTTTTTTTAATTTATTACCTAATTAATATAAGTATGTTATTATATTTTGATGTGGCTGGTCTTTAGTAATTAAGTGAATAAAACTATGTTAGATTTCACGAATAATTTAATTTCAAGTTGGGTGCATTTCATTTTAATGGAATTTCGTCATTAGCATGCTAGCTCATCATTATCATCATCCATCTCCCGAAATGTTTTATTGACTAGATTCCTCCATAACTTTGTTCTTCATTTTTTTGTTTAAACCTCACTTGTGACTTTCAAATTTCAAAACTGTTGCTACAGAACTTTAATGTGAATATTTATTCGATAGTGTGAAGCATGTGTGGAAAGATTGTTTATCCTCTGTATGAATCTTGATGTTGATGATGGATGATGGTTATGATTGTTACTCGATGAGAGAGGGTGTTTATTAACATGTGATTGAGGAGTGGAGTTAGTAGTGATTACAATGTCTTGATTTTCATCTTTTACCATTGGATATATCAATTATGTGACTATAAACAAGTTATGAGTGTATTAAAAGAATAATAATTCTTTTTGAGATAATTAATTCATTAAGACCCTTTAGTCTATAATAAGAAGTTATATTACACCTGTTCCGTACCTTGACTGAGGTATGAACTGTCGCCGGAATCTGACTCATCGCACAACTACTCTCCAAAGCGCTGGGGGTGTTTTCTCTGAAAGGACTCCGAAGCTTAAGTCAATATTAGTGTAAGTGTGAGAACTCAACTGAAAGCGTACCTGATACTGTGATGGGACACCCTATTTATAGAGGGGGATTGGAGCCATTTCCGTGCCGCTCACACCGCACGACTCGGGATAACGGCCTTCTCGCTTTCCGCGGCGCACAGAGCCGCCCCGCGTAGTGTCGATCGTGGCTCCGGGTTTCTCGGTGTCGTTATCCGCTCGCTTCTAGTCGCCGCCCTAATCGGGGGCCTGATCTTATCCGACCTCGGGTCGGATCATGGGCCGGTTCCCGGGTCCTGCTCCGGATCCAAGTCCTTTGGGCCACTGATGGTTATTGGGCCTTGAAGGTTCAATGGGCCTCGATCTGGACTCGCCCATCGTGGGGTCTGAGGTCCGACCTTGGGCCTTATTTGGGTTCATTCTCTTGGGCCCTTTTTGGGCTAATCATTGAAATCTCAAGCTGGGCCGCCGGATTGGGCCACAATCCGAGGTGTGAACATTGCCCCCAACTCGGAGCTCGATGCGCCTTCATCGAGTCGGAGCTCGACCCGCCGGATTGCCCCCAGCTCGGAGCTCCAACACCAAGAGGCGCCTCGAAATCCACGCCACCCTATCTCTGACGCCTGTCTTTTCACTTCCCATCGTGCCGCTCGATGCGTGACACGTGTCGGCTGGAGACGAAGCGTTTCCGAGATTAGTTTTGCGTCTTCCAAAACTGCCCCTGCTTTTACTCGCAAAATGTCGAAAATGCCCTTGCTCGGGACGTGAAATGACGCTTCTGCCCCTGCCCTTTTGGCGGTATAAATACCGCCTAGGGGGTCATTGTGCTTCTTCTTCATTTCAACTTCTACTCTCACGCTTCTCCTCCTCCTTTTGCTTTGCGATTCTCCCGTCTGCAACCTCCTTCCCGCCGTACACTACCTCCCGTCCAGTGGCCGTGCCGCCGTGAGGAGCTTACTATTCCTCGTCGTCTTCTTCAAGATTGGGCGATTCCTTTTCTTCAAACTTGGTAAGTTTTCCTTCTTTGTAACTTTCTTGCGTTTTCAAACTTTCTTTGAGATTTTATGGCGTTTTCTCGCCCTCTCTGTTGCGCCTATGCCTACCCATTTTCTAGGTTTTTGCCTTTTCCTGGGTTTTAGAACTTCTTTTAGGCCTGCGTAAATTATGCATGAATTTCTTCCTCCTCTTGCTGTTGTTTCTAGCATAGGTTGTGATAGAGCGTTTTCGCCCTTTTTTCGCCCTTATTTTTGCCAAGTTTCTCGATGTGTGACTTCAGACCTCGGATGCCCCTGCTCGGGGCTCCGTCTCGGGTCCGACCCAGAGGATACTCCTCCCCTTTAGTGAGGGTCTTCTACCTTCGCATTTTATGTTTTATTTGTTTGGAGCGTTGACGTCGGAGCTCGGCCTCCCTTAACTGGGATCCGATATGCCCCCTTTTTCCTTTCATTGGAAACCATTTAAAACGTCAAACCCCGATTTCCGAGAACAGTTTTTAAACTGTTTTGAATGGTTTCCTTTGTAGGTAATGGGTAAGCGTCTGAAGCCAGAGCTCCAACGTCCGCTCTTACTCAACGATCAATATGATTGGGCTGGGGAGGAGGCCCTCGGCATAGCTTCTGTAGTTGACGAGGCTTATGCTACTGCTGTCAACTCCCACGAACAAGTATTCGCTAAAGGAGCTCTCGGTCAATACATCATCGAGGCCCCTTCGGCTGATGAAAGGGTCCCCTTTAACAATGGTCAGGAACCAGGGGACTTCTTTTACATGTATGACCTTCTCCTTACCCGGATCGGAATTCGCATCCCTTTTTCCGACTTCCAAATTCGGGTATTAAGGACTGTTTGGGTTGCGCCCTCTCAACTCCACCCCAACTCCTGGGCTATGGTCCGAGGATTCGAGAGGGTTTGCGAACACCTCGGGATTCCCCCTTCTCTGAAGGTGTTTTTCTATCTTTTCGCCGTCACTCTCCCCCACGGATCCGAGGGGTGGGTATCCTTCCGAGCTCACTCAGGTCGGAAGGTTTTCACCCTTTTCGAAGATTCCGTTCACAACTTCAAGGAAGTATACTTCCGGGTTCGAGCCGCGGAAGATACCTTCCCCTTTTGGCTTTCTGACAAGGGCAAGCCCCGGTTCCCCCTTTACTGGATTAAGAATGTCTACACCGTAGACATTAAGGATACCGACTTGACCGAGGCAGAGGTCGGGATCATCCAATTATTTCTCATCTCCCATAGGGAGAAAAATCTTGTCCTGAAGAAGTTAATCCGGGGGAGTGATTCCAATTTCCAGAAGGAGCTTGGTAACGATATTTTTCCCTTTACGTCCTTCTTTTTTTTCTAAGTAATCCCTTTTATAACTGAGACTCCTTTCTTGTTGCAGATACCATGACGGGTGCCGCCAATTTGGATGCTCTCCGGGCTTTATGTCTCTCCCAGAAGAAGAAGAAGAAAGCAGCTGCAGGAGGCTCGGGCACCCAGACTCCCTCTACCGCCACCACCTCGGCAGCTCCTGCCTCGGGGTCCATTGTGGTGGCCACTGCAGCTCCTCCTCCTCCTGGCGCCAAACGCAAGAACTCGGCACTTGACGAGGGTGCCGGTCTTGGTGTTTCCGGGCCCTCGGAGCCTCGGAAGAAAAAGAAGCACGACCACGGCAGTTCTTCCGTCCCCTCCCCCTTTGACAAAGATTACAACTTCCCAGAAATGATAGACCGGGAAATCTACAATCCGGCTGCTGCTACCGAACTGGGGGGGGCGGAAGATATCCGTACTTTCCTTCGGTGGAGCGAGAGGGCTCTGGTGAAGACTGTCTCCGTCCTTCGCCACCTGGAGACCCTCTCCGTCCTAGGCCAGGGCGTTCAAGAGGAACTGGACGCCCTCCGTGAGGCCCAGGACGTAAGCAACAGGAAGGTTGAGGACCTCGAAGCTCGGCTCAAGGAGATGGAAGACAAGCTGAGGTCTACCGAGGAGGAGCTTTCCTTTACCCAGGGCGAGCTGCAGGCGTCAGAGGAGGGTCGGGGCACCCTGACCTCGGAGCTTAAGGAGGGGCAGAGGAAAGTCGAGGAACTAACAGGTGAGTTGGATGATCTCCGCCTTTCCTCTACTCAGAGCATTTCAAAGCTCGAGAACGAGGTGGAGGAATTGCAGGCTACCTTGGTGGACTCTACCTTGGCTGTGGCCGAGTTCATCAAGGACCAGGTTCGAGTCCTGGCTCCCGACCTTGATCTCGGACAAGTCGGAATGTATACGAAGATCGAGGAAAGGAAGCTGGTCGTTGTCGATCCCAACTCAACTAAGGAAGCGCAACTCACTCCCCCTGCAAACTCTGATGCCGTCGTTCTGGAGACTGCCCCCGAGGCGAGCACTCCCAACACCGACGCTGCCGACGTTCCTGATGCTTGATTTTCCATTTTTGTAAATGACAAGTTTATTTTGCCTTTACCTTTTACTGCATTTATTCGGGTTCCCTTTGGGGTTCGTGCCGGTTTTCTATACTTGTGTATATATTCCGGGTTCCCCTTCTTGGGGTTCGTGCCGGTTTGCAACGCTTTTATATATATAGGCTTTTTGTGGCTTTATTTATTTGAGCTTGTTTTACTTTAGCCTTGCACTACAATCGCCTTTTAACTGCGGTAACTACTTCGGGCTCACTACAATCTTGATCATTAACTTTAATTGATTTTAACCAGCTCGGGTTTTTGACCATCTCGGGGTCTTAACCAACCTGGGTTTTTCACTTCAATCAATTAATAACCACCTCGGGTTTTTGACCATCTTAGGGTCTTAACAAACTTGGGTTTTTCATTTAATCAATTAATAACCAGCTCGGGTTTTTGACCATCTCGGGGTCTTAACCAACTTGGGTTTTTCATTTAATCAATTAATAACCAGCTCGGGTTTTTTACCATCTCGGGGTCTTAACCAACTCGGGTTTTTCATTTAATCAATTAATAACCAGCTCGGGTTTTTGACCATCTCGGGGTCTTAACCAACTCGGGTTTTTACTTTAACGCTAGGTAAATACCTCGATCTTTCAGATAAAAACAACAAAGTAAATATCGAAAGGAATACTTTATTAATGTCTTCTCAAGCTCGCCTCGTTAAAACCTCCCGGGCAAAACCCTCCTTAGGGCAAAATCTCGTGGTAGGAAAGAGTACGAACTGAGGTATCACAGATTACATTAAGAAAATTAAACATAAAATTTCCTGAGGTTCGTGGCATTCCACGACCTCGGAATTTCCTTTTCCTCTAGGGTTTCTAGCTTGTAGGCTCCTTTTCCTAGGGACTCTTTCACTCTATATGGCCCTTCCCAATTGGCGGCCAACTTCCCTTCTCCTGGGTTTGGGGCTCCAATGTTAGCTCTTCGCAGGACGAAGTCGCCCTTCTTGAACCTTCTCGGGATAACTCCCTGGTTGTATCTTCTTGCCACTCTCTGCTTGAGGGCTTCTTCTCGGATCTTGGTTGTGTCCTGATCTTCTTCGACTGTGTCGAGCTTTGCCTCTCTTGCCTCCGAGTTGCGAGCTTCTTTGTAGCTGATAACTCGGAAACTTGGCTCACCGAGCTCGACTGGGATCATAGCATCACTACCATAGGAGAGTTTGAAAGGACTTTCTCCCGTGGTAGAGTGCGGCGTCGTTCTGTAGGCCCATAGGACACTCTCGAGCTCTTCTGCCCAAGATCTTTTGCCTCGTCGAGCCTTTTCTTCAGCCCCCTTAGGATCACTTTGTTAGCAGCTTCGCACTGCCCATTAGCTTGGGGGTGCTCTACGCTAGTGAACCTCTGCTCAATGTTCCATCCTTGTAGGAAATCTCGGAACTTCTTGTCAGTGAACTGCGTTCCGTTGTCTGAGATTATAACCTTTGGGACCTCGAAACGAGTTATTATATTCTTCCAAACGAACTTCCGACATTGAGCTGCTGTTATCGTGCCAAGGGGTTCCGCCTCTATCCACTTAGTGAAGTAATCCACAGCCACTATCAAGTATTTCACCATGCCCGGAGCCGTCGGGAAGGGTCCGAGTAGGTCGATGCCCCATTTATCAAAGGGCCATGACGCCAAGATCGGGGTCATCTCCTCGGGAGGCGCGCTGTAGTGGTGACTGTGTTCTTGGCACTTCACACACTTCTTCACGTATTCCGCCGCATCCTTCTTGAGCGTTGGCCAAAAGTATCCAGCTCGGATAACTTTCAGCGCTAGGGTTTGGCCTCCGAGGTGGCTACCCCCTGCCCCTTCGTGGACTTCCTCGAGGACGTACTTGGCTTGGTCTTCATTTAGGCACTTCAGTAGTGGTTGGCTGAACCCTCTTTTGTATAACTGCCCCTCAACCACTATGTAGTATGGGGCTCTTCTTTTCACCACTGTCGCGGCTTTTTCATCATCCGGACGAATCCCGAGCCTGAGATACTGGAGGAGCTCGGAGATCCAACTCGGCGACGTTATTATGACCGCGACTTCTAGTGGTTCTGCAATTGACGGCCTCTCTTGGGTTTCTTGAATCAATGTTTTGCTTGTCCATGTAGGCCTAGTGCTTGCGAGCTTTGACAACACGTCAGCTCGGGTATTCTCTTCGCGAAGTATATATTTCACCTCGACTTTTTCCAGTGGTTTCATCAGCTCGGTTACCGTCTGTAAATACTTCTTTAATTGCTCATCTCGGGCCTGATACTCCCCCCCGATCTGAGAAACCACGATCTGAGAATCACTACAGATAGTGAGTTCCTTAGCTTCGACGTCATTTGCCAACTTTAACCCTGCAATCAAGGCTTCATATTCTGCCTGATTGTTGGAAGCTCGGAACTCAAACTTCACCGACATTTCCACCTGGATTCCAAGATTATTCTCCAGGATGATGCCGGCACCACTGCCCTTTAGGTTCGAAGAGCCATCAACGAATAAGGTCCAATTGACCTTTTCTTCTTCTTCATCAACCATCTCCCGTACAAAGTCAGCCAAGGCCTGTGATTTAATCGCGTTCCGTGGTTCGAACATCAGGTCGAACTCGAAAAGCTCTACTGCCCATGACACCATTCTTCCAGCTAGGTCGGGCTTCTGTAGAATCTGCCTCATAGGGTGGTTTGTTCTCACTACCACCGTATGTGCTTGGAAATACTGCCTTAACCTTCGCGCGGTTGTGATTAATGCAAACGCCACCTTTTCTAGCTTCGGGTATCGGATCTCAGGACCCTGTAACGCTTTACTCACGAAGTAGATAGGTTTCTGCTCTTTTTCTTCTTCCCTTACTAGGGCTGCACCCACTGCTAGCTCCCCTACCGAGAGGTAAAGGTATAATCTTTCTCCGACCTTCGGTTTAGATAAAATCGGGGGAGCTGCCAGATATAACTTGAAGCCCTAGAATTCTTGCTCACAGTCTGGGGTCCAACTGAAGTCTGTTTTCTTTTTTAATAACTCGAAAAGCGGCAAGGACTTCCGAGCTGATAGGGGGAGGAATCTTGACAAAGAAGCTAATCGACCTGTCAGCTTCTGAACTTCCTTTACGGAGGTCGGGCTTTTCATATCCAGGACGGTCTTGCACTTTTCCGGATTTGCCTCGATGCCTCTTTGGGTTAACATGAAGCCCGAAAATTTCCCCGCTTCCACGGCGAAGGCACACTTTAGTGGATTCAACCTCATGACGTGGTCTCTTAACTTTTTAAATACGACTTCGAGATCCGAAATCGTGTCTTCCTCATTTTTTGTTTTCACCAGCATGTCGTCTATATAGACTTCCATCCTGGTACCGATCTCCCCTTTGAAAATTCTGTTCATGAGCCGCTGGTAGGTGGATCCGGCATTCTTCAAACCAAAGGGCATAACCTTGTAGAAATAGTTGGCCCTTGGGGTGATAAATGCCGTCTACTCCTCGTTATCGGGATTCATAGGGATCTGGTTGTATCCCGAATAGGCATCCATGAAGGATAAAAATCGAAATCCTGACGCGGCATCCACTAAGCTATCAATAGTTGGAAGCGGGAATGGGTCCTTGGGACAAGCCTTGTTCAAGTTGGTGTAGTCTACACACATCCTCAGCTTCCCATTTGTCTTCGGTACCATAACGACGTTGGATAACCACGTCGGGTACTGGACCTCTCTGATGAACCCGGCTTTTAGCATTGCTTCCACTTGCTCAATCACTGCTTGGGCCTTTTCCTCTGACATCCTCCTCTTCTTCTGCTGTACCAGCTTAGTTCCGGGGTACACACATAGATGATGGCTCATGACCTCGGGATCAATCCCAGGCATGTCCTTTGCTTCCCATGCGAAGAGATCGGCATTTCTCTTGAGAAACTGGATCAGTGCCCCTTTGCCGACAGGACTTAGGTTAGTGCTGACCCGAGTTATTTTCTCGGGGCTCTCCCCGATCTGTACTTCCTCCAGCTGGCCCTCTGGCTCGGGTCGAACTGGGTTCCGAGACCTCACATCGAGTTCGACATTGTTGACCTCGATTCTCGGCCTTTTCTTCTCTTGTTCCTTGCTTTCTTTTTCAATTTTTTCTTTTTTCTCCTCATTTCCGCCCTTGGTCCTTTCATCGACCTTAAGACTGTTGATATAACACTTTCAAGCTGTTACTTGACATCCCTTCACCGTTATGACCTTGCCGTCATCCGTGGGGAATTTCATGACCAGGTGGGGTACTGAGACCACTGCCCCGAGTTTGCACAACGTGGGCCTCCCCATGATCATGTTGTAGGCGGAGTTGATTCTTGCCACTATAAAGTCGACCTCCACTGTCTTCATCAATGGCTTAGTGCCCATTGTGAGGTACAACGTGATGTAACCATCAGGCTTAATCACGTCATACCCTGAAAATCCCACAAGATCTTCATCGTAGGCCTTTAGGTCGGAATCCTTTAGGCCCATCTCCTCAAACGTCTTTCTTGTTAACAGCTCGGCAGAACTCCCCGTGTCGATTAGAACCCTCCGAACCTCCATGTTGCGGGCTATAACCGACACAACCAAGGGATCTGCGTAATCAGCAACTACCTCGGGATTGTCGAGGTCCGAGAAGGTGATTGGCACCGGGGCTTTCTTCTGCGCCTTCGATGCCAATTCCTTCTTGTCTACGCTCATTATTTCTTTGAGCGCCCTCTTTCTCGCCGCAGCGGTTGCTCCACCTCCCGCAAAACCCCCCACGATGGTGTGAATTGTCTTCACCACCTCAGAGCTGTTTTCGGGTTCAACTTCATCCTCTGACTTGTTTCTCTTGCTTCTCGGGTTACGCCCTTCATCTTCAGGGCTTCTCTCCCTCTTCCTCTTCGGGCCCCTCTGCTCAGCCACATATTTCGCGAGCTTGCCAGCTTGGATCAGTTCTTCAATTGCATCTCGGAGGTCGTAACAATCCTCCGTCTGATGCCCATGTTGCTCATGGTAGCTGCAGTATAGACCTCGGTTTGTATTCGTCCTCGTTCTTACAAGCCTTGGCCTGGGCAACTGCTCAGTCTGCTGTATCTCCTTGTACACCTCACTTATCGATCGTGATAAGGGGGTGTAGTTGGAGAACTTTCCCCTTGTAGGGGCCCGATCATGCTTCTCCGACCTCTGCCTTTCCTCCCTAGGCTTCTGAGGTCGGGACTTTTCAGCTCTTCTCTCCTCGTTCTTATGTTCCGCCGATTCTCTTTCCATTTTTGCCATCATGGCCTCCCTGACCCGAATGAACTCGGCCGCTCTGTCCTGGATTTCCTCCATGGTCGTTGGCTCCGACCTGGAGAGGGACTCGGCAAAAGGAGACCAGCGGAGTCCGTTGATCAAAAGGGTGATTGCATTGGAGACATGCAAATCCCTTACCGGGAGCGCTTCAGCATTGAACCTTTCGAAATAGGCCCTCAGCGTCTCCCCCTGCTTCTGCTTTATGTTCATGAGGCTTACAGTGGACCTCGGCTTTGTTTTCCTGGTTGTCAAATGAGCCAGGAATTGAGCGGCGAGGTCTGCAAAACAATGGATAGACCTTGGCGGAAGACGGTTATACCATTTCAACGTCGTCTTCAGCAAGGTGATCGGGAACGCTCGGCATCGTTCCTCATCCTCCGCTCCATCATAATCCATTCTGGATTTGAAAGCCTCCAGATGCTCCTCGGGGTCAGTGGTCCCATCGTATTTAAGTCCCGATGGGGTCCGACCTTGGGGCATCTTGTATTTCAGAATATGCGGGGCCAACGGTCCTTCCGCTTTGAACGTGAACCCTCCCCCCTTTCCACTGCCCGTACTTCGGTACTCGGTATAGGTAAAGGAGCGTTCCCGTTCTTCATGGTAATTCTGGGACTGCATGTCCCTTTCCTTCTGTCGGGATCTTCTCGATCTCTCTTGGCGATCATCGCGTTCCCGAGATCGACGTTGCTCATCGGATCTCGGCCGCTCCTGCTTTTTCTCCCGCGAATGTCCGTTCTGACCATTCCTGGCCGGGTCTTTTTGTTCCAGCTCAAGCCTTCGGAGGCGCTGGGCTAGGTCCTTGACCTTTTCTCGCTCATGGAGGAGCTTCTCTTCCACCTTCTGGTTTCGGCGTTCCTCCCTTCGGAGTTGGTCCTCCAAAGGAAGTCGCTTCACCATTTCTTGCTCCAGCAGTCGGAGCCTCTCCTGCTGATCTCGGATGAGCTGCATTGTCTGGCGCAGATCGGGATCAACAGAGGGTCCAACCTCATTGTTCCCAGCAACAGTGCTGGGTTGTCGTTCAGCTTCAGCTCCCCCCGCTCCTCCAAGGTTTAGTTCATACTGATTCGGGGGGGGGGGGGGCTGAGGTTGAGACTGCTCGATCTCGTGGATCGTTTCACAGTGTCCGTCCTGCGTACCTTCCATTCGGTTTCCTGGTTCTCCTGGGTGGACGAGGCGGACGGTAGTCTTTGTTCTAGCCAGTTTCTTGCTTTTGCTTCGGTCCCTTAAAAGGTAAACCGACTTCGAAAAGTGCTGTGGTGGGTCCCCGGCAACGGCGCCAATGTTCCGTACCTTGACTGAGGTATGAACTGTCGCCGGAATCTGACTCCTCGCACAGCTACTCTCCAAATCGCTGGGGGTGTTTTCCCTGAAAGGACTCCGAAGCTTAAGTCAATATCAGTATAAGTGTGAGAACTCAACTGAAAGCGTACCTGATACTGTGATGGGACACCCTATTTATAGAGGGGGATTGGAGCCATTTCCGTGCCGCTCACGCCGCACGACTCGGGATAACGGCCTTCCCGCTTTCCGCGGCGCACAGAGCCGCCCCGCGTAGTGTCGATCGTGGCTCCGGGTTTCTCGGCGTCGCTATCCGCTCGCTTCTAGTCGCCGCCCTAATCGGGGGCCTGATCTTATCCGACCTCGGGTCGGGTCATGGGCCGGTTCCCGGGTCCTGCTCTGGATCCAAATCCATTGGGCCACTGATGGTTATTGGGCCTTGAAGGTTCAATGGGCTTTGATCTGGACTCGCCCATCGTGGAGTCCGAGGTCCGACCTTGGGCCTTATTTGAGTTTATTCTCTTGGGCCATTTTTGGGCTAATCATTGAAATCTCAAGCTGGCGCCAAACGCAAGAACCCGGCACTTGACGAGGGTGCCGGACTTGGTGGCACCGACCTTTATAATTTTAATGGAAATGCTGGGATATACAATTAATTTTTTTAAAAAATATCAATAAATAAGTATCCTCAATTAGACGGGTTGTTCCATCCCGTCATGTCACATATTAATAAAAAAAACGAGGCAGAACAAGTTGAATTGTTTTATAAAAGTGGATTTTATACCATTCAGTTTTTACCTGTTAAAATTAGGCGAGTTGATAGACAAAATAGGCGAGTTGATAGATCAAATTGACAAGTACTAATCCGTTTAGCCACCACTAATTGTCTCCGTAAAAAATATATTAAACTAAAATTATTATAAATAAAAAATTATTAAATTATATTATCAAACTAAAATTATTCGTAGAAATAAAATTAATTATAAAACAAATATATTCATATATAATGCTATATAAAAAATAACACTAACAAATATTAATTTGTAATAACCCGTGCATAGCAAGGACACAGAGACTAGCTTTCTAGAAAACTTCTCTTTTCCTACCCATTAGTAAAACTCATTCTCGAAGTGACCATTAAAAAATTTAAAACTACAAAACTCATGTGTACCAATGCCGGTAATGCTATATGTACATCACTACAATCAGTCATCATTTGTCACTACCAAAAAACTCAATAAAAATAAATAAAAAAATTCAATCAAATAACAAAAAAAACTCAATCAAATAATAAAGAAATTAATTTAATAACAACTGCAAATTGACCAAAATAATGTATTTTGTCTATTTTTAGTATCAATGTGTGTTATTTTAATGATAATTTAATGATAAAAGTGCTATTTTTAGGGGAATAATGTATTTTTGTGCTATTTTTTATTCTCATCATACTTATAATGAATTTATTTGATTATTTAGTGAATTTTTAATCATCATTAAGTTATTTCTTTGGGTTTTTATATTTATTCGATTAAGTTTTTTTATTTGTTTAAATGAGTTTTTTGGTGGTGGCTCATGGTGACTAATTCAAGTGATGTACATATAGCATTTTTCTATCAATACTATCCATTGATCCTATGTCTACATCACATAGTGAAATTTCCTTGTCTCTAGGAGAGTATGCACCATATGCACCAAAAAATAAAAGATAGAGTAAATATTTTATTTAGTCCCTCGTGAGTCATTTTAAGGATAATTTAGTTCCTCAAGATTTGAAAGCGATAAAATAGTTCTTCAAGATTAATTTTATAGGACACATTATATGAGAATTTAGTCCCTCCATTAAGTTTATGTTAATTGAGTTGCAGTGATGTATATGACACATTGTATGACGTATCTCCTAAGTTACGTCATGTTTATAACTCAGTTAACATAAACTTAACAGAATGACTAAATTGTCACTTAAAATATCCTATAAAACTAATTATTTTGTCACTTTCAAATCAAGGACTAAATTGTCTTACAAAAAATTAATCATGAGGACTTAACAGATATTCACTAAAAGATAAGTATTGAAAGCATGAGAGTGTGTGTTCCAACCCAACACGCACATAACAGCGAGTAAAATTCACGTCCACTCGTGCAGACCAAGCATCAAGCACTAACATATAAAATCCACCTCTGATTATTTTTCCCCCTCTCCCATGTTTATCTTCCTTCTTCACCTTCTCCCTACACTCCCGAAAACTTTCCCAACCCTAAACCTAAATCTAATTATTCTCACACACTTTCTTCTTTCCCAATTCGATGGCGTTCCAATCTCTCTAACCATCGATTACTTTCTCCAATTCTCTACCACCGATCTCTGATTCTTCACCCTTCGATTTTCTCGGTGCAACGGCGCAGAGTTCATCGCGAATTTCTCCTTCCAAGGGTTCGATCGCAGAGGCTAGCTCCGAATCGATTCTGCAATTCACTTCATTGCTCATCGGGTTGAGCCAATTTGGAAATCGACAGCATAATCGGGTTTTTTCTTTTTGGGTTGTTCGCGCTTTCTAGATTCGATTTGCATAGCTCAACCATAGCTGTTGCTGCGGCGTCTCGCTGTTTCTAATTTCAGAGGGCTTTCGTCGGATTCTATTCTCTTCGATCTTGTTGGAACGACTCTGATTTTGTGATGATCTCATCGAGTAGCTGGAACAGAATCTGAATCCTCGAGATTCTTAATGCGGACGGGTTTTGCGACAAAGCTGAAGACGAAGATTTATTGGAGTTTTCTGAGCTACGTGGCGGTTCGATTTGTTCGATCTTAACCCTAATAATTTCCAAGTGGAGGAAAAGAAAAGGGAAAAGAGGAAAAAATAGAGCTTTGGATAGATTGTACTGTTTGGATTTTTGTTTTTTTTTTTTAATATCAAGGGCCAATTTCGAGTTTTGAAATTCATAGGCCCTTTGATTATCGTTTTATTTTTTCTTTTTGTTATTTGGCTTTTTAATCTTTTTTAGATTAAAAAGATAAATATACCATGGTGGTGTATTATAAATTTAAGAGTGCAAGAGATTATGATTCAATTCCCATGGACGGTCCTTTCATCTCTGTTGGTATTTTGAAAGAAAAAATATTTGAATCCAAGCATTTAGGGAGGGGTACTGATTTTGACCTCGTGGTCACCAATGCCCAGACCAATGAAGGTTGGTTCTGACCTTTTGATTAAAAACTATAAATTGTTTATTTTGGGGTTTAAGATTTCAGTTTGGAGATTAAATATAAGGTTATAATTTGATGAACTAAACACTCACCCTATGAAATCTTCTCATATGCATGACATTTTTATTTATATGGTAATGTATGATTGGATGGTAGTATATAAAAGTCTTAACTTATTAAAATTGAACTCTAAATATGAATTTAAGATGTAGTTTTTTGCATACTCTTTGGCTTTGAGAAGCTGTTACCTGGTTAAACTCAGTGTTTATCTAGTTCCTCTCAAAGCAAACATTTTTGGCAGTTCTATCTTTCAGTAGTTCATGCTTTTAAAGCATTTTAATTCAAATTTTATAATGAGCTTTTGGCTCTTGGGATTTCAGTTTGGAGCTTGAATATAAAGATCTAATTTTGATGCACTAATTTACCAGTTCTATCTTTCAGGAGTTGATGTATTGGCCATTGGGTTGTGAGAGTCAACTATATTGTTTTATATGGCAATATATGATTGAAAAGATTTTACACTTTTTGTGCACTCTGAGATTATGGTTTTTTTTTGGGGGTGGGGTAAAGAGGGTAGGTGTAAATTTTCATGGATGAGCTCCATACTTCCATGAAAATATACCCCTGTTTTTACCCATCTTCCAAACACACCATGAATATGAATTTAAAATGCAGAATTCTGCATAATTTTTGGCTTTGAGAAGGTGTTACCTGGTTAAACTTATAGTGTTTATCTTGTTCCTCTCAAAGTAAACATTTTTACCACTAGTCCATCTTTCAGGAGTTTCATGATTTTAAAGTATTTCATTTTGTAATAGTTTGATTCTAACTTTACCCTCCAGGCCTCCACCACCTTCATTAAAAGAAATGGAAAAGAAGAAATTACTTATAATTAAAAGGCATAGAATGTTGGCCACGATATTGAAAATTTGAAAATAAGTTAGGCTGCCATCTAGTTGTAGGAATTACAGGCGCCCAGTCTTGTGAGATTTCTAGTATGGTAGTTCATGTTATATATTTTGTCTTGATGAATGGCATATTCAGTGTTTTATAGTTGCTCTGTCTCTGGAATTTCAGAATATCTTGATGAAGCAATGTTGATTCCTAAAAATACCTCAGTGTTAATTCGTCGGGTTCCAGGACGGCCACGTTTACCGATTGTTACTGAACTAGAGTATTGTCTCAAACCCCTAATCTCATCTTGGTATTGTTGGTTCTGACTATATTGATCATGCATTAAGCATGTTAGTTATTTAAAATGGGCAGTCATCAACTTGTCTTTATGTTTTCTGTATACTCCATAGTAGTGTTAGCATAAATACTACCGATTGTTTTCTGTATACTCCATAGTATACTCCACGATCTACCTCAGAAACTACATTGTTCAATTGTAAGATAAATTCTGTGTTCTTGAGCTGCTACTGTATTTGGCTTTTTACAGGCAAAAGAAGGTAGAAACTAAGGCGATGGAAAATGAGCCTGAAAACAGCAGTTTACCAGCTGAAGATAAATCGGCCATGAAATATGTAAGTACCTTCGTTTTCATTTTGTTATATAACCCAGCTTCATTTCCTAGGATATTTATCATTTTGCATACCACTTGACAGCCGGAAGATTCAGATTGGGATGAATTTGGCAATGATTTGTATTCAATCCCTGATGTACTGCCCGTTCAATCAAGCAACATAATTCAAGAGGCTCCTCCAACTAACAAAGCTGATGAAGAAAGTAAGATTAAGGCCTTGATTGACACTCCTGCCTTGGATTGGCAACGGTGAGTAGTGTATCCTCCTTTCTCTAGGTGTGGTGTTTAGATCATGGAATAAGTGTAAAATAGAATGATCACTATAATCAATCAATCAATAAATATAAATAACAAACAAGTAAATACTAATATGGATTGTCACCCCCTCAGGAGGAAGGGATTCCTCATCTCTTGAATCAGGACCAGTATGGAATAATAGTTGCTTTTCAATTCTCCCCCCTATTCCTGTATAAGATTTACAGAGGATTTCATTTCACATACCAATATGCTTTGTTTTAGTGAAAACACTGTCATTCTTGGCTTTGCCATATCTAATTAATTTTCTTGGGCATGCAGCAGTCAAGGTTCAGACTTTGGCGCTGGTAGAGGTTTTGGAAGGGGTATGGGTGGACGGACGGGTGGTGGTTGTGGTTTTGGTGATTCTCTTTGCCTATAGTTTTGAGTTACTTTCTGCTTTTAATACAAATATTAGTATGTTGATGATCTAATGCTTATTTACTTGATGATCTCTAGCAGGCTTGGAGCGGAAAACACCTCCTCAAGGCTATGTATGTCACAGATGCAAGGTTCCTGGTATGTTTTTCTGAACTATCTTTCTTACAAATTGCCGTTTGTTTGTTTGTTTATTTTTTAATCTACTTTTCTTCCAAATTGCCTGTTATGTTTAGCATCTTATTTCGTTTAACTTTTATGTAGGACATTTTATTCAGCACTGCCCCACAAATGGTGATCCGAATTTTGACATCAAGAGAGTCAAACAACCCACTGGTATTCCAAGATCCATGCTGATGATAAACCCACAAGGTTCCTATGCTCTACCAAATGGTTCAGTAGCTGTCTTGAAGCCCAATGAGTGAGTACATATTGATTCTGCTTGTCCTTTTTGTCATATGTAGGCATAAAATTGTGTTTTACCTTTCCCTTGCAAACAGGGCTGCTTTTGAGAAAGAAATAGAAGGGTTTCCATCATCACGTTCGGTTGGGGATCTTCCACCTGAGCTACACTGCCCCTTGTGCAATGATGTGATGAAAGATGCTGTGCTGACAAGCAAGTGTTGTTTTAAAAGCTTCTGTGACAAATGTACGTATTTCATGCTCCTCTACCAGTCATGCTTTTTGGAGTTTAATACTATATTTTTCTAGCTAATAGTTCCTCATTAAGCAAATAAAGAACACTAGATCTCAGATGTATTTTCTGAAAATTCTTTTCAGGTATTAGGGACTATATTATTTCCAAGTCCATGTGTGTTTGTGGTGCAACAAATATTCTTGCAGATGATCTTCTACCAAATAAGACCTTAAGGGATACTATTAATAGGATATTGGAGTCAGGCAATAGCAGTGCTGAAAATGTTGGGAGCACTCTTCAAGTTCAAGGTAATTGAAACTATCATGATGTGATTCTTATGGACTATTACTGGCCATCAATTTGTCTAATGTGCATTGTTTATTTTCCTGATTTTAATTTTTCAGATATGGAGTCTGCTCGTTGTCCACAACCAAAGCTTCCATCTCCAACCTCATCTGCTGCATCTAAGGGAGAGCTAAAGGTTTCACCTGTTTTAAATGAAGGAACAACAAATGTTCAGGAAACAGTTGATGAAAAAAAGGCTGTTTCTGGTCCACTACAGACATCAGAGCTAGTCAAGGTCACAAGAGTTGCTGATGTATCTGAAGCTACACATGAGTCAATGAGTGCAAAGGAACAAGCCTCACAAGGGAGTGCTCAGCCTCAGCTGGTTGAGGAAGAAGTCCAGCAGAAGATGGTTCCTACTGAGGCAGGTAATGTTAATTGCTTTTGAGTTATCCTTTTTCTTTTCTTTCTATTTTTTGGGGGAGGTTGAAGTGTGGTCGTGTTGATGGTCATGTGTGTGCCTTTTCGGTAACATATTAAAGCACCATGCATGGTTAGACCAGCAACAATCTCATTTATATTTTCTACTTTGCAGGAAAGAAAAAGAAGAAGAAGAAAGTACGTTTGCCTGCAAATGGTAAAGCTGCTGTCCTTCATCCAACTTACATGTCTATGTTTAGTTGTGTGAAATGCTATCTTGTAATCTGTTCTTCTAGATTTTTTTTTGTATGCTACTGGAACCTTGGTATTTATTTGTAACAATGCCAAATTATTTTTCTTTTTCTTTGTTTTTTTTCAGATCTCCAGTGGAAAGCCCCGCATGACTTTGGGGCTGAGAACTACATGATGCCAATGGGCCCAGCTCCTAGCTTTAATCCGTACTGGAATGGCATGCAACCTGGTATGGAAGGATTTATGGCACCATATGGTGGTCCGATGCCAATGATGGGTTATGGTCTAGGCCCCCTGGAAATGCCATTTGCAGGTGGTTTTCCTCAAGATCCCTTTGGTATGCAGGGTTACATGATGCCCATGGTTCCACCTCATAGGTATGTTGTAGCTTTATTTATTTACTTATCGAAAATTCTCACTATCTGACTGTCTCCTCTTAATTTCTCTCTCTCACTTTCATACACACAAACAGAGTCTGATATTCACAAACATGGGTAGGCCATCATACCTTGGTGGTGCTGAGAAAAGAGAAAAAGGGGGGGGGGGGGGTTGTACAAATTGGTTGCATGTTTGCGTTGTATATTTAGATACAATTGCTCTTAAGTGAGCCAAATTTTTCATGATTTTGAATGTGTTTAGGGATCTTGCTGGGTTCAGCATTGGGATGAATAGTATGGGGATGAATGTTCCACCTCCAGTTATGACTAGAGAGGAGTTTGAAGCTCGGAAAGCTGATCTGAGGAGGAAGCGTGAAAATGAGAGACGGAATGAAAGGTAGAATTCGAATTTCTCTTGGTGCCTATTTTGTGTTTTTCTGATATGGATTGTTAAGAAGTTTGATTCACTTTTAATTTGATAAATCAAATATTTGTTATTGGCTTATTTCTGTAAGGTGATGGCTTTTTAAGACATTATCGTCTGCAGTGTAATTAATAGCGGTGAGCCAAAATTCCGCTATGAAATAATAGCGGATAACGTAGCGGCCTATAGCGGAAGGCATAGCGGTCAATAAATATATACATATTTATAATAAAACTAATATGAAACTGAGTAAAAACATGAAAAATATGAAATTTTAGTCTAATTTAAACCATAATTTAATAAAAATAAGATGTCAAGTAGAAACATAAAAACTGAAATATGGAAGATGTAGGTGACTCTGTCACAATCGCAGCAAGCAAAAATAGAGGAGATGGAGGTCACTTTTGCAGGACCGCAGCAAGCAAAAACTGGGGAGATGCAGGTGGCTGTCGCAGCAAAAAGAAATAGGGCAGCAGAACACAACGGGGTGAAGAGCTTGAGTTATGGTATGGGGAATAGGAATTTAGGATTAGGAGCGGTCAGTTATTTTTAGTGGGAGAGAGCTGTTTAAAAATAGCATAGGGAATGGGAAGAGTTAGGTTATAAAACAAAAATCTGCCAATTTTTTTTCTAAAAAAAAGGGAATTAGACCGCTATTTCCGCTATGCGGCGCTACGACTGCTATAGCGCTATGTGAAATAGCGGCCACAATTGCGGTTTCCTGAAATCCTCTCTAAAGCGCTATTTACATAGTGGCCTGAGTTAAAACCGCTACGCTATAGCGCCGCTATAGCGGCTATTTGATAACACTGATCGTCTGTTTACTTTTGTGTGAAGGTTCAACCTCATGTCTTTAGTATTTCACCAGTGTATTTCGTTTATGTTTTAGCATATATGCTGACAGTGTAGCAAAGTTTAACTTTTTGGGGATGAACTGGAAGAATGGGCTTTATTTATGATTTCTAGAGTGAAGTTTTTACCCTCTTTTTCCCCTGTTAATAAAGGACAAGGGTAGTGTGTTACTTTTAGTAAAATATTTGCACAGCTTTTCTTTACACGGGATATATTCTTCATACGTATTGTCTTAGGAACTTGCCGCCAAATGTTGTATTTATCTAATAAATTGTGTTATGAATGGATGATAAATTTTATCATGGTTCTTGCTGGTACTTGTGATTTTATGGGGTTCTTTTTGACATATTTCTGTATTTTGTTTATGATTGTTTGTTAACGAGTTTGTTTCCTTCATGAAACAGGGAGTTCTCTAAAGATCGAGAATTTGGTAGGGAAGTGAGCAGTGTTGGGGATGTTTCTTCTATGAAATCGAAAACCGTATGTGCTTTTCATTGTGTTAGTTTGCCTTCTTTCTCTGTAGACTTAAATGCACCATTTAATGTATGTGCCATTGTGAAGAAGACTGATAGAATATAACTGATGTGTCAAAAGAGGAATGCCGAAAATATGTACACTGCTGTAACAGTAGGCCTTTTCTATTTTCATGCAGAACTCACTTCCACCGCCTTCCAGTAGGGAATACCACCACCCCAATCGTCACCATTCAGAGCGCATCTCACCAGATCGATCTCCGCATGAGTTGGAGCCTCCACGTCCTTCCAAGAGAAAACCTGACCATCACTCCGATCGTGAACGTGACTATGACTATGATCGCGACCACCGGGAACATCGCGATCGAGAAAGAGGTCGCGACCATGCCCACGATCGCCACCACCACCATCGCCATCACCGGTCAGAATCGTCATCCCGAATATCATCAGAACAGTTGACTAAAACCTCTTCAACCGCACCATCAGCTGTGGCCACAGCTGCAGACCGCAAGCAGAAGGCCAGCGTCTTCTCCCGCATTAGCTTCCCTGCTGAGGAAGAAGTCGCCAAGAAGAGGAAGGTCTCGGCTTCTTCCACTGCTGAAGCTGCTGCAGTCAGTACCACAGGCCCTGCCACGGCATCTTCGGCGCACCATAAGGCAGTGTCAAACGGCTACTATGAAGGTAGGAAGAGCAGTGCTGTCGCAGATTATGAGTCCAGTGACGACGAGCGTCATTTCAAGCGGAGGCCATCAAGGTATGGGCCATCTCTCTATCCAGTCTAAGGAAAAATATACTGTTATTTCCTTTATATAATAGTTGTCTGCAAGTAGCCCCACTTGTATTCTCAATTTCTCATGCACTAAGATATAAATGCATCATTGTTAAAACAGGATGAATAGCGGCAGCTTGTGAGCAGAAGAGGTTATGCCACCAAGCAATGGCCACCGAGTTACCTAATGGAGAACACAATGGAGTTAACCAACACTGACCGATACTGAAAGCACACCAAAACGGAAATGGCTTCATAGCATCCATTGGCTCCTTAAATCTTGGTATAATTCTCTCGGCTGTCTTCGGTTTCTCTGTACAGTTATCGAGTTGGATAGAATTTTTAGTCCAGACCCGGATGAAAATAAATTGACAGTTAAGGTCGTGCTTATGGTGGCGGTTGCAGCCACCATTGATTTGATTGAGTTGTGGTCATTGCATTGGCCAAAATTACACGGTTCTTCTAAGTATACACTATACAGGATGAAGGTGTAAAATTATTTTCAACCGATTCTTATTTTCTACGTGGCTAAAATATAAGCTCTGCTGTATAAACATTGAATTTGAATTTAGTTGGGTGAACATGCTTTCATCTTTCTCATTTGGAATATTGGAATTTGGATTTGACAACGAAGAGTTTATATATTAATAACATAGCGGTGACTTGTGCATCACAAATCTTGGAAAAATTTAGTTATTTGTATATTATACAAGATAGGAAGGAAGAACCCCCACCTTGCATATGTGTTGAGGAAATCATTTTGTGAGAGTCGGCGATTCTCATTTGAAAATTGTTGTAATAAGAATCTTCTCAAGCATATATTTTTATTATATTTTCTTCACTTATGCTTTATATAATTTCTAATTTGTTGTAAATTCTATATTTATATATGAGCATAATCAGTATGGATTCACTTTGTAAATTAAGGAGTAAGATGGTGATGTGTGCATCAACTCTCTATTATTACATAATTTGATTTAATTATTTATTATTTAACCCCGTTGGTATATGAGCGAATTTGCTCGGTCTTGCATTTTTTACTCTCTGCCAAACAAACAATTTAGTCCATTAACTTTTTTCAATTTGGAGAACTTTTTAATTTATTAATTTTGGTGAACTTTCAAAAAATGATAATTTTGATCTGTTTTGTTGAAGTGGATGTAATTGTACTGATGTAGACTTTGATTATGTTGACGTGGACTTTGACTTTGACTGTGCTAATGTGGAATTTAACTGTGTTGATGTGGATTTGATTGTGCTGATATAGATTTTGATTGTGTTGAAGTGAACTTTGATTGTGCTGATGCGGACTTTAATTATGCTTATATGGATTTGATTGTGCTGATGTGGATAAAAAATAATAACAGTTTGAAAAGAAGTAAATCAAAATTAACAAATAAAAAAAATGGACCAAAATCACAATCTAGAAAAAGTTTGTGGACCAAAATGATAGTTTGGTCTAGATTTTAAGTCCTGGTCATGAATCATGATTGTGACCCCCTTTGGAGGAATCTACCAATTTCTTAATATCACATTAATTTATGCAAACAAGTGATATTGATTTTAAATTGATTTAATTTAATGTGATTGATTTCAATTAATATCAATAATTTACATAATAATTACTTTTCGCTCATTTTTTATTTTTAAAAAATAGAGTGATGCTAATTTATCGTGAGTTAATATGATTTAATCTAATTCAATGTGACTGCTTTTAATTAATATAAATAATTCTACTCATAAATAAGTAATAAATCATAATAAATATTATATTTACACTTTTTTCACAACATACATAACTCAAAGAAATATATTAATCTTCACAAATAAAATTCTAAAAATTTGTTCAATTTTTTTTTAACAATTTCTAGAATGTAACTTCTTATTCTTCTTCTGTGGCCATTATAATAGCTATAGATTCACGTATCAATTTATATGAATTTTTTATTTTTTTAAACTTAATTAAATACATCAATAATTATATTTAATTTGTAATAATAAAATCATAATATTTGAGAAAAAACAATGTTATAGACGGGAAGGAGAATATTTATATTTAAATTATAATTAATCTGTAATAATCAATTAAATACATCAATAATTATAATTAATTTGTAACAATAATATTCATAATATTTGAAATTTAAAATACAAATATTAAATATTAAAGCTAATTAGTGTCAATAGATTTTTATAAAATATTAACAATTTGTTAAGTGATTTAAAACTAGTTGAATTCAAAATCATATTTAAATAAAAATAATATCAATGATATGAAACGAGAAGGAGAATATTAATGAAACTAATATGAAAATAAGAATATCAATGATATCAAAATAAAAATAAATAAGATTAGTGATAAAAATTTAAAACCGAAAATATTACTAATTAAAAAATAATATCACACCTAAAATCACATCTACACACAAGTCAGTAATAAATCATAATAAATATTGCGATTACACTTTTTTGAACATAGACAAACCAAACAAATATATTAATATACAAACAAATTTTAAACATATGTTCAATTTTTATTTACCAATATATGCATTGTCTCGTCTTATTCTTATTCTATTTCCAATCTTAAGTTTTGGTTTTCCCCTTTTTTTAGAGCTCTAATATGATGGATAAAATTATCAAACTTAAATTATAAGTATCATTCTAAATCCTAATAAGTATGAACTTTAAAATTTTTACTTCCTTCATCATGAAAAATTATAAGTATTATTCTTCTTCTATCCCATATAAACAAACATATCTGACAAATGATTTTTCTTAATTTCTAAGAACTAATTTCTATCTCAAATTAATTTTTGTAATTTATTTTTAAATTGATTATATTCCCGTGCATTGCACGGATAACAAACACTAGTATATATATAAAAGAGAGTTTTGTTTCAAAAAAGGCATGCTTACGTGTCAATTTTTCCTTTCTCTATATTTTTCATCTAAAATTTCAATCACTTCTATAAAATCTGCATTCCTATTATATTTTAAATAATATTAATAATTAGTATAACTATCTTTCAATCATATATATTCTCACATATATATTCTCATCTTATATGTTTCAATCAAATTAATTTAAATAAAATATATATCACATATATAATATGATATATAATTATCTTTCTCTTTTATTATCTTATTTTCTTTATTTTTTTATGTGTCACTTTATTTAATATCTTTGTCTTTCTCATCTTTTATATTTTTATTTATTTTTATAATTTTCTTCTATTTATCATTCTTCCTAGTTCTTTTATTTTGTTCAAGAGGTTTAATTTTTCCTCTTCTTTGTTCTGGTGGGTGGTGACAACGGTTTGGATCCATGGCAACGAAGTAATCTCTTGATATTTTATTTCTTTTTTTTTTTTTGCTAATTTCATTGCTTTTTTTAATCAAATATATATTTTTTCATTATGACATGAATGACTTTCTTTACTTTTTTTTTTAATGTTTTAGTTGTTGAAAGAAATGAGAAAATTTAACCAATTTTTTTTATGGGTATTCATTTATATTTTTTTATTATTAAAGATAAAAGCTTTCTATTTTTTTATCATTTTATTTTTTAAATAAAATAATCTTTTTAGACTCCAACTTGAGTACTCCATTTTTTTTAGTTTATGTTATAAAGAAAGAGAAAAAACTGTCAACTTTCTCATAGGTATATATTTTTTATTTTTTGTTAAAGATATAAAACTTTTTGTTTGCTAATAACTATTACATATGTCAATTAGCATTTTTTATTTTGAGTAAATTTTAATTTTTTACATTGTTTTAAAATAATCTAATTTATTTTTCTAAGAAACATGTTTATATTGGAAACTATAGATATTTTTTCGTGAATATTTTTTAATTTATTCTATTAATAAAAATGAGATAAGTATCTACCCATTTAAAAGATTACGATTATCTTTTTAAATTTTATTGCATGATCTATGTGTTATAAATATGTGTACTATATATAAGTATGATTTATGTATGTTTGATTTGTAAAATGAGTATGTGATAAGGATATGTGAATGATTTTAGGTTGTGTTTGGATTGTGTGTATGAGACACAAATGGATGGACACGGTGGGTATTGTCCACCGTTTGGATTGCAAGACACAGAAATAGGGGGACACAGAGACAATAAATGGAAGGACACGGTGTCTCAGAATGGTAGGACAGTGGTGTCCACTTGAGAAGGTGGCACACTGTACTGTGTCTCATGGACATAAATGCAAAATGACAAAAATATCCTCCTAACACTTCTAAAATTACAATCTAATCATATAATAATAATAATTATTATATAATAATTAATACAATATTAATAATTATTATAATTAATACAATATTAATAATTATTATAATAATATTTATGATAATAATTATTAAAATAATAATTACTATAATATTAATTATAATAATTATTATAATACTAACTATAATAATTATATCAATAATAATTATAATTATTTTAATAATTATTATTTTAATATTTATTTAATATAATAATTAATTATCATTATATTTATAATTATAAATATAGCAATTATAATAATACTAATTATTATTTATAATTATAAATATAATAATTATAATAATACTAATTATTATTATAATTATACCACTAGAAATAATCGTTTTAATAATTATTATAACAATAACTATTATTATTATTATTATAATAATTATTTAGTATAATAATAAATTATCATTATAATAGTAATAATAATAATTATTTTAATAATTAAAATAATAATAATTTTAATAATTATTATTTTAATATTTATTTAATATAAGAATTATACCACTAACAATAATTATTTTTATAACTATTATAATAATAACTATTACTATTATTGCCATTATTATTATTATATTTATTATTATAATAATTATTTAGTATAATAATTAATTATCATTATAATAGTAATAATAATTATTATTTTAATAGTTATAATAATAATAATAATAATAAAAATAATAATAATAATAGTAGTAGTGATAATTGTAATAGTTATATATTAGTGTAATAATAATTATTATTATTATGATAATGATAATAATTATAATATAGGGATAAAATTGTCTTTTGCACTATTTTTTAGTTCTGTCTCACTAATCCAAACACTAGACAACA
Organism: Aeschynomene evenia; assembly: GCA_013621005.1. NCBI lineage: Eukaryota > Viridiplantae > Streptophyta > Magnoliopsida > Fabales > Fabaceae > Aeschynomene > Aeschynomene evenia. Next base: position 13,697,220 of record CM024272.1, read on the forward strand.
CACTATATTAGTGTCATGTCTCATGGATCCAAACACAATACATGAATATTGGTACACAGTGTCCATGTCCATCATTGTCCATGTTCATGTACTGTGTCCATCAATTTGTGTCTAATGTACACCATCCAAACGCAGCCTTAAAGAATGGGTAAGTGTTGGTATGTTTTGTAAGTAAATGAAAATAGTTTTAACAAGAGATTAAGTGAATTTAGAACACGTGTTAAGAGTTTGATGACACGAGAACAAGTTTTAAGTAAAGATAATCTATGAGGAGGTTGGTTTTGACGTGTTGATGAATGATGTATGGTTAGAAGCATTTTAGATAAAGTGTTAAGAGGACTAGAGGAGTTCATGCATGCATCATAGTGAATTGGATGAGTTAGTGATATAACTGGTGTTGAATTGAGTGTGTTGATGATGAATTAGGATGTTATGGATTAAAATGTAATGTCCCAAAGTATGTTTAAGGTGTATGTAAGATTTGAATCATGTTAGGATGTATAAGGATGAGTTAGAATGCATGTCGGGACACTCAGGAACTAAATCATAAAAATCAGCATTTCTGCCACCGGGAGGAGTGCTAGCGGGAATCATGCACGCGCTAGCGCGTGGCCGGTCACTAGCGGCCATGTATTAGGCGCTAGCGACCAAGTCGCAGCAAAACAACAATTATGCAATTTTTGCATTTTAGCCACTAGTGCCTCATCTTTGAATAATTGCCCAGATGGCCCTACCGACACTCCATCCTTCAGAAACTCAACTTCACCATCAACCCTCTCATAACTCAGAACCTCTCTCTCTTTAACCCCCCAAATTCTCTCAACTCTCTCTAAACTAAAAATCACTTTAATCTCAATTTCTACCACAAATCCTCACCAAAACCGAAATTTAATTACAAATTATTAATCCTCACGAAATTCCCTATGTCACAATGTCCCCGAGGGTTGTCGTGACTAAAAATAGAGAAAAATGGAGTCGCCACCAATTTTAATTATGGAAAAATTGGAAAATCTTTACTGTGTGGAAAACTGGTCTTTTAAGAGATTAGAGTTCAGGAGTCGAACTATGATTAGGGAAGGGTGAGAACTTAATCTCACTGCACCCCTAATACATCCATATAAATACGATTACCCTAGAGCAAATTATGCAAATCTATATTTATAATTTAATAACATTTAATTTCCCCTTTTAGATATAAGCACATAAAAACAATATAAAAAGAAACAAAATAAATTAAAAATTAATTTTGAGTTGACAGGTTGTAGCCTGCGCCGGCGTATCCTCTGGGGCAATGAGGAACTCAAACCCACGTCGTTCTTGTAGAAAATGTTTGTGTATTAGGTGTTTATTTTAGAAAACATTGAGTACAGGCGAGTTATGAGTCGCACAAGTACCCTATTTTAAATTTCGAGGATGATTTTCTCATACAACGAAATAATAAAAAAAAGGATTTTGTGAATTTTGATTTAATTTTAATTGAAAGAGAATAAATGAAATTTTATAAAGAAGAGAATTTGTTTATTAAAAAAAGATATTTTTAGGATACAAGACGATATGATTCACACAAGTACTCTCACTTTAAAATATCGAGGATGATTAAATCATACAACAATATTATAAATTGTAAAAAAAAAGATATTTTTGAATCGAAAGGAAAATAATTGTTAAAAAAAGGAAATGATTTATTTTTAAGAAAAAAAGATATTTTCAGGATACAGGACTGTAACACCCCGCTACTCAGGGGTGTCCGTGCGAAGGGTACAGTCCCAACGAACACGCTAAACGTATACATGAACTATTAAATAAATTGGATTATATGAAAATAACTGTAAACTGGTATCTGTATATAACTGTATAAAACTGATATAACTGTATAACTGCATAACTGTATAACTGCTAAAAATATCTGAAACGTAACTGAAAGGTAACCTGCCTCTAAAGTCTGGAGCAACTAATACAACTGAAACTGGAATGTCTTATGAAAACTAACAACTAAAATAAATGCAAAATAATGACTAAAGGGCTCCACGAACGAAGCGGAGCTCACCCAGGATATCTGCTGACACGACCTCTAACGGATCAACGGCTCCTCATCGGCGGCGGGATCGTACTCTGAAAATGGTTGATGAGGGGTGAGTCATCGACTCGGTGATGGGGAATATGCATGCAATGCAACAGTCATAACACATATATCACGAACTAACATGTTATCAATCACACAAACAATATCCTGTCTAGCTGTCACACTAAAGCCTGCATACCAAGCCTCTGTACTGTATACTGTATCTGTAATCTGTCACCTAGCGCGCAGTATAGGCATAACTGAATCTGTCTCAGCGCGCGGCATGAGTTTACTCATATCTGACCCTCGTGGGGTATATCTGTATCTGTAACCAAGCCGTCCGATAACCGGGATCGAAACGTACTTGGCGGGCTCGGGCGACTCACCGCCAATTAGTAAACCATACTAAGATACCGGGACTGACCACCGGCCATAGCGTTTGACGTATACTAATCAGGGGCGGCGTAACTATTCCAAACAGTCAACACATAACTTGCTCAAACAAATCATACATGTCCTAAATTCTGCTCGCTAGCGATGGGCCGGTCGCTGGCGAGCTCCTCTTGCTCGCTGGCGACCCTCACGCAGAAAAAGGACAAAAACGACTTTTCACTCACCGTCGGGAAATTGCTCAAGCAGAGTATCCCCAAGACGTCGAAACCTCACTCCGACAGAGTTCCTTTACTGAAAAGGAACGCCCAAAAGCACTGCTCTTAAAAGGCGTGAGAATGAGGTGTGGAGAAAAGGACTCAACTACTACTCATATATATAGGTGGGGTGGGGAGAGCTGACATCATGCTGCGTCCGATGTGGGACTTCGGACGGTCTCTATCGACTAGACTACGGTCGCTAGCGACGAGCTCATCGCTAGCGGGCATTGGCTGCTCGCTAGCTAGCACCTGCTGACAGCAACGCTGTGACGCTCGTTCTGCATGATGTGGGACTTGGTCCCGTCGCTGGCGACTCGCTGTGGTCGCTGGCGACCGACTGCTCGCTAGCGATAGCTGACTTGCTCGCTAGCGATGCCCCTCTGACAGCAACTTGCTGACGTGTTTCTGACGCGTCCTAAAGAGAGTCCTTCCTAAGGGACACTGTGATACGGGGTATCACACTCTCCCCTCCTTTTAAGGATTTGGTCCCCAAATCCAAACTAAACGTGAAAGAAAAGACATGCTAGAAAGGATATACTAAGGTTACCTCGTGGATCGAAGAGGTAGGGGTACTTCTCTCTCATCGACTGCTTCGTCTCCCACGTGGCTTCGTCTCCAGAGTGATTCCTCCAGATCACCTTGACTAGAGGGACCTCCTTCGAACGAAGCTTCCTGATCTGATGGTCAACGATGGCCACTGGCTCCTCCTCATAGCCCAAACTCTGGTCTATCTGCACCGGCTGTGAACTCAGAACATGAGACTCGTCTGGGACGTACTTCCTCAGCATAGACACATGGAAGACTGGGTGAACCGCTGCTAACTCCGCTGGAAGGGCTAACCGGTAAGCGACCCTGCCAACTCTCTCTGTAATCTCATAAGGTCCGATGTAGCGTGGGTTCAACTTTCCTCGCTTACTGAACCGTACCACCCCCTTCATCGGGGAAACTCGCAGAAACACCTGATCCCAGACTGCGAACTCTAGTCTCCTCTTGTCTGCATATGTCTTCTGACGAGAATGAGCTGCTGCCAAACGTTCCCTGATAACCTTTACCTTCTCCAGAGCCTCCTGAACCATGTCTGGACCCACTGCCTGAACCTCACCTGTCTCAAACCAGCCTATAGGCGAACGACAACGCCTACCGTACAAAGCCTCAAACGGTGCCATCTGGATGCTAGCCTGATAACTGTTGTTGTACGCGAACTCAACCAAAGGCAACTGCTCATCCCAAGACCCACCAAAATCCAAACTGCAGGCCCTCAGCATATCCTCCAAAGTCTGAATCGTGCGCTCCGACTGACCGTCGGTCTGAGGGTGAAAAGCTGTACTGAGATCCAACCTCGTGCCTAGAGCCTGATGCAAAGCACGCCAAAACCTGGATGTGAACTGTGACCCTCTGTCTGATATGATGGAAACCGGAACCCCATGCAACCTGATAACCCTGTCGATGTAGAGCCGAGCATACTGTGTAGCCGTAAACGTAGTCTTCACCGGAATGAAGTGAGCTGACTTCGTGAGCCTGTCCACTATAACCCAAATATCGTCGAAGCCCCTCACAACCCGCGGCAAACCCGTAACGAAGTCCATAGCTATCCTCTCCCATTTCCACTCTGGCAGTGGAATCTCCTGTAACATCCCTGCTGGGCGCTGATGCTCAGCCTTGACCTGCTGACACACCAAACACCTGGTCACGAACGCACCTACATCCTTCTTCATGCTGTGCCACCAATACAAAGGCTTGAGGTCTTTGTACATCTTAGTCGATCCTGGGTGAACCGAATAAGGCGTACAATGAGCCTCTCTCAGAATAGTCGCCCGTAGGTCCCTGACCTCCGGCACGCATAACCGGTCTCCGATCCTGAGCACCCCATCTGCATCCACTGAGAAGTCTGAACACTCCCCTCTCTGCACCCTCTCTCTGAGCTCTAACAACTTCGGATCCTCTGACTGACGCTGCTTCACCATCTCTGCAAACGTCGACCTGATACTGGTATGGGCCAAGAGCGCCCCCGAATCATCAATCTCAAACCAAACGCCCTCAGACTCCAACCTCTGGATCTCTCCTGCCATGGGTCTCCTATCTGGTGCAACGTGGGCTAAACTCCCCTGCGATCTCCGCTCCTCAACCACAGGATTCCTACTCAAGGCGTCCGCCACCATGTTCGCCTTCCCCGGGTGATACTTGATCGAACAATCATAATCGCTGATGAGCTCCAACCACCGTCTCTGTCTCAGATTCAGGTCCTTCTGCTCAAAGATGTACTTCAGACTCTTGTGATCCGTGAAGATCTCACAAGTGTCCCCATACAGGTAGTGCCTCCAAGACTTCAGGGCGAAGATCATTGCTGCCAACTCCAGATCATGTGTGGGGTAGTTCTGCTCATGCTTCCGTAGCTGTTTGGACGCATAAGCAATCACCTGTCCCCTCTGCATAAGCACACATCCCAGACCAACCCTAGATGCGTCGCAGTACACTGAAAAACCACCACTACCCGCTGGCTGAACCAAGATCGGTGTTGTAGTCAAACTGTCCTTCAATCTCTGAAAGCTCTGCTCACACCTCTCCGTCCATAGAAACTTCGCACCCTTGTGCGTTAGGGCAGTCAACGGTGCTGCTACCGTCGAGAAACCCTTCACGAACCTGCGGTAGTAACCTGCTAGCCCCAAGAAACTCCGAATCTCTGCTGCTGACGTCGGCCGCGCCCACTGACGTACCGCCTCAACCTTCTTCGGGTCCACCGTGATGCTCTCACTCGTCACCATGTGTCCCAAGAAAGCCACCCTGTCCAACCAGAACTCACACTTCGAGAGCTTAGCATACAACTGATGCTCTCTCAGTGTCTGTAACACCGTCCTCAGATGCTCCTCATGCTCCTCTCTACTCTTGTTGTACACCAAGATGTCATCAATGAACACGATGACAAAGCGATCCCAGAATGGCTTGAACACTCTGTTCATCAGGTCCATGAAAGCAGCTGGGGCATTCGTCAACCCGAAAGACATCACCAAGAACTCAAAGTGTCCATAGTGGGTCCGAAACGCCGTCTTGGGTACATCCTCATCCCTGATCTTCAGCTGGTGATATCCCGACCTCAAATCTATCTTCGAGAAACACACTGCTCCCTGCAGCTGATCGAACAGATCATCAATCCTCGGCAACGGGTACTTATTCTTCACTGTGACCTTGTTCAGCTGCCTGTAGTCGATGCACATCCTCATAGATCCATCCTTCTTCTTCACGAAGAGCACTGGCGCTCCCCACGGTGATGAACTCGGTCTAATGAACCCCTTGTCCAACAACTCCTGCAACTGACTCTGAAGCTCCCTCAGCTTTGCCGGTGCCATTCGATACGGGGGTATAGAGATGGGCCTCACTCCTGGCTCTAGGTCTATACCGAACTCCACCTCCCTGACCTGAGGTTTCCCGGGTAGATCCTCCGGAAACACATCCATAAACTCCCGTACCACTGCTATGTCACTGCCACTGCTCTGCCCCACTGAAGTATCACTCACTACTGCCAGATAACTGTCGCATCCCTTGCTCAATAGTCGTAGAGCACTCATAGAAGATATCAGACGATCCACCGGTGTACAACTGCTACTCTAGAACTCCACCGGCTCTCGCTCTGGAATCCGAAAGGTCACTGTCTTCCCGCGACAATCCACCTCCGCATATTGTGCCGCTAACCAATCCATACCCAGAATCACGTCAAACTCTGCCATCTCGAGAACCATCAGATCCGCTTCTGCATGAAACTCTCCGACCTGAACTGGACAGGACCTGAGAACTCGGTCTACATCTAACGATCCCCCTCCCGGTGTGCTAACCCGGAAAGGTAACTCAAGGGCGGAAGGACTCTCACTGAACCTCAAAGCAAAGAATACTGAAATGAAGGAATGCGTTGCCCCGGGATCGAACAACGCTAAAGCCTCAAAACCTCTAACTAATATGATACCTGTAAGAACTGCATTGGATGCGTGGGCATCCTGTCTGGTCATAAGAAAAAAGACAGGGTTGTCCCCCGGAGCCTGAACCTCTGCCCCCTGACACTCTGCTGTCTGTCCTACCACCACCCCTGCCGGCGGATGTGAAGGAACGAGTCTGACCCTGAGATGGCTGTGCTGCTGGAAAGGTGGTCTGAACAGAACCCACACTGGGAGTCGGCTGTCTAGCTGGGCAGTCCTTGTACCTGTGGCCCTCCTGGCCGCAACTGAAGCATCCTCTGGTCCCCATGCGACAAACTGCAGAGTGAAGCTTGCCGCAGGTCTGGCACTGCGGGTGAGAGGAAACAGATCCCCCCTGCTGAGATGAAGAAGCGGGCTGGCTGACTCTGACCTTGCGAAGCTGTGGGGCGAGCCGGAAAGGGTGCTGAAGAGGTGGCCCCGCCCGGCTGGAACCCCGAAGACTAGTGTCGCTGCTGACTGCGGGTGAGAGCTGTTGTACCCGAGCATCCAACGTCTTCGTCTCGCAGGAAATGGCAGCATTGAACGCCCCATCGTAGTTCTCTGACGTCTCATAGCATGTCAAAGCGAATCTGTACTGGGTGGGGAGTCCCTGAAGAAACCGCTTCACCCTCTCGTTCGGGGTCATGGGGAACTGAGTGACCCTGGCGAGTCGAGTGAACTCGGCCTCATAGTCTGTGACGGTCATCTCCCTTGTCATCCTCAGCTCCAGGAAGGTCTGCAGTGCTCGGTCCCTCAGACTGGCGGGAATGAATCTGTCTCTGAATGCTCAGGAGAACTCCTTCCAAGTCAAGCGCGGAGCATCCGGCCCTCTGCGGTCCCGTAAAGCTCGGTACCACGTATCTGCTACCCCACCTAGCTGCTGTCCAGCCAGCTCTGCAGTAAGCTCCGACGATGTGCGAAGAATCTCGGCCCTCTTCTGAATCCAGCTAAGAAAAGTTGTCAGGTCTATATCTCCTGGTACGCCCGAGAACTGCGGAGGGTTCGACTGGCTGAAACGATCGATCAGCTGATCCTCCGTCACCCTCGGGGTCTGTTGTGCTGTGGCTGCCTGGTGTGCCTGCGCGGCCACTGTCTCTGCTAGCGCGGCGACTGTGTCGCGCAAGCTCTTACGCCCGGAACCGGAGGAAGTGCGGCGTCGAAAATGAGGCATGATCCTGGCGAGGTCAAACCATAAGACATGTCAGAAAGGGAATTCAAAGGAGACACTAACTACTACTGAACTTAACTGACTTTACTTTCTATGAACCTTTCGTGGCACTAGATTCCATGGCCATGGGTGCACTTCCATTATCATGGTTGCCATGACACTTAAGGTTCCTAGCTCGAGACTCTAGGGGGAAATCTGGCTCTGATACCAACTGTAACACCCCGCTACTCAGGGATGTCCGTGCGAAGGGTACTGTCCCAACGAACACGCTAAATGTATACATGAACTATTAAATAAACTGGATTATATGAAAATAACTGTAAACTGGTATCTATATATAACTGTATAAAACTCATATAACTGTATAATTGCATAACTGTATAACTGCTAAAAATATCTAAAACGTAACTAAAAGGTAACCTGCCTCTAAAGTCTGGAGCAACTAATACAACTGAAACTGGAATGTCTTATGAAAACTAACAACTGAAATAAATGCAAAATAATGACTAAAGGGCTCCACGAACGAAGCGGAGCTCACCCAGGATATCTGCTGACACGACCTCTAACGGATCAACGGCTCCTCGTCGTCGGCGGGATCGTACTCTGAAAATGGTTGATGAGGGGTGAGTCATCGACTCAGTGATGGGGAATATGCATGCAATGCAACAGTCATAACACATATATCACGAACTAACATGTTATCAATCACACAAACAATATCCTGTCTAGCTGTCACACTAAAGCCTGCATACCAAGCCTCTGTACTGTATACTGTATCTGTAATCTGTCACCTAGCGCGCAACATAGGCATAACTAAATCTGTCTCAGCGCGCGACATGAGTTTACTCATATCTGACCCTCGTGGGGTATATATGTATCTGTAACCAAGCCGTCCGATAACCGGGATCGGAACGTACTTGGCGGGCTCGGGCGACTCACCGCTAATTAGTAAACCATACTAAGATACCGGGACTGACCACCGGCCATAGCGTCTGACGTATACTAATCAGGGGCGGCGTAACTATTCCAGACAGTCAACACGTAACTTGCTCAAACAAATCATACATGTCCTAAATTCTGCTATTAGTCTATTTATCTGTCTTATATCGCATGTTATATCATAAAGCAGTAAACAGCCAACCAATCAGCAATTCACATACATAGCATGAAAACATAAGTCTTTCCTATTCTACTCTAACCACCTAACATGTTACTATTTCTACTTCTACTCTACATACAAACACATGCATAATAACTGTATTAATATCTTTCCTAATTATCTAATTATCAAACATAAATACATGCTATGAATGCTAAACTACATGCAAGACCTCCACTCACCTGGATAATTCTGACTCTGAGAAGCACCGTCGGCTCCGGCTCCAGCCAGCGGCACTGCATTCGCACCAAAAGTGCAAAAAGGACCCATTAGGACCCCCTGAAGAAAAGAAAAGCGAAAGCTTGAACTGCTGCTGCGTCACGCCGTCGCTAGCGAGATACTGCTGCTCGCTAGCGATGGGCCGGTCGCTGGCGAGCTCCTCTTGCTCGTTGGCGACCCTCACGCAGAAAAAGAACAAAAACGACTTTTCACTCACCATCGGGAAATTGCTCAACCAGAGTATCCCCAAGACGTCGAAACCTCACTCCGACAGAGTTCCTTTACTGAAAAGGAACGCCCAAAAGCACTGCTCTTAAAAGGCGTGAGAATGAGGTGTGGAGAAAAGGACTCAACTACTACTCATATATATAGGTGGGGTGGGGAGAGCTGACATCATGCTGCGTCCGATGTGGGACTTCAGACGGTCGCTAGCGACTAGACTACGGTCGCTAGCGACTAGACTACGGTCGCTAGCGACGAGCTCATCGCTAGCGGGCACTGGCTGCTCGCTAGCTAGCACCTGCTGACAGCAACGCTGTGACGCTCGTTCTGCACGATATGGGACTTGGTCCCGTCACTGGCGACTCGCTGTGGCCGCTGGCGACCAACTGCTCGCTAGCGATAGCTGACTTGCTCGCTAGCGATGGCCCTCTGACAGCAACTTGCTGACGTGTTTCTGACGCGTCCTAAAGAGAGTCCTTCCTAAGGGACACTGTGATACGGGGTATCACAAGGACGATATGATTCGCACAAGTACCCCCACAAATTGCGATCCTCGAGGATGATTAAATCATACAACGAGATAATGAATTATAGAAATGATTTAAGAAATTTTGATTTTAATTTGAAAGAAAATAAATGAATATTGTTTTGTTTAAAACAAAAAAAAAAGTGTTCTTGAAAAAAAAACTTATACGATAAAAAAAGCCCAAAAAGAGACAACAAAAAGATAATCAGGGACATAAAAAGAAAGAGAAAAACCTGATGGAAAAAAAGATACATAAAACAACAGAGAGGCCCAATTTAACAAAAGAAACAGGAATAATAACAAAAAAAAATTGGGGTCCAGAATCATCCCCATCCCTAAACCTTAATTCTCTTTTCAGAGAAAGAAAGGCTGGGAGCTGCGGCCAGAGGGATGGGAGAGACGAGCGGGAGGCAGCGACGGGGTGCGGCCGCGGAGCGGAGTGTGGATACCGGTGCGCGCGGGGATGGCAGAGGTAGCTGCGAGGGAGCTTCGGCGCTTTGCCAGGGAGCTGCTGTGGTGGAGGAGAGGCGCGCGAGTGCTGGCTGAGCTGTGATGCGAGAGAGAGGGAGAGAGAGAACGACCGGATCGCGGAGGGAAGACAGCGGCGCGGCAGCAGGCTCCGACAGCGTTCGCGGGTTGCTGTAGGTGGGCGCCATGGCTGCTGCTCTTGAGGCGTCCCACGATGCTGCTATTGGGCGGTGACAGTGGATATATACTAGCTTCTGATATGCTCCCTCCGTCTACTTTTATTTGTCTTTTTAGGAAATTTATTAGTCCACTATTATTTGTCATTTTAGATTTTCAATGAAACATTCACAATCTTTTTCCAGTTTTATCCATACATACACTCTCTCTTTATCTCTTACAATTATTATTGCACAAAAAACTATAAGGATAATTTTATCATTGTACATTTACTTCTATAAAAATTTATGTGTTTTAATCACCTTCTTAATAAGTGTGCAATACTCTAAAACGTCAATTAAAAGTGGACGGATGGAGTAATAACTGTATTATTCTGTTAGTCTACCAAAATAGTAGTTAGTTTTCATCTTATCCTCTTAGCTCTTTTTGTAATTCATTCATACAGTTTTTCAATAATATCAGTTGCATCACTCTTATTCTTTCATTGCTTTTCTATGCTTTTCTTGCACCTTAACATGGTATCATGAGCTCATAAGCTAACAGCATTCCGTCCTCCGCATCCTCCACGTCTTCCGCCATGTCTCCCTTTTCTTCAACATCGATTCAGTCTTTCAATTTCCCAGTTTCTGTCAAACTTGACATTGATGAGGACAACTATATGCCATGGGAACAAGAAACCATGGCAACCATGGAAGCCTTTGATCTCTTAGATCATCTTGATCCTACAAAGACTCCTCCCACTCAAGTTACATATGTTGGCATCACAACTGATAACCCAGCATACAAAATATGGAAATGTCAAGACAGTTTCCTTCGATCTTGGTTATTAGTATCTTTGTCATCATCCTTACAGATCCAAATGGTTGGTTGCAGCACCACCACTCAGCTATGGTCCAAGATTGTTCAGATATTTGCAGCATTCAATGCAACACGCACAAGCAAGCTCAAGACTCAACTACGAGGGATCAAGAAAACAAATTCAATGCATAAGTACTTACTGGAAATCAAGAAAATCACTGATCAACTTCAAGATGTAGGGGAGTCTATTTCTATCAAGAATCATATACAATCTATCTTTGATGGTCTCCCGGAAGAGTACAATCCTATTGTTACCTCAATTCTCTTAAGAAAGGATGATTACACAGTAGCTGAAATTGAAGTTGTTCTTCTCAATCTTGAAGAACGCATAGACAAATCTCACAAAATTGATTTGCCCTCACGGCAAACCACCATTCAAGCAAACTACAATCAAACAACTCAGAAACCATCTCAGTTTTATGCTGCTACTCGAGGTCGTGGTTTCAACAACAGAGTCAGAGGAAGAAATTTCAGGGGACGGGGCAGAACATACTCTGCTACAATTCAATGCCAATTGTGTAATAGGGTAGGCCACTCTGCATGGGATTGCTACCATAGGTTTAATCCCAATTTTCAAACTCAAAACCAACAATCTTTGCCACCCACCCCATCTCAGTTTACAACAAATCAAAATCCACAATCTTTCTTTGCTTCTGCCACCCATATGCAACCACAACAAGGAGCAACTTTTCCTCTGCAACCATACACTTTCTATACACAACCACAAGCTCATCTTGCCACACCATCAACCGTGATTGACCCTCTCTGGCATCCATACATAGGAGCCTCCAATCACATGACACCCTCTCTATCAAATCTGTCAACTGCAACTCCTTATTCAGGTCCTTACAATGTTCATGTAGGCAATGGGGTTGGTATTCCCATTGCTCCCATTGGACATTCCACTCTCTTAGACTCTAAATTTTTAAAGACTTCTATTTTGCAAAACCTCTTACACGTTCCTGATATCACTAAGGACCTATTAAGTGTACTAAAGTTTGCTCAAGACAATGATGTCTTCTTTGAATTTCATGCTGATAAATGCATTGTTAAATCTCAGGCTTCGAAGGAAATTCTTCTCCAAGGATATGTTAGGAACAACATCTACATATTTCCTCTGGAAGTTGCCATAACCACCATCAACAATAACACTAAGACAAATGCAACATGTTACTCTTCTACTACTGCCAATATTGTCACTAATACAAATAATTCTTCTTCTTGTAATAATAATACTCTTAATACTAGCACTAATCTTTCTTTCCTTTGGCACACACGTCTTGGTCATGCTTCCTCATTAATTGTTAATAAAGTTCTAAAGGAATGTAAACAACCTTTTCAATATAATAAAAGAATCTCTGACTGTGATGCTTGTTGCAAGGGCAAAGCCCACCAACACCCTTATCCCATTTCAGGTACCTGTTACACTCTCCTTTACAATTAATTTTTTGTGATATATGGGGTCCTGCACCCAATCTATCTACTAGTGGATCCAGATATTATCTTTTGTTTGTAGATGCTTTCACTCGCTTTACATGGATCTACTTTCTGCAGAACAAGTCCCAAGATTTTCCTATCTTTAATCAATTCAAAGTGATGGTTGAATTACAACTAGGAAGTAAAATCAAAGGCACCCAAACCGACAATGCCAAGGAGTTTGTTTATTTCTCTAAGTTTCTTACTGCTCAAGGGATTACACACAGATTCAGCTGTCCTCATGCTCATCCACAAAATGGATGTGTAGAGCGCAAGCATAGACATGTTACTGATATGGGACTTACCCTATTAGCCCATGCCTCTCTTCCTCTATCATATTGGCAAGAGGCTTTTGAATCTGTTGTTTTCTTAATCAATTTACTTCCTACTCCCACTCTTGATTTTCAATCTCCATCGGAAAAGCTATATAATAAGAAACCAAATTATTTGCATTTAAGAACTTTTGGTTGTGCTTGTTATCCCTTATTGAGACCCTATAACACACACAAACTAGACTTTAGGAGTGAGTTATGTACATTCATTGGTTACTCACCAATCCACAAGTGCTATCGTTGTTTACACCTTTCTAGCAAATTATATACTTCAAGAGATGTGATTTTTAATGAAAACCTTTTCCCTTATAAAACTAAAATCAACACTCTACCTACATCTGCTATTACATCCTCCACTCCTATTGTTACTATAACCCCTGTTTCTAGAAGTGTTTCTTCCTTTCACGTACCTAATACAAGCACTGGTTCAGGATCACCAACCTCCAACACACCATCAGATGCTGCCCCCCTGTTGCTGCTACTGAAGAATCTCCCATCATAGAAAACATTCAAGTTCCTAGTCCCTCTCACCCGATGACCACTAGAGCCAAGGAAAGAGTTTTCAAACCTAAGCTCTTTACAACAGAGATTCAACCAACAACAGCTAAGGAAGCTCTCTCCATTCCTCAGTGGCAGCAGACTATGGAGACAGAATTTCAAGCTCTCGTCAGAAACAGAACCTGGAGCATTGTCCCTCTCCCTCCTCAAAAACAACCCATTGGATGCAAATGGATCTTCAGGATCAAGTATAATCCTGATGGCACCATCTCTCGTCATAAAGCCCGGCTTGTGGCCAAGGGTTTTCTTCAACAACACAGCATCGACTATCAAGAGACTTTCAGTCCGGTGGTTAAACCAAGCACTATCCGCATCATTCTTACCATTGCAGTTTCTAACAAATGGCCCATCAAGCAACTTGACTTCACCAATGCTTTCTTAAATGGCAACATCAATGAGAAAATTTACATGACTCAACCTCAAGGACTCCACCAAGGTTCTTCCAACATGGTCTGCAAGTTACACAAAGCCTTATATGGTCTCAAGCAAGCCCCACGGGCTTGGTTTTTGAGAAGCTCTGCAACTCTCTGTTCTCTCTAGGCTTTAACAATGCCAAAAGTGATCCTTCCTTCTTCTTCAAGATTACCTCCACCTATACCATTTACCTTCTGGTCTATGTTGATGATGTGTTACTCACTGGATCTTCACCCGCAACTATCACCAATTTACTTCAACAACTTCACAAAGAATTTGAACTTAAAGATCTTGGCCCAATTCATTATTTTCTGGGAATTGAAACCAAACACTTACCTTCATGTGCTCTCCTTCTTACAAAAACCAAATACATTAATGACTTACTTCATTCTTCTGGTATGCAAAATTGCAAACAAATTGATACACCTATGGCCTCCACTATAAAGCTTTCCAAAACTGACTCTCCAGCCTTTGAAAACCCAACTTTGTATAGACAAATTGTAGGAGCCCTTAAATACATTACTCTTACAAGACCAGAATTATCCTTCTCTGTAAAGAAAGCTTGCCAATACATGCAAGCTCCCACTATTTCATAATGGTCTGCTGCTAAGCGCATACTGCGCTATTTACAAGGAACTTCATCTTTTGGTCTCACCATTCATCCTGTGCACACTCTGTCTTTATCCGCCTTCTGCGACTCTGATTGGGCGGCCGACCAGGATGACCGCCGTTCCACCACAGGTTACTGCATCTACCTTGGTCCTAATAACATTTCTTGGTCCTCTCGAAAGCAACCAGTTGTGTCAAGGTCCAACACTGAGGCGGAATATCCAGCTATTGCAGACACCATTTCAGAAGTGGCTTGGATTCAAAAGCTCTTTCAAGAGTTAACCCTGCCTCTTCCTTCCATTCTTAATCTTTACTGTGATAACTTGTCTGCTGTCCTCATCACTGCAAATCCGGTAATGCATAGCAAAACTAAACATTTCGAAATAAATCTGCATTTTGTTCGAGAGCGCATTCTTCAGAAGCAAGTCCAAGTGCATCATGTCCCTTTAGAGGAACAAGCTGCGGATATTCTCACCAAACCTCTGTCTTCAACTAGATTTGCTTACCTTCGGCACAAACTCAAAGTCTCCTCTCCCTCAACTTATGAGTTTGAGGGGGGATGACAGTGGATATATACTAGCTTCTGATATAATAACTGTATTATTCTGTTAGTCTACCAGAATAGTAGTTAGTTTTCATCTTAACCTCTTAGCTCTTCTTATGTATATATACTCATGTATTCTCTCTTGTAATTCATTCATACAGTTTCTCAATAATATCAGTTTCATCATTCTTATTCTTTCATTGCTTTTCTATGCTTTTCTTGCACCTTAACAGGCGGTGATGACATGATTCTGTTGCGGTGGCGGGCTGCGAAGGAATGGAGGAAGGTGCAGGTCATGCGTTGTGGCCGTTCGGGTTGCCGCTGCAACTGCTCCAGTTGTCATCGTTGCTGTTGTGTGTGCGGTGGTGTTGTTGTTGATGTGTTGTTGTAGTTGTTGTGTTGTTGTGTTGTTGTTTTGTTGTGTTGGTGTTGTCCCTGTGTTGTTGTTATCCAATGGAAGCTTGGCTGTGGAGTGATGATGATGATGACCTGATGGTGGTATCATGGTGTAGCTGTCGTTGTTGCTGCTGTTTCTTTTTTTTTTTCTTTTACTGTGTATTTAGTTCTAAAAGCCATTGCCCTGTTTCTTGTGCTCCCCTTTGTTCTGTTGTTGGATTTTGTTTTTATAGAGATGTACCGGGGTGTATCTAGGATTAATGGTGATGGATTTTTTATTGATGCTAATTGATTGTGTTTGATTTTATTTGATCTGATTATGTGTAATTGTGTGTGATGAGATTGTGATTGATGCAATTTGTGGTTATGTTTGATGTGATGAGATTATGCTAGATTTGATTGTGATTATGTAATGATTTTATGAGATGCTGATCATAATTTTATTTTTTTCATTTTTTTTATATTTTTAAATAAATGTCCAGACAAAATACGGTGTTTACACCCTACAATTCTAACCGATTAGAATCAGTAGGCAACCTCTGTATCATCATCATCATCATTTCATAGAGTTTTGGTGAAGTATGGAGCTAGGAACTTGAAGATCAAGAGAGAATTAGAGCTTTAATTGGAGGCCTACAAAAGGTAGGGGTTTAGAATTAATTATATATATATGTATATGTTTATGGTATGTTGTAATTTCGTGTTAGAAATGATAATTGGATGATATTGCATGTTGTTCTGTTTCTGGGTTCTGTGTGCAGGTCGTGCACACACGCTAGCGGCCAGATGATTTCCGCTAGCGCCTGTGCTTTGGGCGCTAGCGGCCAGTGCGCAGTAAACTCCAGAATTTTGCAATTTTGTGGAAATTGATGTTTTTAATCCTAAAAAATGATTTTTGAAAAAGTTAGATATTATATATATATATATATATATATATATATATATATATATATTAATGTCAGTGGTAATTATGTTTTGATAAAATGATATATGATTTATTAAAGAACAAATATGCTATTTTGTGAATTATGTAATCAACGAGTTTTAATGGGTTTAGTTAGAACTTAAGGAATGAATTTGCGGAAGTATTGATATTATGAATTAGTATTTCAGAAAGATGACATTTTAAAGGAGTTTGTATTAAGATGTAGTTATATGAGATATACGTAGTAATGAGAAATTATGATATTGGTTACGACAAAAGTGGATAGGTTGATCATATGTTTATGATGTTGAGGACTTGATGATGACTGTGACAATGATATGATTTGATGTGATAATTATGTATGCTATGTTATTATGATGCCCCTGTTCGAGAATGGGTTTTATGTGAATGTTTTATCACTGAATTTCTGTGGATATGAGTTGGTAAAAATGTTGAATGTTAGAGATGTGATGATATGTGATGATGAATTTTGATGTTATATGATTTGATGATGTTATGTTAAATAGGATGAAAGAGTTTGATGAGTTATGTTATGATTATGATTACGTTGATGTGACTGAGCGAGCAAAGCTAGTCTCGATACGACCGAGTGAGCAAAGCTAGTCGTGATAAGTTGAATGTATAAGACTAGTGAGAAAAGCTAGTCAGTACGCGACTGAGTGAGCAAAACTAGTCGTGTTAAGATGAATGTTCAGGACTAGTGAGAAAAGCTAGTCAAAGTACGGCCGTGTTAAGAAAGAGATAGGTGGTCGAGCAAGATAAGCTGGCCACGGCCAAGCGAGACAAGCTGGCCATGACCAAGTGAGATAAATTGGTCAAGACTCGACTGAGTGAGAAAAGCTAGTCGAGAGTTAGATGATGTTGATGAGATATGTGCGTGGATGTATTGATGATGTGAGCCAAGTAGATAATATTTCACAAGCACGACACAATGATTATACTATTATATATATGATTATGGATAATATGTCTATGTATGTACCAATAAAATGAGCATGACGCACCTAGGTTGAGGTCACTTCGGGATACAGAGTTTTTGAACTAATAACTAAATTGAAATTGACATGCTACATATTTTCTTAATAAACCCAAGGTGTCCGCCCCTACTGAGTAACTGTAGTTGTTCACTCTATCATTGATAAACATTTTTAGGTAATCAAGCAAACTTGGATACGGAGATCACGCCAGGTGGACTTGATGACAGATGCTTCTATGCTTCCGCCCTTGTTTAGCTTTCTTTTTAGTTATGTATGTTATGTTGAGACCGGACCTATGTTAGCCAGAACTATTATATGGTTGTATAATCTTACTATTATTAATTCTGTGGTTAATTATATGATGTGGGAGACTAATTGTATATTTGGTGAAGTGTAAGACTAGGGTAAATTCATGTATGTTATTATGTAATACCACTTATATGTATAACACTTGCCCCTATTTTTGAAATATGATATTTGCGAAATAAATTCCCACGTATTTTCCGTATGAGTATTTTGTAAAAATATAATACGTTGTGATGTTCAAAAGTAACATTCGGATAATTAGTCCAAAATGACTATAGCATGGAGGATTAGTTATTAGGGTGTTACAAGTGACACATGCTAAGCATACATAAATGCACTCACCAAACATACATAAATGCACACACCAAAAGTGCACAAATGCACACACCAAACACACACAATTGCACACACCAAAAATACAAAAATGCACACACCGAAGATGCGAAAATGATTTCCCATGAATAGTACACGTGAATCGGATTCCATGCCACGTCAGACTTTTGTACTATGGATATACGATGGATGTGTATTTATGATGTACGTCAAGTCAAACTGATTAGGAAAGTTCAAGTCAAAACAAAAAGCTATATAAAATGTGTGAAGTGTTATCTTTTTATTAAAAGACTGTGTAAATCTCTACAAATTTTTTCTAGAGCATTGCTATATGTACAATGAAAAACTAGTCTAAACTGTCAATATGTTGTGCACAACATATCTCTATAATATAGTAAAAGAGAGGTTATGGTTAATTACCAATTCACTCATTAATTGAGTCTCTACAAATGTGACTCATGTACTAATTTAGGCGTCCTTTATTTTTTTCTTCCAGAATATTTACAAATCTTTAATGAATCTTTTTAAATATTATTATCTAATATATATATATATATATATTATTTTATTTAAAATAATTGACTTATACTATTTAAAATAACTGTGTATAATATAGATTAATTTGTTACCTTTCATATTCTCAATATATTTTTAATTTAATAAATGGAATCGCATAATATTCAATTTCTTAAATAATAAAGTAAGAAATTCATAAATTGATGCAATATTGAATAATATAATTTTTAATTAAAAATATTATTCTATTTTTAACTAAAAATATTGAAGAAGATTTCTCTATCAAATACTTATATATATACATAATTTGTTGTAAAGTATCTATTCATTCACTCATATCCGTTTTTTCTCTCCACCTCCCTTTCAACTTCATTTTTTTTTCTCTTCATCTCTTATTTTGTCATCTTTATTTGTTGTTCTTCATCTTTTTCTCTTTTTTTTTTCATTTTTTTCATCTACCATTTTATTTCTCATTCATCTTTTTTTTTCTATTTTTTTATTTTATTTTATTCTTCTTTTTCAATTCTCTATCCATCATCTTTCTTCTAAACGTTTTTTAATTGTTTTCTTCTTCTACTCATTTTTCCTTCATCTCTTTTTCTTTTCCTTTTTTAAAATTTTTTTCTCACTTCCTTTAGTCTTCTTTCTCCTCCTCCATTTTTTCTCTCTCTTTTCTTTTTGTTTATTCTATTTTTTATCCTTATTTTTCATTCTCCATATTTTTTTTCATCCATCTTCTACGTGTTTTTTTCTTCTTACGTCTATTTTTCTTTTACTATCTTATTTCCTTCCTCTTTTTTGTGTGCCTTTTAATTTTTTTAATATCTTTGTGCTCCCAATCTTTTATGTATTATCATTTAATTTTACGATCAATTTTTATTCACCATTCTTTTTATTTTTCTTATTTTTCCAAAAGATTTAATTTTTTCTTTCTTTGTTTGGATAGGTGGTGACGACGCATTGGGCCTAAGACTGCGGATGAGTCTTTTAGTATTTTACTTTTTCCTTTCTCTACTATTTTTATTATATTTTTTAATCAAATGAATTTTTTATTACCAATTGAATGACTTTTTTTACTTTTTAATATTTTATTTTGTTATAAGGAATGAGAAAAATTAACCAGTTTCTCTATGGATATGCATTTTTATTTTTTGTTATTAAATAAAAAATTATTTTTTACTATAGTATTTTAAAAATAAAATAAATTTTTTATATTCTAATTTTTTTATATTCTAACTTGAATGATTCCCTTTTTGGAAAGTTAATATAATTAGAGACACATATCAATTGAAATATTCGAATCTTTAAACAAAAAATCACTTTAGATAGTGATTTTAAATGCAATTTGATATCACATCAAGAAAAAATATTCTGCATAAAATATTGTGTTTCATAAATCTTTTACTATTATTGTTAGTTTTCTACGTGTATATTGATTGATTGATTTTTATTTCAATTTTATTTTTATTCATGATTTACAAATTTTGGATAAATATTTAATAATTTATATTTTGAATTAAAGGAATAAAATTTGTTTAAGATATACTGAATCTCTATTAGTATACTCAAAGACAAGTAATGATTGTTTACCAATTAGCCCATATTGATTCTCCTAAATTGTGTCACATGTGATAATATCAGAACACTCATAAGATTTATTTTATTTAATGTTACGATATAAATATGGAAAATATTCATGTTACTATCTTAATATTACATAATATATCTTGAATTTAATATTTTAGATAATATTATAATATTAACTTAAATTATTAATAAAACAAAAGTTTCTATATTACATAATATTAACTTGAATTATAATATATCTAAATTAAAATAATTTTTACCTAATTATTTGATTATTTACTACATTCAATCTTACATAAAAAATTGTTTTATTTTATAATTTATTTTAGATAAGACTGATTTTGTTAATTAACCGAATTTAATTATCCCAACTTAATTGTCATAATTTATTATTTGAAATGAGTTTTCAAGTGTCTCACGAGAAATGTAAAACATAAATAATGAACATTTTATTAAAGAGAATAATTATGAATTATTAGTAATTATTAATATTTTATAATTAGTGATATTTGAATATTTATGATTATAATTCATAATCTTTTATTATATTATAATATTACATAATGAAATTATTATAATATTTATTTGTTTATAATTAATGTTATATTTACAAAATAAATTTATGAATAACATATTTTCATTTAACTTCTTTTTATATAAATATTTTTTATTAATTATTTAATATTTTACATAAACTTCGATATAATCATGTGCATCGCATAGGTATAAGACTAGTATAATATAAATAGGGTAAATTACACTGACCTCCCTTGAGGTTTGATGAAATTACACTCAGCTCCACTCTATTTTAGCACCTGACATTTACCTCTCTTAACTCATTTAGAAATAAACAGAGTTAAATTAGATTTAACCGAAAATGAACAATTACATTTCTATCCCTAATAATTTTTAATCCAAAAACCCTAAAAGTTGGAAACTCTCTGTCCTCTCTCGATTCTTTCTTCCGTTTCTGTTTCGAGCCAGCCCTCCACCACCTACAGAACCACCGCGAAGCGCCGTTCGCCTGTTCCTCTAGTTCTGCTTCCATAGCCAGCCCTCCACCACCTGCTTCACTCTCCCCTCACTTCTTTCGTTTCTTCCGCCGTTGCTGCTTCAAGGAATCACTGCGGAGCGTCGTTCTGCTGGCCACCGCTTCACCGCCGTCGTCCATAGCCACCATCATCAAAGAACCTGCTCCCTGTTTCAATGCTGCTCCTAGGGTCTCTACTGCTTCGAAGGTATTTTAACTTTCCCTAATTTTGATTAAATTTTTTCTAATAGTACTGATTTCATGACAGAGTATAACATAAATTTTCCCTGATATCATGCTCTGTTTTTCAATTTGAACTATTATGCCTTCTTTCTTTTTGAGCATGCTTTGAATTTGATGTATTCTATCCTGCCATTTGAGATATATTTTGGGACATCATACCTACATAATAGCTCTACAATAGAATATAATGAACTCTTGTTATTACCTATTATGGTGAGCCATTGCTCTATTCTTTTGCAGCATCATTCTTTTTCCAATTGCAATCACCTTTTACATAACATGGTGGTCTATTCATTTCATGGATGGGTTTTTTTTCTCCAATCTATGCTCAACTTGGAATCAAATTTTTTGATAAGTGCTTATGTTTTATCCACTTTTATCCCTTTACACAATGAAATTAATTGCTAATATACTTCATGCTCAGGACTTGGATTTATAACTTCATTAACTTTCATCTTCGTGGTTGGGGTGTTCATGTTATCTTGGTTGGGTGCATCTGTCCTGGGACTCGGGGAGTGCATCTTTCCTGAGAGATGAGAATGATGATGGGTATGCAGCATATTTGGTGGTTTTATGTGGAGACATCAAAATGGCAAGTCTTGAATTTACATAGTTGATTTATCTCTGAGTAAGATTCCGATGACATGCATGTGTAACAACATTTTTTATGTGTAATAGAGTGAAGAATTTAGTTTGTCCGGAAAAAAAATATATATTATAGTTTTGATGATTCAAGCCCAAAGGATTTTACTCTGTTCGGGATATGAAACTTCTACATGTCAGTGCGTACATAGCAAATGTTATTGTGGGTGGCTGGGTGCCCACTTGTTATAGCAAATCAATCTGTTTAATTTATTTAAAAAGTAGTATAAGGGTATTTTTGTACTTTTATTATATAAAACATAGTCAATATTTACAAAAATACCATTAATAATCATGTGCCACTCATATGTCAACTTGGCTGTTAGTTTGACTGTTAGTCAAACTTTTTTAAGGGAGGTAAGTGTATATTATTTAAAGCTTAAGGGCTTCAGCTGCAGGTTTTAAAAATAAAGGGGAGCTGAGTATATTTTCATCAAACCTCAGGGGAGGTCAGTGTAATTTACCCTAATATAAAATGCACAATGAGTATCACATGTCATGCATACTATATGTCACATAATGTGCATGACATATATTACATGTTAAAAAGAAAGATGATGTCGCAACATATGATATATGTTGTGCACAATATGTGATATATGTTGTGCACGACATGTAATATAAGTTGCGCATTATATATTATATATGATGTGAACAATATATTGACTGTTTTGACTAATTTTTATTGTACAGCAAGTATTTTTTTTCTATGTTTTTTAAATGAATGACTTTTCTTGATAGGTAAGTTTGTGTTGATTTTTTTTTTTTTAAATCACATTTGATTAAATTATTTCTTCTTAATTGTGTCGAAATTTCTGACACCCAAAATCACGTTGACCTGAATTTGATGATATGAATTCCAATACCATACTCCATTTTAAACACAGAACAAGTATCCACCACAAGAATAAAAGAAAAGAAAAAAAAAATGGAAACCATTCAGAATCAGAACATAACTGAACAAACAGAGAGCGAATTCACAAGGTACCAGAACCACCAAAGACAATGGATGGAAAAGAAACGAGGGTCTCTTATGCTAGTAGCAACATTTATTGCAACCATGACCTTCCAAATTGCAATAAACCCCCCAGGGGGTGTTTGGCAATCCGATACAAACACCCAACAAGGTTGTGCCGTAGGCAATATTTGCAAAGCGGGTACTTCAGTTTTAGCTTTCGGTAACACAAATCAAAGCCTAAGTTACGAGCTTTTCTTGCTCTTATGTACGGTTTCTTTCTCTGCTTCAAAGATCGTGATTCTTTTGCTTATTAGTGGGTTTTCACTTGGTAATAGGTTTGTTCTGTGGTTGCTCATAACTGCTATGTGTGTTTCGGTGTATTGTACCGCTGGAGCGTATATGATTGCTATAAGGTTGGTGACGAATCAAGTTAGCAAAAGGATTTATGATAGTTCTTTGTATTATGGATTTTATTGGGTGGGGTTGCTTGTTTTGATGTGTTTGGTGCTCTTGGTGCGGTTTTTGTTTTGGTTTGTGAAGAAGTTGTTCATGGCTTGTGCTGGGTTTCGAGGCAGGAGCTCCCTGATTACTGTGTAAACTTCTGCAAGACTTTTTTCTTTTTTTTAGAGAAATGTATAAGTACAATGAAATATAATATAATACTTGTACAACAATCATATCTATTATTAGATTTTATTAGTTTATAAATTCATATCATAATCTAACGATAGATATGATTGTTGTGCAAGTATTATACAACAATGCTTTTTATATACCAATTTTCTGCCACCATTAGCCACATGTAATAAATGCAAGCATAAATAAATTTAATATTCCACCGCACATTAACAAATAACATCAAATAATGCGGGACTCACATCATAAATTGTTTTGGTGACTGACAATAGGATGTACATATATATATATAGCACTATTGAGTATTGTATAATTTTTCATTATATACATAGTATTAATATTCTTTATATAATCTATTAAGAGTTGAATTTTTAATTAGATATTTAAAGAGTTCAGTTAAATACCAACTATATTATACTTGAACTTTGTGATTCTCGTGGTGAAAATATAGTAGCTAGAGAATTTGGAGAGGTAATTTTCGTTTTTCACCATTGAAATTGTAATTTGATCCTCAACATGGTTGATTAGTCTTAGACTTTTCTCTACAATAGTGAGTTATATACTAGTCTTTGTTGGTAACTAAATATGGAAAAATTATATTGAATCAATGGCTTGTTCTTGCTCTCTAGCTCCTTATGCAATCCAAGAGAAGCTCATTATTACATATGCAACCCCACCACATGTCAATATTCCAAGATTTCACAACATGGGCTGAACAAGAATTGTCTCAACATTATTGGTTTTAGTTTGATTTTTTATTCTTCTATATAATCCCATTATAAAGTTGTTTGTGTTAGTAAGAAAAAAAAAGAGGAATCTTGGACATGTGATCTTTATCAAATTCAGATATTCTCATCTAATGAATGGTCTTGGAGTGTATCTAATTGTGGTTCTTTCTCTGCTTCTGATGGTACAAAGTTCAACCTTGATGTGTTCTGCAATGGAACTATTCATTGGTGTAGTACTTTTGGTGGAACCTTTTTGTGTTTCAACATTGATGAGGGTTCTATGTCACTACCACCAAGACAAGTTCCTATTGCATTTCCTAAGATGATTCGTGAGGATCTTGCACCTTGGAATTTGAATTATTATGTGTCTTCATAAATCTGTGTTGTGGTCCAGGTTCTTTCTTTCCTATTGATTCTTATTGAACAGCTTCTACCTAATCTGTTGAATTGTTTTAGGGTAGTTAAGCATTGTAATACTGTATTTGGATAGCCTTACGGCTTTATCAGCTTAGCTTCTGCCATTGAAAAAAAAAAGAGGTCAAATGGTAGTTACACGTCATATGGACGATAACCTTTCTTTGTAACGAGTATTGTGGAGACGTAGCTAAATGTCAAAGTACTACTGGAACTAGGAACCATTACCGTTGCTCGATCCTGAGACGGGACATTGTCATACTTGGAGCCACAGAGCCCATTTTTTGGAGCGTTATCTCGACCGATGGTCATCCCGACGACACGACTCCTACATCATCATATTCTCCGAGGAGCGGCATTTGACTGAAGATCATCCCAGCAAATCGACTCACTTTCATCATATTAATACAATTTCAGATTTTATTTTAGTTTGATATATCATTGTATTTCATTTGGATTGTAATTCATATTTCAGTTTTATTGCACTTTATTCCTAAGCTAAACATAGTCAAAATTCTCCAATGTCTAGCTTGAGAGGGGTGTTAGATATAATTAGAGTTAGTAATTTATTGTATGAGATATTCTATATATATATGGGTACTCTTCACATCTATTGTAACCATTCATTCCATTCTATTTCATTTCACATTTTTCATCTCTCTTCTTCTTAATCTTTAGGTTGATACCATAAAATTTCACATTATGATAGCTGGTTATTATAATGAATAGTTTTTAGTGATAATTTGCATTTATTTTAGATTTTTATTGGCTGTTTATAGTATATAAAAATTAAATTTTTTATTTATGTTTAAGGGATTAGTATTTAATTTTAATGTATTAATAATGTTATTTTATAAGAAAAACTTCATTTAAATTACTTTTAGTGATAATAGGTGTGAAAGTAAATTATTGTGACTAATATGCTAATATATGATCAAATGATTGTAAAAAAACTCTAGTAACTGTATAGTTATCTATCATTAACTATAGATAATTAAATCATATTAATTCCTGAAAATAGTAACTTTAACTTAAATTAGTTTAGTACTTTATTAGGATTTATCCACGAAGGACTAATGCAATTAACAATTATAAAGTTAAAATTTAATTAATCAAATTGTAAATTTTAAGGATTACAGTGACTCACCATGTAATTTGAAGTACTAAAGTGATCATAAAAGATTTTACCACAATCTTCTCTTTATTCAATGATTTTTGCTATAAAACTAAATTTTGTAGGTTGAAATGTCTCGCATTCTTTGCTCTATATCTGTCACTGTAACTAATATATGGTGGAAGCATAAATAGACTTCTTTACCTAGCTTCATCATTAAGATCTAGTTTCAATTTCTTTTAAAAAAAGATCATTAAGATCTAATTAGGGTTTAGCAGTACTATTAAAAAACCGAAATTCTAGAAGCAAAAAATTGGAAAAAGATCTTGATCTATGCATTTTACCACGGAAATGTACAATCTCTCGTTAATTATATAAATGATAAAGACATGAACAATTTATTAGCATTGATTATATCATATCTTATATTGTGTAAATTTTATACATTTAATTTTCATCAACTGACAGTGTAATATTTTTACATAGTCATCCAATCATGTTCTGTCACGTCAACCATGATCATATTTTCTCTCTCACTATCTAAAAAGTCATACAAACAGAGTGTTTTGATTGGATAACAGTATAAAATATCTTTACACTGTCGGTGTATCAAAATTAAATTCAAATTTTATTTTCAAAATCAATAATAATAAATTGCACATAAGATCATGTGAAAAAATCTGAGGATCCATTCTATACAATCTATACAAGTGTATGTAGAGAAAAAAACACAAAAGACATTCTATTTTACAATCTATTCAAGTGTTCGTAGAGAAACAAGTAAAAAAAAAGACGAATAAATTACAAGTAATGTTATACAACTAGAAAAAATTAATCAACATTTTGTCTTGAATATATTGTGGTAATTAGATTAAATATAGTGATAGGATCCACCAATTTATTCACGAATAATCAATTATGCAAAATCATTCTAACACTTGATTTTGAAGGGAAACCAAAAAACTGTATAAAGGGAATTATACCAAGTCTCCTAATATCTCCCTCTTGAATTACTATTTCTATCAATGTGTACATAAAAACTTGAATTGCTACAACTATTATCTGCATGGAAAATTCTACAGACTGATATCCAGGTACATGCATCAAAACTATTTTTCCATAAGATTTAAACTTTTAAAGCACTCTCTTGAGATAGTAAGCAAAGAATTGCAACCAATTCTGAAGCCCCTATAAAATCAAAGATTTGTAGACTTTAAAGAGGATTCGAGTTTGGTGGGTTCAATGCTCCAATTTTGCGGTTCGTCGTCGGAATCTGCTGTCGATATGCGTAAGATTCGGTTGTGGTAATCACGCAATGTTGAACGATGGCCAATGCTAATGTATGTTATGCCTGCTGCTCCAATCTTCTGGTACAAATGAGCCTGTAACATAACAAAATGAACTTCAGTAACACATGAAGGGATATAGAATCATCACATTGATTTAAAATCTTGCATTCTTTTGGATCCTTTACAAGATTTATTTAAACTTTTCAGATAAAAAAGTTCCATATGCTATATATTGATTATCAATTTATTTATTAGGATGGAAAGTTGTTGCATATAAGGATCGTTTGTTTCAACCAATTTTGACAACAACAAAAAATCATTTTCCATATAGTATATCAAATTCTCACGCGCGCGCGCGCGCACACACACATATATATATCATATGAAGTTGGAATTCAAGAATACCTCATTGGCTTCATCAAGTGCACTTGTTGATTCATCCAATAAAACCAACTGGGGCCTTGAAAGTAAGAGCCGAGCAAATGCGAGGCGTTGCTGCTCTCCCAAAGAAAGAACACTAGACCATTCTTGCGTTGAATCCAAACTGAAACGAGCCAATAAATAGCCAATGCGAACATCCTCTAAGGCCTGTATCAGCTCGTCTGACGTTGGCTTCATAGGCTTAGCTTTCATGTCTTCCGAAATCGGGAACTTAGACAAGAAAGGAAGCATATCTGCAGACCAATGTCAAAATACATTCAATCAGCAAAGTTGCAATTCCAGCCAATATACTAATAATAATATAACAGTGATATAAATGAGGTAGGATTTTCTGTTTAATCAGATAATATGATAGTATTTATTCAACAGTTATTTGATTAGTTAAGATCTTTATTAACATTTGGAAAAACATTACTGTGCAGAAACACAAATTAATAAATTCTCAATAAGAACATGTTGCAACCTAAGTCAAAGCTAGACCCTATTCAAAGTGAAAGGGAATACAGAAGAACGCACACACACACATATTTATTTCATTCATGTTTTGGACTTAAACTCTATGTTTTTACATAACCGGTCCTAAGCCCAGATAAAAGAGGAGGATTGTGTTAGGCCTTTGACAGCCGTCATAAAACTTTATCGAATCCTTTGGCATGGATTAAAGCAAAAATATGGCCCAATGACACTGTTTGATCATGTAGCTGACCCCACCTAATGGGATAAGACTTTGGTATGACATGGTATAATATGTTTTGGACTTAGGTTAATCATAGTATATAAAAGGCATTAGTTCAGTGCAAGTTAGCTATGGCTACATTTCATTGAGCTTACTTAACGTTCATATACAAGAAGTGTTTCTAAGAAGACTCATTAGATAGTGCTATAACATGTCATGACTAGTGCAATAGAGCAAATCAGATAAAGATAGAACGAAAAAGAAAAAAAAAAACATCTTTAAAACAAAAAAGTATGCAGGTAGCATAATAATTATTTAAAATAAATTAAGATACAAGGGAAAAAGAAACTAGAAATCACATACTTCCTGGTTTAGTATTATCTGATATAGCAACGGCATCATCTGTCCATATTGGATAAAGTAATTGCTGACGAAGAGTACCCAAAACCATATATGGCCTTTGAGGAAGAAAAAAGATTTTAGATTGCCTGCTCATGGATTTTCCGCGTTCTTCGTGTGCATCATGAGCAGCATTTACTGAAGGAGTATTCACATCTGAACAAATGGCTTGCTCGAGATCTTCTCCATCTTTCACATAGTAGATAATATTTCCAGTTCCAGTTCTCCAAAGACCAGCCAGAGCTCTTAACAAAGAAGTCTTGCCACTTCCACTCGGTCCCATCACCTGTTATGTTAGGTATATTTAGAAATGCATTAGTACAACTTTACAGTTTTATGAACATAACCTCAAGAAAACAATTCTAAATTTAATTTTACACACTGTTAGATATAAAAGTATTCATGAGCATTAACCAAATAGGTTATATTTTTGTCAGAGTTGGTTCATGATATGGAATCGATATAGTCAAGTGGTCTAGAGTTCAATCCTTGCTCAACCTATTATTCTAAATTGAATAGTTAAATTGAGTAAAATACAAAATAAGTGAGCGTATTGAGTGGTCTACATTTCAAACCCAAAGAGCTCTATGTGAGGGAAAGTGTAGCTTTTGGGGGTTTAGTGCATGTCATGTAACACTGGGAGGGAAGTCTTGCAGGGCCAGTAGATTTCTTACCAGTAAATTATCCTTTTCCTTGATTGTAACTGACAAGTCTCTAATAAGAACGGATTCACTTGGAGTCTTCAGAGTCAAATTTTTTATCTCCAGTAATTTTCCATATTTTTCGGCTGGCATGGATCCATTAGATTCCAATACAGATGAACTCCTGAAATCTTTGTACGTAATATGCACGTCTTCTAAAGTATCAGAAAGAGATTTTGAGCTGCTTCTGTCCAAAATATCATCAAACTCACCTGTATATTCAATAGATAAAGTATTAACTGGTAGTGACAAAATTACAGACAGACTATCTTAAAACGAGTCTCACTTTTCTGCAGAGTAAAAGTTTGTGAATATATGCTCATATCTTTCATGAGATCCACATTTATTAAAATGTAACAGGAAAGATGAGAAAAAGAATGCTATACCTAGCCGATTAATAACAGCAGAAAAAGCACTTATAGCTTGAAACTGGTAGACAATGAGGGAAAAGTCACCAAGGATATGATTAAAAGCAGAGACTGATTGATTGATTACACCAAACTCAATTTTTCCAGAGAAATACATGGGAGCAACAACAGCAGCAGGGAGAATTTGAATGAGATAACGGTAGCCGCTGGTGAAGAACTCCAAATTTCTCGAAGAAATCAAAAGTCGCTGTAAAGTAAGCAATTATCATCATGTTAATGTAATTTAGAGAATGCAACAGCATTGCATAACGCGATAAAGAAATTTGATGCTGCAACGATTAATTCACATTGATCTAGTTTTTCCAACCAAGAAAAAGTAAACAAGCAGAATTACATATATCATGCAAAATCTAGCAGTTTAAGAGGGAGAGATATATGCAATAAAAAGTAAAGAGGCAAAATCAGTTGGACTGAATATAGATGACGTTAACATCTTGTACAGAACAAATTAGAAAGAAATTAAGTAAATTAAAGAAGCATCTCACAGTCAGATTTTCGAAAGCACTTTTGAATCTCTGCAGAAGAAGTTGCATTTCACTATCTTCTCCACCATAGAAAGCAATTGACTCAGCATTTTCCCGAACCCTTACAAGCCCATAACGAAAGTCTGCCTCTTTTTTCTCTTGCAAAAAGTTTAAAGTCACCAATTCCTGTCATTTGACAAATCATAGTTAATAAGAACGGACATCTCATAAAGGTCCTAAGGGTGAGAGAGACAAGGTGATTTTGCCTCACAATTTAAATCATCACGCGTAAACTGGAAAGACTCATTACCCTTCCAAGGAAAACACTGATAGCTGTCCCACCAAGGGAATAAACGAGAAGAACAACAAAGAGGGGAGGATAGATTCCATATAAGATATTACTGAACGAGATTAAGTCTACAGCAGCATTGAAGAGTGTCAATGCGAAAGACAGTGCTGTCCCAGTGAAAGAACTTAGATCATCAACGATACGCTGGTCTGGATTATCAATGATTGACTGTGACTGAATTTTATAGAAAGTCTGATTCTTCAGATAGCGATCCATGTAATAGCTCGTCATCCAAGACCTCCATCTCAAAGAAAGAGTTTCTCTTGCGTAATCTCTCAACACGAAAAACTGCAAAACAATGATGCACAAGGTCAGAAAGATGAGAAGAACACTACAATAAGGTAAAAGAAACCAAATAATAATAGAAAACCATCCACAAAGCTTATTCCCATCATGGTACAAAAGCTTCAGGAAAATGAGACAGACATGGAATTTCAGCAAATATGCTTCACAGACCCACATATAAGCAGTTGACAGTTGCTTCAAAAACAGATAAGAAGTAAACTAGAAAAACCTATAGAAATTGCTAGCAACATGGAGCTCCCTGGTACAATTTTTTTCTTTATCTTTCTCGGGATCAAATCTTCATGTGGTGAAGTATTAACCCTATTAATTCATTTACTCTTTGACACAATTAAGAATGACATTTACGTCCCAAAATAATGACGCCTGAAAACACTAAGGGCATGATTATTCAAGTCAAAACTAGGCACTTCACATATGACTCAGTTCTGTTTCAACATTTTATCTTTACAATTAAGATGCTCTATCAGGTTATAAGAAAGTGCCTAAGAAGCACATGACACGGACACGAGACATAACACGACACACCAAACTAAAAAATCACAGGACACGGACACGGGATATATATAAATATATAATAAATATTTTTTAGTTAAACCTCTCTTACTTTGAGTTAAAAATACATATTTAATTTAAGTTTTTTTGAGTAGAGTAAATTTAGGTTGGATTTGATCTTAAGTTTCTTTATAAAGTATGAAAAGATCAAAAAAGAAAAAAATGTGTCATGTCCACGGTGTACCCGGCTTGTGTCTATAGTGTGTCACGACGTGCCCGATGCGTGTCAGACAACGTCCACCGTGTGTCCAATGCGTGTCTAAAAAAAATATTTTTCTCGGACACTTACGGATGCGTGTTGGATACGTGTCCACCGAGTGTCGGTGTCCACTGGGTGTCGGACACGTGGACACGCCTTAGCATCGGTGTGTCCGTGCTTCCTAGGAAAGTGCAGAGTCTAGCAGAACTGAAGCAAAGTCTAGCAGAGCTATACCTAAGAAAGTGCAGCAATGTGCTCACCGGGATTCCGCCAGCAAAGCCACACAAGTAGTAAAGCAGTTGCTTGGTAAATTGCTCTTGATCCTTGTCTTGCATTAACAAACTTAAACATGTTCAGTTGCTTGTTGCCACTTCATTCTAGAGTAATCAATTAATAACAACACAACAACAGTAGAAAATCCCACACCAAGCAAACAATATATGCCAAATCAAATGAAAAACAGAACACAACAAAAAGCATCTATGTTCATTTATACAAATATGAACTTACTGGCAAGTGCATTGTAGAAGTCCCTCCCAAGGAAATTGAATCCAACACTTATTCCAGTGGTGGCCAGAGTGAGAGCAAAAACACCAGCAAGCTGCAACCTAGCTTGGACCTTATCATCTGAAGACCAATAAGGAGCTGCCACTTTCCAGAACCTTCTGAAAAGGGTTTGCAAATCAGGACTCTTACCCTGTGCAACTAAACCACCATCACTCTCTTCCCCCACATTCTTCACTTCCTACAACAAAAAAAGTTCAAAACTTTTTTTAACAACCCACCAACCAAATTCATCACAAAATCCACAAAAACAGCAAGATCACAAAAAAGAAATAAAAATAAAAACCTTATCTGGGTCTGGTGGCAATGGAGCTGGTTCAGTTGTAGAAGAAGAGAAACACTTGCACCAGTTCTTCCTTTTCCTGACTCTGCAAGATTTTCCGGTGCAAATGGACATGAAGGGCACCTTTGAAAGTGTTGTTGAAACACGAAAACTTAGGTGAAGTTGGACATGGTTATGGTTATGTACTGGAAGAAGGTTGGACTTGTAGGTGGATGAGTACATGAAAATTGGGTGAGCTTGTAATTGTTGTTGGGTTTGCAAGATCATTTTTTTACTCTCTGGGTATTCTTAATTTTGGCCCAAAACTACGGAACTTGCATGGATTCGACCGATCAATGCTTTGTTTTCTGTGGCTATCTATGGTTTCCGAAAATGAAGGATTTTTCTTTTCTTTTCTTCTCTTGTTCTCTTTTTTGTTATGAATATTATCAATTTCTATGCATTGTGTGAGACTGATTGATTAACTGGTGAGTTTTAGTTTGAAACGTGTAGGAGTGTTGAATTTGTTGTGAAGAGAGAAAATTTGGAACCGCATAGATAATTCTTGGATTATCCGTACGGAATTGGATTGCTCTGCGATCCAAATGATGCCACGCAGGAATTACAAGTTCAACATAGCTTGTGGCTGTGTGGTAGCTTAAGGCTGACAATTTCTTTGTTTATTTGGATGTCACTATATAAATGAAATAATATTTTATATTAATAAAAAATTTTATTGAATTTTTTAATATATTTGAATAATAACTTTTAATAAAAATAAATTTACGAATATATTTTTTTAGAAATTAGTTTATATCAATTTCTTGTAATTTATATCAATTTATAATGGTGGATATAATTTTACCAGTATGAAAGTCAACGAAAAGTTTCTTGCCTGGCAATGTGCTCCGGGATTCAAGATTTGATTTCTGACTGTATACGATCGAAAATTTACCACTGCTGCCCACAATAGATTCCTTTGAATAATTAAAAAAAAAAACTTAAATATCATTTTATTGACCTAAAATGACATATATTATGATACACTATCTTTATATTTATCACATTTAATCCATTAACTTTTATTTATCATATTTAATCCATTAACTTTTAAATTTTGAGCACTTTTAGTTCACTATTAGTCAATTGGTAAGTCAACGGACATATTAGTAACAGACAACTGACACGTCAGCAAAATCGATGTCATGTTAGCTAAGTCAACATCCACATCAGCGTCCATGTTAGTATCGTTAAGTCCACGTCAGCAAAATGACTTAAATTGACAATTTTTAAAGCTAATGGACTAAATGTGATAATTCTAAAAATAGTTGACTAAAATCAAAATTTATATAAAGCTAGTGGACCAAAATTATAATTAAATGTTAAAAAAACAGACAAGAAAACATAGCCTAGGTTTTAAACAACCATCATGAAAAAAAAAAGACCACTTTTTCTTTAGTCTTTTACATAATTTGGACACACTAATTAATTAATTAAGATGTTAATTAGCCAGTGCCTGTAACTCCAAGATCTTGTTTGTTGTCATCTTTGCCAGCACCAAAAACAGGGCCACCTTTGCCAGCAGGATCACTAACCTTTTCCTGCATCTTATCCACCTGAATGCTACCTTGATCTTCCCTTGAAAGCAAATCAGTTCTTGTTCTGTTCTCTCCTCCTTCCACTGACTCATATATTGTTGCTGTTTTTGCTTCTTTTGGTTGTGCTCCTTGTGCCCCTGACATCTCTTTTTTGCAGTGATACCCTTAATTCCCCTCTTTTTTCACCTCTTGCTCCTTCTAACCTCTGATTATATTTTTCTAGTCCTCGCTATCGTAAAATCTACATGTGTACCTATATATATACGCAGAGAAAGAGAAAGAGAAGGGTGGGAAATGAAACGGTGACAAGAGTATACTAATAAGATGTACCAAGTGGAATAATAGCATTTCCACGAACTTACACGTGTACGACAGTATAACACGTGGCACTCGTGATCTAACCTTCTGCCACGTTTTTCTAGTTTTGCATATTTTATTTCATTTTCAATTCATAAATTATGAGAGAAATTATTAGGTGTACTGAGAACAAATGACTCTGTACCATTCATTCTATGCAAAATAATTAGTGGAGTTCATTAAAATTTAAGTCTAACCAAACTAAAGTTAAAATTAAACTTAACCAATTCTTTCTATTTTCTATTATTTTTTTTTAAAAATGGATGAAGTGTCAAAAAGGAACACAAAAAATTTTGTCACTTACAAAACCTACCACGAAAAATCTTTTTAACAAAATACCTCCCTAAAGAATGATTAAGTGTGACAACATTCACCTAACGTCAGTTCTAGTCAAACTTCGTTAATACAAAAGATGACATGTCAAATTACTATTCCACTATGACATCAAATCGTACATGTAGTCACTTTTACCCCTTAAACCCTAAAATTAACCACAACCCCAAAATTCCCAATTCTCAAACCAACACCCAAATCCCTAATTCTGCAAAAAAAAAAATCTCAAACTCCAAATCATTTCATTCTCACCCAAACCCCTAATTCTGTAGACTTCCCTAATCTCCAAATCATTTCATCCCCACCTTATTCGCACATATCCTCTCTTCCCTTTACCTTCATTGCTTTCTCATTCAATTCGTGCCCTTAAGTCCTCTGACAAGAGACGGTGAAGAAGAAGCTTCACCCATGAGTATGGTGCAGAGATGAGAGGCGAAGAATAACAAATTTAAGGATTGGGGTCTAATCGCGATTAGGGTTTTTAATTTAGGGAAATATGGAAAGTGATAGTTATGAGGTTGAAGACAATGGTGGGGTGAGGTGAGGAGTTAAGTTAACGGAGCAACAGTACCACATAAACACTGTTTATAGTCATGTCATATACTCCGTTAACGATCTTTGACCACAGCTCACCAATTATGTATGTTGTTACACTTTATCATTTTTTAAAGGGGTATTTTGTCAAAACGATCTTTCGTGGTTGATTTTGTCAGCGACAGAATTTTTGGTGTTACTTTTTGGTACTTCACCCTTAAAAAATAAACACACTATCACTAGCTCTCCCCCATACACCAAACCACCACCACCGAGGTTTCACTCCCGTCGTGCTGCCGCCGTGCCGCCCTCATTGTGTTGTTGGAAGTGATTATTTTGTACCGCAGGAAGAAGAATCTCTTCAGCAAAGTGCCCTATTTGGTCCTTTCATTGAAAATGTTTTCAATTTTAAGTCATCCCATGCATTTAACCATTACACAAATTTTAATTTACTCAAAAATCTACTTTTATTTTCATTTAAACTCATGGTTAAATATCTTGCACAACTCAAATTAAAAATACCTTTTTATCTTCCCCGCAGCACCAACAGAAAAATACAAAATATCTAGCAAGCCTATTATTTCACATATTCTTCGATTTTTATTAAGGAATGAAGTAATGATTTCTTTTTCTAACATCATAGATAAGACATGATCAGGCTCGAACCAACATTGTTGCTGTAATCTAACAGCCATTACAACCTTTTTTTTTTTTTTTTTTTGACAATTTGTCAAACACCTTGTGTGCAAGTGCTAATAACACTACATAATAATTATTAGATAAATTTATAAGTGTAATGTTTAACAATAATTATTAATCAATACAAATCCACCTGAATACACACTAATATTTACGGGCAGCAGTAGTAGAAAACTAGAAATCATTTAATTTGGTACAACAATTACATTCACATGTGGCAAAAGTCACAAACTTGCAGTACAAAATAATCACTCTCAACAACGTGGTGAGGGCGGCGGCGGCGTCGCAGCGGGAGTGCAACCTTGGTGGTGGTGGTTTGGTATATGGTGTGAGAGGTAGGGTTAGTGTGTTTATTTTTTAAAAAAGTAATAGAAAATAGAGAGGAATAGTTAAGTTTAACTTGTAGTTTGGTTAAGCTTAAATTTTAATAGACACTACTGATGATTTGTCATAGAATAAATAGTGCTGCTCATTTGCTCTCAATGCACCTAATAATTTCTCTGAATTAGATACATGACTACCTGGGAAAAAATATTGAGATTAATTACAATGCACTGTCAGTGTAAATATATTTTATACTGTCAGTTAATTGTATTGTGACACATCATCTATAAAAAGTGATTGTTTAGAATTCATGTGCTATTTATTATTAAAAGAGAACACTTGACAATATTTTATTGACTGACAGTGTAAAAATTAGTCGAAATAATTATTCTCAAAAATATTATGTTAATATTTATTTTTTATCTAATATTGATATTCATCTTTATAATTTTTGCAATTTGATATGATTTTATTTTAATATTTTTATACATTATTAATTGTAATAAGTATATCATAAATATTTAATTTTAAATATTTATATGACATTATTCTAGGTTTGGAAACAGTTAAATTTTAAAAATATTTTGTTAATATTTATTTCTATTAGACAAACCATCTAAAATAGTATTTGCAAAATTTCTCATAAGATAAAGTAGTTCTTCAAGAATTCAAAATTTAAAATGCATCCCTCTCAAATTAAAATATCGGACAAATTAGTTCTCTAAGAAAAAATTAGATAAATTAGTCCATCAATATTAATATTAGACAAATTGGTCCTCCAATAAATTTGTTCTGAAAAATAATAATAAAAAATGAAGATGTTGTCATTCAAAGCAGAACAAAAATATTTATTAAAAAAAGAAAAAATGATTAAAATTTTTTATTAAGAGATAATACAAACAAAGAATTAAAAAAGATAAAAACAATGAAACAATGCAAAAACTTTTTAAAAATGGACAAAATAATTGTAATAAAAAAAAAGAAGAAGAAAAAGATGAGAAAGAAAATAGAAACAAAGAAAGACGATGGAGAGAGATCTAAAAGAAATATATATATATATAGAGTGGAGAAGGTAGAATAAAGAACAAATGAAAAAAAAAAAACGATAGAAAAAAATATAGAAGCAGAGGAGTAGAAGGAGAAAACAACATAAAAACATAATATTAAAGGATAAGACAAAGAAAAAGGAGAGGAAGAAAAAGGAGAGGAGGACAAAGAGGAAGAAAGGAAAAACGTGTAAGAGTGAAGAAGTGAAAGAGAGAATAATGAAAAAAAATGAATTGAAATAAAAATGTTGGATAGGTATAAATCTAATAATAATACTCAAAATCTAATAAATTAAATAGGTAATAAATTTAAATTTTAAAAATATTCAATTAGACCTACAAAATCTCCCAACAATAATTATCACATTAATTACAATTAATGACTAATTAAATTAAATTAATTAAAAAAATAATTGATTGGTATTTAGAGGAATAAAAATAAATGATAAATTAAAAATTTTGAGAAAATGACACATGACAATAAATTAAATTGAGGAAGTTTGTAAATATTATATATATAGATAAGATTTATCATAACAAATTATAATTAATTTTGTTAGAAAATTAACTTATTTCACAAACTTTCTCCCAATTTGGGAAATAAAAAATATAAAGAAATTATGAAATTGGATGTAACTGACTCCATCTACCTCTCTTTCATATCATTTTAATTTCCAAATAATTAAGTTCATATAAATTTTACTTCATTCTACTTTTTTTTTATGGTAAATTATTTCACTCTACTCTACTTCACCCCCCACTATTTTCCATGTCCAAACATAGTTCTAGAGTATATTTGGATTGATAGGTGGAATGGCATGAATTTGGATGGAGTTAAAAGAGAATAGAGTACAAGTCTTACTCTACTAAGGTAGAGTGGAAAAGAAAATTCACTTCATTAGTTGGACATAATAACTCAAAAGAATAAAATTTATAGTCTTTTCCAATGTTCTGAGTACCAGAACGGACCGGCCGGTTGAACCGGGAACCAGACCCTTGTCCGGTCCGAGTTAGTCTTAAAAATCGAAATTCTGAAAACCGGTAAAAAATCGGAAAAATCGGTCAAAATCGGGATAATCGGTTAAAAACCGGTAAAAATCGGTTGAACCGGTCAACTATTTTAAAAATAAAAATTTTAATTTTTTTAAAATTTAATAACTATTTTATAATAAAATTTAATATATAATATACTTTAATTACTATAATTAAGGATTATTAAACCTCTAAATTTAGCAAATGCTATATATTTCAACTTTCATTACTATTTTTTAATGAACTTTAATTTTATCTATAGCATATAATTCACCATATAATTCATTACTATTATAGATAAATATATATTTTATACATATTTTATTGTATCCAGTTGAACCTCCGGTCAAACCGATTAAACCGATAAACCTCTGAATCTCTCACTCGTCTGGTTCAATGTCTGGTCCAATTTTTGGAACCTTGGTTTTTTCTCAATAATACCCTTAAATTAAAATAGAATGTTATTAATGATGATATATAAGTAAGTTTACTTAAATAACTTATTCAATCTACTTCCTCTCAATTGATGGGGAAGAAAAATCAGGAAATTTATGGAATTGTAATAAGCTTTATTAATTTC
The DNA here is from genome assembly GCA_013621005.1 of Aeschynomene evenia. Taxonomy (NCBI): domain Eukaryota; kingdom Viridiplantae; phylum Streptophyta; class Magnoliopsida; order Fabales; family Fabaceae; genus Aeschynomene; species Aeschynomene evenia. Next base: position 13,736,565 of record CM024272.1, read on the forward strand.
CACTCCACTCCCTCCATTTATATTTATCCAAACAATAAAACTACTTAAATTCATTTTCCTCTTCTCCCCTCCATTAAATTCCACCAACCAAACACACCCTTAAGCATTTTACTTTTGGTATCTTGGCATGATTTTTTATTTTTTTTTTATACTGTATTTGGTGAAATATAATAAGATAGAAAAGATTGAAAAAAATATAAAACTTTTATATCAAGTTTGATTTAATATGTAAAATAGTAGTTTATGTTTTAGCAGGATTAATTTTGTATTCTCTCATAACCCAGCTTTTCATAAGTATACATAAACTTTTATCATGAGACACAAATTTTCTTTCCTATTAGATCACCGTGTGAGAAAACTATCTACAGCAAGAAGAAGAGACTTGAGCAAAGAAACTGAATTATATTGAATGTATATTGAATGATCTGAATCTGAGTATTACATTTGTGTGTAGGAATACAAACATGAGGGGATATATATAATACAGAGATCACAGACTAAAGAAAGGATAAGGTTAGCTAACTGATATAACAAACTAACTAATAATCTGATATATATCCTAACACCCCCCTCAAACTCATGAGGTGAAATAGCTTCAACTCTGAGTTTGCTTCTGAGATATGGGAAACGAGAATTGGAGATAGGTTTTGTTAAAATGTCTGCGGCTTGTTCTTCAGAAGGAATGTGTTGAATTCTAACTTGGTTTTGTTGAACACGATCACGGATGAAATGAAGATCTATTTCAAAATGTTTTGTTTTATTGTGTAAGATGGGATTTGCCGCAAGAATGCAGGTGCTGAGATTGTCACAATAAACATGAGGCGTAGTGGTTAGAGAAACAGAAAGCTCTTGAAGTCAACTTTGGATCCAAGATATTTCAGAGATTACAGAGGCTAAAGTGCGGTATTCTGCTTCGGTACTAGAGCGGGATACAACTGTTTGTTTCTTGGACATCCAGGAGACCAAGTTAGAACCAAGGAAAAGATAGAAACCAGAGGTGGAACGACGATCGTCTGGATCAGTAGCCCAATCTGAGTCACAAAAAGCAAAGATGGAAAGATTAGGTGAAGGTCGAAATACCAAACCATGAGAAGGTGTTCCAGCAAGGTAGCGGAGGATTCTCTTCACTGAAGTCCAATGGGATTGGAGGGGAGTGTGCATAAATTGGCAAACTTTGTTGACACTGTAAGAGATCTCAGGGCGAGTAGTTGTAGCGTATTGGAGGCTGCCAACAATTAGAACTATAGAGCAGGGGATTTTCAACGAGATCAGTACCTTGTTTGGATAACTTGTGACCAGTGGACATAGGGGTTGGTTGAGGCTTGCTGGTGGAAAGATTAGTTTGATGGAGAAGGTCATGAATGTATTTGGTTTGGGATAGGTGTAGAGCTCCAGATTTTAATTTCTTTACTTCAACTCCCAAGAAGTAATGAAGGCTGCCAAGGTCTTTTAGCACAAATTGAGTTTGAAGGTTGGTGATAAGGGAAGAAATAACAGTAGGTGAATTACTGGTGATGAGAACATCATTGACATAAATGAGGATGTAAATGGTGTAAGTAGGGGAGATTTTGAAGAAGAGGGAGGCATCACATTTGAGTAAAACCAAGGTTGAGAAGAGAGGATGATAGTTTGGAGAACCAAGCTCGAGGAGCTTGCTTTAGGCCATACAAGGCCTTGTTTAATTAGCAGACCAGATTAGGAGCTCCCACATGGAAACCAGGAGGTTGCTTCATGAAGACTTGTTCTTGAAGAGTTCCATTAAGAAATGCATTTGTGAAGTCAAGTTGATGAATGTGCCAGTGATTTGAAAGAGCCAAAGTAAGAATTACCCGTATAGTAACTGGTTTAATAACTGGTGAAAATGTTTCTTGATAATCCAAACCCTCTTGTTGATGATAACTTTTAGCCACCAAACGAGCTTTATGTTTAGAGATGGAACCATCTGGATTATATTTGAGAAGAAACACCCATTTGCAGCCAATGATAGGTATATTAGGAGGCGAAGGAACAATGGTCCATGTGTTGGTTCGAAGGAGAGCATCATATTCTTCATTCATGGCTGTTTTCCAGGCAGGGATGGACATAGCTTCCTTAGCAGACTGTAGTTCAGTAGTAGCAGTGTATAATCTGGGTTTAAAGATTGATTCTTTAAAACAAAAATAGATTTGTTATCAGGAGTAATAAAGAAAGAGTGACCAAAGTTTGTAATGGGATTACCAAGGCCATAAGCAACATGGACTTGCTGTGAACCTGAGAAGTTAGAGCAGTTGTTGAAATTGTTCAAGTCTGGTGTAATATGGTTGGAGGCACCAGAATCCGGATACCATAGAGGATCTTAGGATGAATTCGGAGTTGGAAGGATACTTGGACCAGGAGTAGGTGTAACAGAGGAGGTGGAAGCAATGAATGGTTGTGGTGAAGGAGCAACATTGATTTGAGAAGAGGGAGTAGGATTTTGATTGATAGAGAAATTGTGGTTAAATCTATGGAAATAGTCCCAAACAGTGTGGCCAAATTTGCCACAAAGCTGACATTGAATACCCGAATTTCGTCCAGAACCTCTGCCATATCTGCCACGGCCACGATTGGAGCGACCTCCGCCACGATTGTTGGTGAAAAAGATAGTGGAGGAGGGTTTTGTTCCTTGAACATAGTTGCTTTGAGGATTGAAAGTGGAAGAAAAAGATTCAGGTTTGTGAAATTTTTGTAATGCGTTCTTCCACAGAGAGGAGAAGATTCAAGTTTGTGAAATTTTTTTAATGCGTTCTTCCACAGAGAGGAGAAGAGCTTCAGTGTCTTCCACAGAGTATGGATCAAGACGGGACATCAAAGATGTTGTAAAAGGACTGTATTCTTCAGGAAGACCATAAACAATGGCTTCTATATGATGAGATGGAGAAACGGTTTCACCTACAGCAGATAGTTGATCAATGCACTTCTTGATGTCAATAAGATATTCATTCATAGATCCACTTTTCTTGATATTCCGAAGTTGAATTTTAATGTTGTTGATTCGAGCTTTGGTTTGAGAAGCAAAGAAGGTGATAAGTTTGGTCCATATCTGATGAGATTGAGAGCATCCAACCATGCGAATGCGAAGAGAAGGGCTCAAGGAAGCAAGGAGCCAAGAGAGGAGGAGACTATCTTGTCGTTTCCATTGGAGAAAAATGGGATTGACAGTATTAGTTGCAGCATCATAGCCAATGATAGTAGCAAAGGCTTCTTGCTGCCATGGGAGGTAATTTTCTTCATCAAGTTTGAAGGAAACAGGGTTAGCAAAGGTTTGAGGATTGGAAAAAGGAGAATCGGAGGCCATGGATGCACGGGCTCGTGATACCATATGAGAAAACTATCTACAGCAAGAAGAAGAGACTTGAGCAAAGAAACTGAATTATATTGAATGATCTGAATCTGAGTATTACACTTGTGTGTATGAATACAAACATGAGGGGATATATATAATACAGAGATCACAGACTAAAGAAAGGATAAGGCTAGCTAACTGATATAACAAACTAACTAATAATCTGATGTATATCCTAACACACCAAATATTCTTTTTTTTTTCTATATCTTTATCTCTATATTTTACAAGAAATTATGCACTGCAAAACCAACTAAAATGCCTAGTAAAGCACCAGCTATAACTTCAACCTCAGTGTGACCAATAGATTCTTTCAATGGTATTTGACCATCAGCAACCAACTTTGTGATTTCCTCTGCATCTGATGAGAGCCTTGAGGATAGTATCTCCCCATCAGTTTGCCTAATTTTACTTCCTGGTTTAACTAATAAGGGTGCATTATTGTTATTATTAGCTTGTTTTGATTCCAAAGAATTGGTTTCTTGTGACAAAAGGGATTTTTCAAGACCTTCTACATTTAGAGGTGTTGACAATCCTTGGTTAGAGTTGATCAAACCATCTTTGTCTTTGGAATGTGAAGAGTTGAGATGCATCTGAAGAAGTAGTTTGTTGAGTGTTCTAGCATGAATTCCTACTTCTCTTCTTACACCCTGAAAGTCAGAAAAGCCAAACTCTTAGTTAACAGTTAAAAAGGGTCACATTGATAACAAGAACAACCAAGTTCTTGACATAATAACGAAAGGAAAAGATTTTGCGCATTAAGTCGCAAAATGTTAAGTCCCAAGTTGCTTAGGCTGAGTTTGGTTAGACGTACACGACGGAAATACAAAAATAGAAATATAAAAGGTGTTTGGTGATGGGGACATGACAGAAAATTTGTGCTCCATAACAGAAAATTTGTGTATTTTCTGTATTTGTGAAAAGTTGGGACACATGGTACACAAAATTGAACAGGACGAGACAAAAATCATTGTCTTTATACTAATCCAAGCATGACATAAAGTTCTATATTTTTTTGTCTCTATTTCTGTTTCCACTGTGTTTGTATTGTCATGAACAACTCATTAAATGTATCCTTAAGGATATGGTTACTGAATGAATACAATTAAAGAAAAGCTATAGAATGGAAAGGAATCACATTTTTTAAGAGCAAATAACAACCAGATATACTTGCAGGCTGCATCTCAAAGAATTATTTGGACCCAGGCTGGCAACAAATTTTTGTTCATAGTTTCTCTCTAAGTAAATCCCTATTACATTTACATCCATTGCTTACTTTCCTTACAGAGCACACATTGATCAAATTAGATTTCTCTTTCTGTAGGTTAAAAATTTAATCAAGTGCCATTGTCAAAGCAGGAGAAGCTAAGCCTGTGTATACAGGTTAACCAAATAATTACCTCATAGAAGCAAGCCCCAATCAAACTCTAAACACTAAAATAAACCAAACTACCGGAATCGTTCATATACAGCCCCAAGAGGAGGGACAAGAAATGTCCATTTAAACAAAATATTAACCATTTTCCTTTGAATGCAACAAAAGGAACTCAATGGTTATGCCAGTGGAGACAATCTTAAGTGTGGTGTCCTAACTTTCTTTTTATGATATCTAAGCATGATTCAAGTCTCACCCTTCAAATAGCATTGTCCTGTTCATTTGCAAATCCAAATAACAACCTTCCTGAGACAACTATTCAAAATAATTGGTTTTCTCTAACTTAAGTCTGATAATAAAACCATTAGAGTGAGATTTAAAGCCTAGTATATCAAACTACAACTTCCAGAAAATTCTGTCTTGATTAGATTCTAATCTTCAATCTTAAGTAGTCACTCTACATTTAATAGGTCTATTATTTTAACAACTCATTCCAAATTCTAACAGCAATTTTCAATCCCAAAGGCAAATTCAAAAGATTATCAGTGCTTGTAGCCAGCTTTTAAAGCCACCATTGCATAGGTACAAGAAAGCTAAAATGTTCATGATCCAAATGTTATAACAAAGTGACTTGTAGTGTGACAAAAAAAGGATATTTTTTAGGAGATTATGTGATAACTGCCTCCTACACTGTTGAGCATTATGTTGAGAATTCCATAAATACTTTGATCATTCATTAGAGTCAATCACATAGTAAAAATACTTAATATTTTGATAGGCTCTCATTTTAATCCTTTCTAAGACTCCTCATTAAGCTTGAAACAGTATATGGACCACCAATCTACAATGGTATATGTCAAATAGACCTCGCAGATTGTGAGTTTATTCTATAAGCAGCCTAATTCAAACTTGGTCAAAACATAGAAAGCACATAACAAAAGACTAGATGAAAGCAAGGTATTTGAAAGAAGAGAATCACACCTGAGCATCATACATAATGAGACCAGCATAGACAACAGTGAGACCAAAAATGGGATCAGAGAAGCCCCTGCATTTCAAAATTATACAAAAAATTAATTAAAAAAAAATATTGAAGTTTCAAGAGGGTAATGAGAGAATTGACATGAACCAAGCACCAAGCTAAGACAACCAAATTATCTTACCTTTCAAGGCCAATGAATGTTGCACAAGCCACTGTAGCCTATCCACAGAAAATAAATTACAAACTTTATGAGAAATAAAGTGAAACAAAAACCAATAATTCAAATCTAATATGTGAAAATAAGATTAAAAGGTTACAAAGAATCATACAGAAGAGTGTGATGATGGGAACCCCCCAGCTTGAATAAGAGCCTTGACATCAAATTCTTTGCCATAAAGGAAAACAGAACTAAGAGGCTTAGAAAGCTGCCCAATCAACACAGAAGCACCAGCAGCAATAAGAACCTATACCAACAAAAACAAATGCCAATTCAGCATACATAACAGCAAAAACAAGAAATGGGTTGCTTTAAAAATCAGCAAGAAAAAAATCAAAACTTTAGACCAACCCAGAATTTGTTAGCACATAAAAACTATAAATATCGAAATGGGGTACCTTATTATGAACAATTTGAGCGATGTCATTGAAGGAACCAGCACCACTAGTAAGGGAAGAGATTCTGAAGGTGGAGGCCTTGTGGGTTGGAAAGTGTTGTTGCTGTTGAATTGGGTTTCTCTTTTTGAGTGGATAAGTAAAGAGAGAGGGAAAAATGGGACAAAAAGTAGAGTGCTTCAACGTTATCATTATGTTATTGATTTGTCTATCTTGTTCTGTTCTGCAACGCTTCTCAGTCAACCATGAAACATGTTCTTCTGAGGTGCCGCAGTTATGGTGTCTGAGACACACAGAACCAGATTCCTGTTTTTATTTCGATTCGGTGTTTCTAAACAAGTGGCCAGCACCGGTTAAGGAATCAAGGCGGAGGAGGAAAGTCATAGACTAAATATCGAAAATAGTCCTCCAGAAATACATCTCGGAATTTGAAAGTCTAATTTGGTCATTCACATTTTAACAAAGGGGACAAATTCGTCATTCCGTACATGTCCGTACAAGGGTTTCTTTGTTGTACATACATGTACGAAAAGACGAATTTATCCTCATTTTCCTTTTTGAGATATGAAGCGTCAAATTGGACTTTCCAATTCTGAAGAACCAATTTGTCCCGTGATGATATTTCTGGAGGACTAAAATGGGTATTTAGTCCATCATTTTATTTTGACTTTTGAGAGTGATATTGATAGATATATAATAGTATCATTCATCATTTTTTTCATTCCGTAAAAAGTTAGTAATTTTAATAAAATTGTTGACAACTTGTTAATATAATTGTCAAAATTGATAACATTTCATGAGGTGGAGAAATGAGTGAATGGTATTATTATATATATTAATAGCATTTTTGTTTTATTTTATTTAGGTTAAAAATATTTTGACATCTAAAATGAACTTATACATCTAAAAAGATGTATAAATATTTGATATAAGTGAATGTCAAAATAACATTTTATTCTATTTATGACAATACTATTTATACATTTAAATTTTTTAATTATTCAAATATTATATTCATAAATTACATGAGTTTTATCACATTTATTACTTATATTCTCTTTAAATCAATTATCTCTCCACTTCTATTCCTTCAAAATTTTGATATATATTTATTAAAATGTGAAAGAAACATTTTCCTTGTATTTATCTATGATGCTGAAAAGAAACATATGATCTTTAGAACTCCTTAATAATGTATTTAGGGTATTTTGGATGAGCCAAAAGATTATACTTATTTTAACAATAGTTTATTAGTATGATCAATTTTAATATGTAATCACTTAGATGTAAGTAAATTTATGTTTGATTAATTTAGTTGAAAATTATTTTATAAATTAATTTGTACGGTTTAGGTGATTAAAAATAGGTGAATGATCGCATCCTGATTTCATAGCTTGTTTCTTTCTTTTAAAATATTATACGCGGAAAATATGTAGAAATTTATTTTTGAAAATACAATATAGTGAAAATATGGGCAATCGTCAATATATATAAGCGCTAGATATAACCATACACAATATATATGTAGAATATATACATGTGATACAACTCTAACTTTAGACATACATCACAATTATTCCAAAAAACATGAATCATAAAAATTATTTAGTATAATATATTACTAATATAAATATCGTCGTCTAACAATGGTCCGACCTTAGCTTAGCTAAAGATAAATATGCATGTAAATAAAGGGACAACATGTAAAATAATGGAAACTCTATATGCGTCCATCTTCACGTCCACCGGGAGTCTCCGCATCCAAGGTCACGTGATTAACTAAAAAAGATAGGGGGAGCAACTAGGAAGTAACTCAGTACAAGTGGATGCCATGGGTTTATTTTTTAAAAAAGTGAAGCATGCCAGATTCAATTCAGGTATCAGTTCAAAAATATCTTTCTCCGGAACGTCCTTAACCTTGGTGCGTCTTGCTCATTTTATACATGCATATAACATTACATATAATATATCTATGTGTGGTGTTCTAAGTGATTCTAGGCATATACAATGAACATAATGTAACATAGAATTCTTTAACGTTATCTTTCTTTAACTTTGTCTTTCATTAACATCTTTCAGTCTGCTCACCCTCTTTAACATTTCCTCCACATCATCGGCCCCTAGGCATGAGCTCATCCGAATCTTTTGGGGAGAGGAGGTAATTCACCTTCCCTTAACAATGAAGTTGTGTGCCGAGGTTGTCATCTCTCCCTTAACAACCTCATTGTGTGTCGAAGGCTACTGTGTGCCTTAACTTTGTCTTTAACAACCTTACATTATCACATAACATTTTTATCTTTAACATTGCATAATAACATCATATCATAACATCATAATAGCATAATATCATATCTAAGCATTATATCATAACATATATCAACATATAATCATGCCTATAACTCATAATATCATAGACAAATCATAATCAATTCAAGTATATCAAACATACAGACTATAGAACACATTAGAGCACATAAACGGTCAAAAAACACATTTTTAAAGAATTTCCAGTGTTGTAATCGATTACAGATTCGATGTAATCGATTACACTCTCTCTATAATCGATTACAAAGAGTCTGTTTTCTCGCAATTGGAAATTCTCATCTCGTAACCGATTACGTATTCAATGTAATCGATTACGAAAGCGAGAAGTAAGATTCTAGGGTTTCAAAAACATGTTTTTCACAAGCCAATGGCTAAAACTTGATCTATAACATTTCCAATCGGTAGAAAACAAGGAAACACATAAATCAATTGGTAAAAATCAATTTAAAACATATTTCATTCGATAAAACTTGATTTTCTTGAAATTCAATCGGTAAAATATAACCCTTTCATGAATCCTAGCGAGAAAAATGAGTTTTCAACAATTCAATCGGTAAAAAGGTCACATAATTCACATAATACACGTAAGCATGCATGCATATCTAAACCTCTACCTCTTGTAGACCTCCAAAGCTAATATGTCCTTTCTCTTTATCTCTTTTGGCTTCTCTCCCTCCCAAACGTGCCTAACGAACAGAGCAATGGAATGAAAGGTCCTTTGAGAAGAAAAAAAATCAGTAGTCTTGTAGAGTTTGGTGTGGTGATCATGGATATGTGATTACTTTTGTGATTAGGTAAGGATTGAGAGAGAACGATGGTGTGGAATGGCTATGGCTTAAGAGTTTGAGTATGAGATGGAATGGTGGAGGCAACACTGATGAAGAAATACTTACAGATAGTATTTATAATGGCTCTCAGGGTTTTGGGACAGTGGGGTATAATTGCAATACTAAAAAGATAGGTTGGGGTGATATATCGCAGAAGCTTGCACATTTCCACGACATGTTCCTTGACACCAAAGCGAGAAGGTGTCTCTGGAGGCAGAGTGTCTTCGCTCGGACTTGCTTCTAGAGGAGGAGGAGCTTGGGAAGAGCCACAATTATTTTCTTCTTCAAAGAGATTAAACATAAAGTCATCATTCTGAGCGATGGGAAGAAAGGGTTGCTTAATTCCAAAGGGTTGTACTCTTGTTCTAGTAGGCTCAGAAGCATCATGTGTAAGAAGAAAACGGGGCATAGGCACAGAAGATTGAACCACAACAAAGATCCTAGAGTGACCATCCCCATAAAAGTAGGGACGCTAAGATACTGAGGGAGGAGTGTTCACAATGTTTCCCAACTGGAAACCTGGATTCATCATTGAGCCCGAGAGTGAGAATGATGGAGCTGGGTTTGTGAAACTTGGAGGAGAAATCTGGGTAATGTCCACATTTGGAACCTGGATGTCCATCGGAGTAGATGCCACACTTCCAGATTCAGCCAAGGTGTATTGGCTAACAAATATCTCAACTGCGGATACACCGCGATAGGATAAGTGGTTTCTTCTAAACTACGTTTAATGCTATTAACCACTAGTACTTCATCGCCTTCTGAGACATGGGTCTGCTCATGATCTTGGTTGGAGTCAGAAGGTTTCTTCTCAACTTCAGAAGTTGGTTTCACAACACCGAGTGGTGGTTGTGGTAGCACTTCTTCTCCTGCTGGTTGTTGTTATTGATCTTCTTCTTTATGTTGCACTTGTGGTTGCTCTTCTGAAGCACCCACGATTTCTTGTTGTATCTCCTCCATTCTCAGAGCCAAGCTTTGAGGAGGCACTTCTACAGCTTCAGAAGCAGTCGCTTCTGAGAGAACAACCCCAGTGTTTTCGGCTTGTGACTGTACACGAGGAGTTCTGAGGGCGCTGCCTACATCTCCTTCTCTCCTTTCCAGTCGGTACTGAGAGTCGTCGTCCTCAGACGAGGGAGAGTCAGTGATGGTGAGCGTCGCAACTCCCACAAATTTATTATTTTTAAAACCAAGTTCCCCTAATATAGTTTAGTGGAAACCAAGGTCGTTTGTCACAAGGAATAGCTAAGAGAGCAATACTCAAGACTAGTTGTATGAAGGTTGTCACAAATTGGGGGTTTTGTATGCAGGAATTTAAAAATTGATTTGATTGAAATATAATGCTAAAAACAGTGATTCATGAGGTAGAACACATATTGAGGAGTTTCTCATTGACTACAAAAGAATGCATAGGTTGATTAATTACACCAGAGTTAGATCTAACCCTATTGTTGTGATTCTAATGATAGATTGCCTAGAACATGATTAATTAGTGAAATCTCACCTTTAGTTTCGTTTTCAACAACCTTTAAAGTCAATCACATTAACCTAGTTAAAGAGACTAATGAGCCAATTAACTACTCATATGCCAAATCCTAGTATGTCATGCATTAATTGATCAATCAACACATGAATAAACCAAATGCATTAACCTAACTCAATCGAACAAGTCAACAACATAAGTTAAACACATACAATCTGAGATCTCAAACTATATGTTAGGATTGACAATGAAAACCAATGCAAGATGAAGTGCAAAGCCTCAATTTACCCCAATGGTGTTCATACCCTCATAAACCACCAAGAGAATTAGTTACTCATGGGGAAAGGGCAAAAACATAAACTAAATTGAAAGATTTATGAATGGAAGAAAACAATTTGGTTTTGGAACAATGAAGAGAAAGAACAATGAAAATAAAGATTGATGGAAAATAAAGTAAAAACAAGGAAATTGATGAAAAATGAATAACGTTGCTGAATTAATTCTGAAAATAACTTACAACTGAGTCAAAGATGAAAAGCTAAGAACAGAAATCCAAAAGACTTGACGAATAACGTTGAAAGTAAATAATGGAAGAAGAAGGGAGAAAGTTAGGGAGTAAAACTAAGAGTGATGGAATCCTGATGAGAGGAAACCCTAACTAAGAATGAAAATAAGAGTCTAGGTCTGGGAGTGTTTATTCTTGATGAACTAGCATTGCTTTTTTATAGAGGAAACAACTTCAGAGCTCTTGCAATTATGACTCTCACGCGGTTTTGCATATTGGTCCCTGCTGTCAAAGTTACGCAGGCGGGCGCTGGGGCGTGTGCACCGTGCTAGGGCGCATGAGTCTTGCACGGGATGGGAGCTGAAGCTGCTCAGGCGCCGGGGCTCTCCACGGGCATTGGGGCGCACGACCTTGGGCTGGAATCTACTGTTCCGCTTCTTACTCAATTCCTGATGTCCATTGCTCCAATAATTCTTATGACCTGCACCACAAACATCAACTACCAAAGATCAAGTGCAAAGGTCATCCTTGAATTGCAAAAACATCATAAAACTTATTCTTTTAGACTTTATTTCCATTAAGCTCTAGATAAATCCAATTTATAATAAACACAACAAAAGACTAAGAATAGAGTACATAATTACATACATTTGCACAAATTAATGGCATAAAATATTGGGGTGAGGCTGAAGGTGCTTGTGACGTGAGAAGGGGGGTTGAATCACGTCTACTCAAAAACTTTGTTACCTGAAACTTGCAAGTCTGATCAAGCTATAAGCTTGTCTTGTTAAAGAGTGCAGCGGATTAGTGAGTATAGCAAGTTTAGGTTTCGAATAGCTTAACCTTAGGTGTAAGGCTTGCTTATGTTTTGATAACTTAGTGATTGTAGATTAAGTTAATTTATCTAGCCTTTGAGCTTTGGCTCTATGTGGCTAACTTATGTTGCTTTAACTTAGTTAGGTGCAAGTGTGTGTACTATGTGATATGCGAAATTACTATGCAAAGAGTAAGGTAGAGAGAGTGCACACAGTACGTTTTTATACTGGTTCGGCAATGTGCCTACTCCAGTCCTCAAGCTTCACTTGAGAGTTTACTAATCACCACCTCCAAAGACTTGAAGGATTTCTGCCTCAGCACACCACTGGGGACTTCTTGCACTTCACACCTGAAGTGACTACTGCACCTCAGCCTAGAGATGACTTCTTTGCCTTCAACACAGAAGGTCTTTCTACCCTGCCTTGAACCTTCAAGGACTTCTGCCTTCACAACTAGAAGGACTTGTACAAATAGTGAATTGAAGAGATTCTCGTGATTCTAAGAATCAAATAAGAACTTAGATGCAACTAAGTTTTGCTCTTATTTGGTCTTCAAAGCTTAACTTGCAAATGCAAAGATATTCAAATTGTTCTTAGCTAAAACCTTACAAATTACCCCTTTTGATCTAAATGTATATGAATTCGAGTACAAATGATTGTTTGGATTTTTGACAGAGTTTCGGCTTTTTGTTCTTGATTCTCTTGATGCTCTTGTCAAATGATGTGGTATTTATAGGCATCAAAGTCCACTTCCAAATAAGGAAATATTGAACTTGACTTAAATGCTTGAGCTCATGCTTCTATGCGCCTATGCTTGCTTGAGCTTGAGCTTGCTTGAGCTCCCTTGGTGTGCTTAGCTTGTTCTACTATCACCAAGCCTAGGTGATTAGCTTTGGTAGCTAGGTAGCTTTGCTTACTAGCTTGAGCTTACTTGAGCTTGCTTGAGCTTCCTAGATGTGTTGAGCTTGGATTTTGCTCCACCTAGAGGTAGCTTGTGTTGCCAGAAGCTTCCCTTGGTGTCTTGAGCTTATACTATGCTCCACCTATTGCTTGCTTGTGGTGCAAGAAGCTTCCCTTGGTGTCTTGAGCTTATGCTATGATCCACCTATAGCTTGCTTGTGGTGCAAGAAGCTTCCCTTGATGCTTTGATCTTATGCTATGAGCCTCTAGCTTTAGCTTATGCTATGAGCCTCTAGCTTTAGCTTGTGCTATGCGCCTCTAGCTTGCTTGAGGCTATGCTATGCGCCTCTTGGGTGCTCTTTTGCTTCAAGTGTTTTCTTAATATTTTTAATACCTCATAGGTTAACCTCTTGAAACACTTGATGAAACCATTAGTATTCACAAGCAAAATTCTTATCCAACACTTAAAGATTTTTATCATTCAAAACATCTTATGACAATGTAGGGTTCTTGGAGCTAACAATCTCCCCATTTTTGATGATAACAATCTGAAGTAGAATAAAAGTTTTGTTTGATCTTATTATGAAAAATTATTCTTAAGTCTTGGGGACTTAGGAATTATTTCTCATAGTAGCATAATCATAATATTGAGAGATAAGCAAATAGTAGAATTTAACTTATGCAATAGCAAAATACAAAGAAATGCTTAAGGTTATGCATAAAGAGAAATAATTAAGATAAAATAAGCTACTTGCTCCCCCTAGGTGTATGCACATATACTACTAAGATCATACTAGAAGCTACTACTTCTTGTACTTTTCTTCTACTTTTTCTCCCCCTTTGTTTTCATAAAAAATCAACCCAAATAGGGGTGGTCTTCACATGTAGCGCCTATTTCCTTGAAGAGCTAGGAAGAGTAGGTCCCGAATTTCACTAAGAGTGTTGGTGTTGGGGCTTGCATTGGATGGACTTGATGTTTGCCGGTAGTAGCCCAACCCTTGAACTTCCAAGTTTTGAAATAAAACAACCAAGTCTTCATGAGGTTGTGGAGGTGGTGAGGATGGCCGAATTTCCTCAAGTGAGGGATTAAAAAAAATTCTTGCCTTTGAGGTGGTGGTTCTTCATGAGTAGCATGCTCCCCCTCAACTTCATTTTCCTCCATGTTGTTAGTATCTTCAAGGTTCTCACCTTGATCAATCTCCCCCTAGACATGTTAACCCTTCTTGATTGAACAAAAAGTTTCAACCTTTTGATTCTTGGGTAAGGTTTGAACAAAAAGTTCCAACCTTTGTGAACTTTTTAACATGGATTCACCAAAAAGTTTCAACCTTTGTGTTCATGCACTTCCTTCAAGATCACACATTTGTCTTTGCCTCTAGTTATGCCTTTTGAACCCATAGTTATGACACAAGGATTTGGTTTGAAGCTTACAAGAAAAAAAAGGCTAGGGAAAGAAAAGGCTATGGTTTGATGGTGGTTGAAGGGTTAAAGGTCGAGTTTGAGAGGTTAAGATGAAGGTTATGTGTATAGGTGATGAGTGGTGAAGTTTAAGAGGGTTAGGAGGTGAGTTGTGAGAGTTTGGTGATGTGTTATGGTAGGGGTGAGGGTATGCACGCGATTGATAGGATGAGGAGGGTTTAGATGAGTGGTATGAGGCTTAGGTAGAGAGGTTGGGGGTAGAGGTGTGAGGGTTAGAGAGAGGGAGGCCGTGAGAGGTGAGGTGAGGTGTAAAGGTTAGAGCTTTATGAAGGTGAAGGCTACAGAGAGGTAAAGGTGATGACTTTGTGTATAAGGGTGAAGGCTTTATGAGTAAAGGTGAAGGTTTTATGAAGGGTGGAGGTGATAGAGATGAGGTGAGGTGATGAGAGGCTAGGTGAAAAAAAATGAGTGGAGGCTAGGTGGTGAGGAGGCTATGCAAAAATTAGAAGCATAGGCTAGGTGAAAAATATGAGAGAAAGTTAGGTAGAAAATATGAGTGGAGGCTAGGTGGAAAAAATATGAGAAAAGACTAGGTGGAAAATATGAGTGGAGGCTAAGTGAAAAAAATATGAGAAGAGGCTAGGTGGAAAATATGAGTGGAGGCTAGGTGAAAAAAATATGAGAAGAGGCTAGGTGGAAAATATGAGTGGAGGCTAAGTGAAAAAAATATGAGAAGAGGCTAGGTGGAAAAAACGAGAAGAGGCTAGGTAGAAAATATGAGTGGAGGCTAGGTGAGAATATGAGAAGAGGCTAGGTGAAAAAAATATGAGAAGAGGCTAGGTGAAAAATATGAGTGGAGGCTAGGTGAAAATTATGAGCATAGGCTATGTGAAAATATAAGTGGAGGCTAAAAAAATGAGTGGAGGCTAGCTAAAGAGAGATAGGGGGCGAAAATTGATGTGAAGGTGAGAAGAGAAATTTTTTTTTTTGAGATTTGAGAAAATAAGGATTGGTGTGTGATTGGTTGAGCATTTAATGAAGGATAAATGCAATTAGAGTGTCACAACCAATGGGAAGGCTCCATGAGAGTGTCACAACCAATGGGAAGGCTCCATGAGGATAACTTAACATTAAATGAGATTTGCCAAGATGCTCTCATATCATATATTATTGCAAGACAATTAATAATTAAATGAATATTAATTTTTTTAATCTTGCAAAATTAAATAACAAAAATAAAAATTATTTTTGTTAAATAATATATATGTGGCGCAAATTATTGAGTGAGGTCCACTAAAATTTTAAATTGATCAACTAATAAGCAATGGTTGACTCTCTAAAACTTAGTTGACTTTTTAATTGCAAAGAGGCCCTTCCTCCTTACTTTCTAGCAAGCCATGCGCTACTTTTCTCCCTCTTATGAGCTTCACCTTAAAATTTTTCATTTCCTTGCTTCTCCTAGCTCATGTACTTAACCTAGTAGTCTAGTGCACCTAATACTACCATTTAGGGAGGTATAGCTAACTTCATGAAAATTTTAGATTTTTCATAACCTTAAAATTTTTCAAAGAGGTTTTAAGCTAAGCATATCCTTCGACATATTGAAGCGATCTTCAGCTAAAGCTTTTGTAAATATGTCAGACACTTGATCTTCCGTATTTACAAATTTTAACTCAATATCACCTTTTTGCACATGGTCTCTTATGAAATGGTGTTTTATATCTATGTGCTTAGACCTAGAATGTTGAATGGGGTTCTTAGCTAGAGCTATTGCACTAGTATTATCACAAAAGATTGGGATTTTTTCATACCTTAGGTGGTAAGCCAAGAGTTGGTTGCTTACCACAACTCTAGAAGTAACAACTAGCTCTTTGATGTAATTTCGCGGATTTGTATTCTCTATGCGGCATACCTCATTGTTTCAGTCATATCTTGAGTTGTAGATATCAGAATTAGGTGATCTTTGGCTTGTTGGAAAGCTAAGATCGAGAGCTACAACTTCTCTTTATCTCACGAGCTTAGTTGAGGTCATTTGGACGTCCATATACTGGCTCCAATTTTGTGAACATTTCGTTTAGATTTGATGAATTTGGGTTCTTGAGCTTACAATGGTTTGATGAGTCCTTCTATGTAGCTAGCATCTCCTTGCACACATATGACCTTTGTGTGGCTTGCCTAGATCAGCCACTAGCGATCTACCACTCCTCATTGAGGTGGTGGTGTTGAGCTCAATGATATACCTGCAGTCACAGAGAAATGTGTTTTTGGTACCCATGCCTTCTTGGGTCCTTTTGTGTTAGTCTTTCTAGCCTTTGGCTTAGGCTGCTGAGGGTTCCAAGTTCTCTTGGAGGTACTTTCCTAGTGCCACTCTTGGCTTTGGATGTGGTTCCTCTTTTGAGCATTGGACATCTCTCCCTGCTATGCCCATGTTTAA
Organism: Aeschynomene evenia; assembly: GCA_013621005.1. Classification (NCBI taxonomy): domain Eukaryota; kingdom Viridiplantae; phylum Streptophyta; class Magnoliopsida; order Fabales; family Fabaceae; genus Aeschynomene; species Aeschynomene evenia. The sequence goes on from CM024272.1 coordinate 13,753,603, forward strand.
AACAAAAGAGACATGTAGGTATAGGCTCTCTATCTGTTGGTGGTATCAAAGTGTCTTCATGAAACACTGGTGTGTACCCAAGGCCTGTGTGATCTAAGTATGGCTTTTGCCCACCTAGCATCATGTCCAGCATCTTGGTTCCATCACCATTTTTTCTAAGTCTTTAATGAGAAGAGCATTTGTCTTCTGTGCTTGGTACATGGCAGTCTCAGTCTTCTCCACAAACACAGAAGCGTCTGTTTCAAACTGTTTGCATAACTCACCAAGACTGATATTATCCTTTATCATTTTTTGGAGTTTATGAACACCGTATTTTGACCGATGCATTTTGTTTCAATTCTAAATTAAAGTCATTAAAACAAAAATACATTTACAGCCCAATTTTATAAAAAAATAAAAAATAAAAAGTTTCAGCCCATTTCTTTTAGTCCATTTTGTGAAAAAAATCATTCTTTATGACCCGTTTGTTTTGTGTTCTGGCCCAAAATATTTTAGCTTATAAAAAATAATAATAATAATAATAAAAAAGAAAAAAACAACAACAATGATATATGAGATGCATTTTGTCTGCATCTTTGGTTGAGGAGACAAGAGCTATTTGTTTGAGGAGACAAGAGCTTCATGGCTCAAGACTCCTAATTTCAAAACAAACAAGAGTTTTTCAAAATTTTTGTTGATCAGACAGTTTTATCTGTCTTCAATGTTCCTGCTGGTTCAGATCAATTAACAAACAAAATCCAAACATGATAAATAGGAGTAAAGCAATAACAGAAAGGGGATCGGAAGGAAAAAAGACATCAGAGATTTATACGCAATTCACTCAACCAAAAACTCAAAAAAAGGAGAAATCCAACACAATCCCAATCAGTCCCAGACTACTTTCATTCCCAGTCCATCCAAAATAAACCAAAAGACATCCAGAGCAGAGGTAGAATCATCACTACATCTATCATTCTCATCATCGTGTTAATTAAAAATTTACAACATAAATAATATAAGGGGGAGGAGAGAGTCACTGCCACCACCGTTACTGCAGCCGACGCGGATTGCAGAGCCACCATCAGCGGCGGCCGCCTCTTCTTCCTCTCCTCGCCGCTGCAACATAACAGAACGAGCAACGACAGAGCAGGGCATTGACAGCGACGGCGGAAAATCCTCCAGCAGCGGCGGGATGCGGCGGCAACGCCTCGCTTCCTCCATCTCCCTCTGCCTCTCCTCTCTCCTCCATGGCCGCCGCGCAGCTGCTCTCTCTCTTCTCACCCCCGTCGGCCTCCGCCTCCTCTGACCGCGGCGCCTTGCAGTCGCGATGACCGCGGCGGCCGCGGTCCTTCCCTCTCACCCACCTCGGCTTCCCCCTCTATCTCGATCCATCTCTCTTCTCGCTGTTTCCCTCTCTCTCTTCTCATCGCGGCCGCGGCGCCCTGCTGCCGCGAGGTTTGCGGCTTTCGGTTTCGAACGGCGGCGCCGTCTCTCCCTCTCCCTTGGCCGCCGCCTCTGGTGGCTACTCTCTCTCTTATCCCTCACCCCTTTTCCTTTTCTCTAACCCTAAATGTTTGAGTGTATGTATGTTGTGTTTTGTAACCGTGTGTGAGTGTGTTAGAAATTATTATTATTATTATTATTATTATTATTATTATTTCTCTTTTTGTTTATGCTTCTTTCCTTAAAAATAACACAATATCTTTTATTTTGTTTTATTTTACTCTTATTGTCATCAATTCTTTTTTATATTCATAAGACTTTTTTACAATTTATTATTTCGTTGTATGAGATAATCATCATCAGAATTTTAAATTGTAGGGTACTTGTGCGAGGTGATCGTCCTGTACCGTAAAAAATATTTTCTTAAAATAGTAGATAATTTTCTTTTCAAAAGCAATACTTTCTTTTAACCAAAAATCAAAACAAAATTCACAAAGTCTTTTGTAATTTATTATTTCGTTGTATGAGACAATCATCATCGGAATTTCAAGTTACGGGGTACTTGTGCGACTTATAACTCGCCCTGTACTCCACATTCTCTAAAAGACATCTAACACACAACTATTTTCTACAAGAACGACGCGGGTTTGAGTTCCTCATTGCACCAGGGGATACGTCGGCGCAGACAACAACCTGTCAACCCAAAATTAATTTTTAATTTATTTTGTTTCTTCTCATATTTCTTTTATGTGCTTATATCTTAAAGGGGAAAATAAATATTATTAAATTATAAATATAGATTTGTATAATTTGCTCTAAGGTAACCATATTTATACGGATGTATTAGTGGTGCAGTGAGATTAAGTTCTCACCCTTCCCTAATCATAATTCGACTCCCAAACCTTATCTCTGAAAAGACCAGTTTTCCACAAAATAAGAGTTTTCCAATTTTTTCCATAATTAAAATTGGTGGCGACTCCTATTCTCTTAACTTTTAGTCACGGCACCCGTCGGGGACGTTGTGACAGTTTGGCGACTCCACTGGGGACTGCTAGAGAGTCAAGCCTATTAGAGTAAATTATGCAAAATATTTATAATTTATAATGTTTAATTTCCCCTTTTCAGTAACCTTTTTATTTATTTGTTTAGTCATTTATTTTATTTACTCCTGTTCACGTGCTTTATTTATAATATGGGGAAGTGTGGTTTGTATTCGAAGTGCAAAAGCTCCTCACACACTGGGCACCATCACAGACACGGCTCTATACCCGAGCCTAAGAAACCCATAGGGCTAGAAGGTGTTTCATCGTTGACCTTGTGAGGCTTAAGCTTCCCTGACAGTCGATAACTCACCGCTCAAGTTGTTACCGGAACTATGGATTGCTATCTTGTGACATTACATGTCCCTGTGGTTAATTTCATAGATTCGGGACTGTATCTCTTCGATAAAGGCAACTTGGGGACCATGATTAGGAATCTAGATCCAACCCATCACTAATGAAACCCTAGTATACCGCCAAAATTAGGGTATCCTTTAGTCATACCCAACCATAGGTTCCACATTGTTTAGGACACAAAAGGAGCTTGTTCTTTCTTTCTGCATATCATGCATCTCATGCATAACACATTCATTTTTGCTATTAGTTTATTCAGTTTGAATGATCTACTAATAGTGCAGGAGTGATATCACATTACTGATGGAAGAGGTAAACCACACTAGCAATATCCCCAAGAAGAGCCTCCACGTGACAGTGAACCCAAGCCCGTTACAGAAGTTGCATCAATTGAGTCTTCTCTTGCCTCAAGAGAACAAGAGAACCTTCGCCAAAAAATACGGGTCGATATTGGATTTACTGAACATAACAATTCAACCTTCTATCCTCACTGCTCTCGCTGGATATTGGAGCCCATCCCTCCGATGCTTCGAACTCCCCAACATCGACATTACCCCAACCATTGAAGAGTATGCATGCATGTTAAAGTGGCCCGTAACGAAGAGTACCTCGGTATACTTGCACATTGGGTATCATACATCAATCGCCAAAGTAACTGAACAATTCAGAGAGTTACTAGGAGTTCCGCTTGCTCGTGTCAAGCTAGTAGGGCACACAGATTCCAAGGGAGTGACCAGTGCTTTCGTCGAAGCTCACCTAGAAGATTTGGCATGCCAACAGGAATGGGTCATCTTTGCGAGGGTGCTAGCACTCAGCATTTTCGGGCTTGTGTTGTTCCCATCTGCTCCAAATATTATAGATGAGGCTGCGATGGATGTTTTCTATGCTGTGGAACATAAAAGGAGAAACCCTGTACCGGGAGTATTGGCAGAAGCCTTCCTCACTCTGAGCTTTTGCCACCAAAGACAAAAAGGGAAGCTCATATGTTGCTTGCATCTCTTGTACATATGGATCATGACTCACATGTATTCAGGAAATCACATCAAGAACACATCTGACCCACTGAGAAGCTTCCACCTCATTCCAATCAAGGTTCTTGAAGTACAGCAATGGAAAGAAGAGTTTGACAATGTGAACGACAGATCATTTAAGTGGGTGTGCCCGTGGTATGGACGAGACAGAGGAGAAATTATTTACAAGTGTGGGAAGTTTCCTAACGTCCCGCTTATGGGTCCGAGGGGTTGCATAGCCTATACACCGGCATTAGTATTCAAACAACTATGTTGGACACAAAAGAGACCACGAGAGGAAAACCTGGGGGGACTGCAATTTTGGTATAGTGAAGAGGATAACACAGAAAAGCTGTCAGGAAGCATTCAAGAAGCATGGAAAGATATCCACATGGCCGGTAGAAATGAGTTAGGAGAACCATTGGTAATCACTACTACTGAGTACACTGCATGGGGAGCGGCAAGGAGAGTATATCAAGAGACACCTAAGGCTAGGCGCGATGAGAAGGATAATGAACGATTAACTGAACAAGTAGAGATCATGAAGGCCCAGATGGAACTCTTGGAGAAACAAAAGGATGCAGCAAACATGGAACTAGTTATTGCCAAGGACCTGTGTGAAAAGAAGATAAAGGGGATTGAACACTTGAAGGATGAGATTGCAGATACCCCTGCGAGCAATGAGCTCAGGCTTAAACGGCTAGAACAAGAAGTCCAGAAGTGTGCGAAGGAAAAGCAAGATTCCTTGCAAAAGCTTGGGCAGTTGAAAAGGGAGAATGAAGGGCTGAAAATGAGCACCAGTCAGTTGAGGATGGCCATGAAGAGAGATCATGAGAAACTTGAAAAGAAAGTCAATCGCGAAGAACAATTGAGAAAAGCTCTGGAAAAAGAAAACGAGGAGCTAAGGGTAAAATTGGGGCAAGAAAAACGACAGAGGGAGGAAATGGAAGCTAGCCTCTATGACCAATACTGTGAGAAGGTTGAACTAGAGCATAAGGTTGAAGAGTTGTCCAATACTTTGGCACAAATTGCGGTGGAGCGTGAACATGATTGGGCTAATTTCGAACAGTGTCAAGACCAACTTCATCACACAGAGAAAGCAGGAAGGTTCTGGAAAAAGCAAGCTGCAGATTGGGCTATGAAGGCTGTAGGACTGGAGGAAGAGCGTACAAAGTTAATCAAGCGACTAGGTCATCATGCCACGAAACTGGCCTACCACTTTGAACAGGCTGACCAACAAGTCAATCAGAATCTCAAATTACGTCTCCCATAAAAAATGCATAGTTTCATAGATGTAACTAGGAATCTTGTAAAACAGTTCAAAAGGAAAAGAACCTCTGACGTAGTAGTTTATCCGAACAATCACATGTACTGAGACCTTTTTATTAATAAAATGAGTGTGATTCCTATGTTTCAATTGTAAGCTCCAGAACCCTTCTGAGAGAATTAGGTATAATTCTCTTAGAGCAATGAAAGTTTTAATGATAACAAGGTAAGCCATAAGTATAAAAAATTTTACTTAAGGTTGTACTAATATGTGCGCTAAGTGTCTCAGAAAGCTTTAAATTATTGCAATACCATGAGCAAAGACCAAGACAAAACATCAAGTAGCCTCGAGATCAATTGATAAAATCATAGCGCCAAAAGATATCAGAAAGGATGTCTCAGAAGCGCAGAAGGTGAAAACATGTTTCTGAGGAAAGAACACTGTCGCCTCAGAAGGGTCTCAGAAGACCTTGCGACTAGTAGTTCTCAGAAGGGTCTTCCCTCAGAAGGTTCGCCTCAGAAGTCCGTACAACTCTCAGAAAGTTGGACTCAGAAGCAACCAAGGGTCTGGACTCAAGGGATCGCAAGAAGTCTCAGAAAGCTCGCTACAACTAGCTAAGGAAGTGGGAACACGCGCACTGTGCAGTTCTGAAAAGTTCCTCATTTCGCGCTGACTGTAGCAGGGAGCCGTTCTGAAAAGGACACAGCCACATAAGCAAAGTGAAAGCTTCTAATTTCGCGGCTCTTTGATGCCTATATATATGAGTTCAATTCCAGAGCAATGTGACGAAACTCTTGTGCTAAAAACTCTTGATTAAACGTGCAAAAACTCTGCTGAATTGAAAATCATCTGCGAAAACTTAGAACTTTCTCAGAAAGACAATTTTACGGAATTATTCTTTCAACTTTGCGAAAATCTTGTAGTTCTGTATTGGTGTAAATTCTTACAATTGTAAGTTAAATCTAGAAGTCTACTAAGGGTCAAATTAAGTTTGTAACTTAATCTTAGTAGTTGGTTTTCAAAGCAAAAACAACTTTCCGAAAAACGCTAAGTCCTTCGTTGTTTGAAGGCAGTTTAAGTCCTCGAAGTGTTTTTGAGGCAAAGTTTAAGTCCTTAAGTGTTTAAGGCAAAGAAGTCCTCAGTGTGAGGCAAGGAAGTCCTTAAGTGATTAAGGCAAAGAAGTCCTCTAGTGTTGGAGGCAAGGAAGTCCTCTAGTGTGAGGCAAGGAAATCCACTTCGGGTTGTGAAGTGGTGGAAGTCCTTTACTTGGTAAAGGCAGTGTTGTCTGGGAAGGCACTTTAAGAAGAATATCCAAGAACTCTCAACTGAAGGTTGAGGACTGGAGTAGGTTGGTTATAACCGAACCAGTATAAAATTCTTTGTGTTAAGCTTTTCTCCCTTACTCTTTACTTGCATAAATCTTTGAGGAAAACTTTGCCACGATTTTAATTAAGAAGTCTCGTAAAAACTTTATTGATTAAAATCAGAAAGCGTTTAAGAAATTCTAACGTAAAGTCATTTTCTTAAAATTGCTCAGAAAGGAACTTTCTCAGAAAGACTAAGTTCTCAGAAACTTAATCTTCTCAGAAAGTAATTTCCGCTGCAAACTCTTAATTCTACCTTCTGAGTAAAACAGCTTTCTAAGTAAAAGTTTTAAGAAGTAATTTTTAAAACTTGCACGATTCAACCCCCCTTCTCGTGCACACATACACTTTCAATTGACATCAGAGCTCGGTCCTTAAGGGGTTGAGCACTTAGCAGTGTCAAGGAAAAAGATCCACGAAGGGAAATATGAATTCACCAGCTGCATTCATATCAGATGGGGCTTCAATAAACAGACCTCCGATGTTTCTCGGAGACAGCTTCGACTACTGGCGTGACAGGATGACGCTATTCATCAAGCACACCAGTCTGGACTTATGGGATAGGATCGAGAATGGAGACTATCAGCCTCTGCAGACAATTACAGAGGATGCTGTAGTTGCAACAGACGCTGAGCCAGGAGTGGCACCTCCAGCACTCAGAACCTATACAAGACGAGTCCCTAAGGACGAATGGACTCAAGAGATGAAGGAGAAGATACAACTCAACTTCAAAGCTAAATACATTCTTCTCTGCGCCCTGCCCAAGGTAGAATACGACAAGATTGTGTCGTGTGACACCGCTCAAGAAATTTGGGAGAGATTACACATGCTGCATGAAGGAAATGATGAAGTCAAGGAAACCAAGGTATCAATGCTCGTACATAAGTACGAGTCCTTTTGCATGCAACCTGAGGAAACCATTGACAACATGTCAATAAGGTTTCTCCACATCATAAATCAGCTAAAGGTCTTGGGAAAGACCTACTCCAACGCTGAGATGGTGAGGAAAATTCTCAGAAGCCTCTCTGCCAAGTGGCGCCCAAAGGTGACAGCGATCCAAGAAGCAAAGGATCTAAATCAGCTAGGTTTAGATGTATTGTTTGGCTCACTCAGAACTCACGAGATTGAGCTTGAAGGACTGCTTGGAGGACCATCTTCATCCTCAAGACCTCAGAAAGCTCTGGCTCTGAAAAGTCAGATCAAAAAGACTTCAAAAGCCCTAAAGGCTGAAGAAATATCTGAGTCTGAAAACGATCAAAACTCAGATTCCGATGAAGATGACATCTCTCTTCTAGTAAGGAAAATGAAGAAAGCTTGGAAGAGAAGACCAAGCAAAGACAAAGAGATCACCCCTAGAAAAGGAAAGTCAAAGCCTTCTGATGCCACATGTTTCGGCTGTGGAGAAAAGGGCCACTTCAGAATGGAGTGCCCTCAGAACAAGGGAAAGAAGAAGTTCATTCCCAAGAAGAAGAAGAAGGCAATGGCTGCTACATGGAGTGACTCAGAAGAGGAAGGCTCTGAGTCAGCAAGTGAAGAGGAAGCTAATGTCTGCTTCATGGCCGGTACTGACTATATTCTGGAAACAGAATCTGAGTCAGAAGAGGTACCAAACTCTCCTCCTCTCCCATACTCATACAATGAGATCTCAGAACTCTATGAAGAGCTTCTGAGAGACTCAAACGAATTAGCTAACAATTTCAGCAAACTAAGAAAGTCTTTTAAACACTTAGAAGCTGAAAATGCTAGACTAATTCAAGAAGTAGAGAATCTAAGGCTTGAAAGAGATGACTTTAAAAATAGATATCTTGAAGGTCACAACCTCTATCAAGCTTTAGAAACAATGTCTTCTGTAACTGTTGAAAAAGCCGAACTGGCTTTGATAGAATTACAAAAGACAAATGAGTTTCTCACTTCTGACTTAGTTAAGATGGTCAAGGGTGAAAAAATGATGACACTCTTGCTTGGTGGTCAAAGACCTTACAAGGATAAGAGTGGACTTGGTTATGAAGAAATCTTCGAACCAAATGATATTGATCCATCTTTAACTAAATCACCTTGCACGTGCATCGCATGTTTTAAAAGTGGCCATGGTTCTGAAAAATGTCCTATGTTGGAAAAAGGAAAACTCTCTAAGCCTCAGAAGGCTCAAAAGAAAACTCAGAAAGCAAAGCCTTCTAAGAAGACTAAGCCCTCTCAGAAGGGTAAAACTTCTCAGAAAGCAAGTGCTTCTGAAAAGGGCAAACAAAAGGTCTCTGACTCTCAAAACCATGACCCTTCTAAGAAAAGAAGGCAAAAGTCCAAGAAAGCTAACAAGCAAGGACCCAACAAAGAATGGGTACCTAAATCTGTTAACTTTGTGACTGCAGGTACATCATCAAGCGCTGCTCCACCACCACGATGAGCAGTGGTACCTTGACAGTGGCTGCTCGAGGAACATGACTGGAAGCAAGCACTGGTTCAGAAGTCTCAAGCCCAAGAAAGGCGGAACAGTGCGATTCAGTGATGGCGCTAAGGGAAGAGTCACTGCAATCGGAGATGTTGGTAAGGATTCCTCTCACCAAATCTCAGATGTACTTTTGGTCGATGGCTTAACTCACAATCTATTAAGCATTAGTCAATTTTGTGACAAAGGCTTAAAGGTTGAGTTTTATGCCAAGTATTGTCATGTGATTAATCTCACAAATGACAAGATCGTTCTGGAAGGAAAACGTGTTGGTAACATCTATGTTATCCATCTGGATGATCTAAAGGATCAAAACGTGGAGCGCCTTGTCTCTGTCCAAGAAGACAAATGGCTATGGCATAAGAAACTTGGTCATGCCCATATGAGACTTCTTTCTGAACTCTCTCAGAAAGGACTTGTAAAGGGCCTTCCTAGAATTAAGTATCAGAAGGATGCAACCTGCGACTTCTGTGAAAAAGGGAAACAGACCAAAGCTTCCTTTCCCAGTAAAAGTGGTATTTCTACTCAGAAACCACTGGAACTGCTCCACATGGATCTCTTTGGACCAACCAGAACGGCTTCTCTTTCTGGAAAACGCTATGGTCTTGTCATAGTGGATGATTACTCCAGATTCACTTGGGTTTTCTTTCTAGCCTCTAAGGAAGAAACTTTTGAGAAGTTCAAAGCATTTGCAAAAAGAGTTTCAACAGAAAAGGATTCGCACATTCATGCCATAAGATCAGATCATGGTGGTGAATTTGAGAACCATGCTTTCGAAAAGTTTTGTGAAAATCTGGGCATTGCTCACGAATTCTCATCTCCCAGAACTCCTCAACAAAATGGAGTGGCTGAGAGAAAGAATCGAAGCCTTCAAGAGATGGCAAGACAATGCTCTTAGAAAGCGGACTTTCAAAAGGTTTCTGGGCTGAAGCAGTTAACACTTCATGCTACATTCAGAATCGAGTCTTTCTGAGACCAATTCTGAAAAAGACACCTTACGAGTTATGGAAGAATAAAATACCAAACATTTCTTATTTCTATGTATTTGGTTCTTCTTGTTTTATTCTCAACACAAAGGACAAACTCTCTAAGTTTGATCCTAAGTCCGATGATGGATGCTTCCTAGGATACTCCTCAGTCTCTAAAGCTTACAGAGTATATAACAAAAGGAGTAAATGTGTTGAAGAGACAATCCATATTAAGTTCAAAGAACATAGTAAGGACATGTCTCAGAAAGATGCAAACTTAGAAGATGAGTTTGAGAAACTCAACATCTCTTCTGAGAAAGCCAAAAAGAAAATTCTTATAGATGATGAGACTGACTTCCAACCCATGGAACAACCATCTCTAACTAAAGAAAAATCTAGTAGCATCATCGAAGCTCCAGAACCTAGAGAATCTACTTCTCCAAATGCAATGGAATTTAGATCCTCAGAAGGTCAAGCCTCTGATGACTCAGAAAGAGAACCTTCTGTGTCTCCTTCTCAGAACCCTACTCCTAAAGGGATTAGAGGCTCAAGAGACTTGAAGAACGTCTCTCAGAATGAAGTCTTGGGTAATCCAGAACGTGGCGTAAGAACCAGAAGGAACTACACAAATCTTGCTATGGTTTCTGAACTTGAACCAGACTCCATAGAAGAGGCGTTAGATGATCCTAGCTGGGTAAATGCCATGCAAGATGAACTTGACCAATTCGAGAGAAATCAAGTTTGGAAACTAACTCAGAAGCCCAAAGGCAAAAGTATCATTGGGACTAAATGGGTGTTTCGAAACAAACTTGATGAAAACGGTCAAGTCGCGAGAAACAAGGCTAGATTGGTTGCTCAAGGGTACAACCAACAAGAAGGGATAGACTACGATGAAACTTTTGCTCCAGTCGCAAGATTGGAAGCTATCAGAATGTTGCTAGCTTTTGCTGCACACAAAGGTTTCAAACTCTATCAGATGGATGTTAAGTCTGCCTTCTTGAATGGATACCTTTCTGAGGAAGTTTATGTAAAACAACCTCCTGGTTTTGTGAATGATGCATTCCCGGATCACGTATTTAAGCTTACAAAGGCTCTCTATGGTCTGAAACAAGCTCCAAGAGCTTGGTACGATAGATTGAACTCTTTCCTGCTTAAAAACGGATTCTCAAGAGGGAAAGTAGACACAACTCTCTTTACACTCTCAGAAGACTCTGACTTCTTGATTGTTCAGATTTATGTTGATGACATAATATTTGGCGCAACCAATGAATGCCTTTGCAAAGAATTCTCCAAGCTTATGCAAGGTGAATTCGAGATGAGCATGATGGGAGAATTAAAATGCTTCTTAGGATTGCAAATCAAGCAAGAGTCAGAAGGGACAGTTATTCACCAAGAGAAGTATACCAAAGAACTTCTGAGGAAGTTTCTGATGGATAAGGCCAAACCCATGAGCACTCCCATGCATCCCTCTCAAGTAATTGATTTGGATGAAGATGGTGAGAAAGTCTCAGAAAGCAACTATCGAGGGATGATTGGCTCACTTCTCTACTTAACTGCCTCCAGACCAGATATCCAACTCAGTGTTGGGATCTGTGCTAGATTCCAGTCTAAGCCTAAGCAATCACATTTAACTGCAGTTAAACGAATTTTACGATATTTAAGTGGAACTACTAATCTTGGTCTTTGGTACGAGAAAGGTTGTTCTTCTGATGTTGTAGGATATTGTGATGCTGACTACGCTGGAGATAGGATCGATCGCAAAAGCACAAGTGGCTGCTGCTGCTTCTTTGGAAAATGCTTGATCACTTGGTCCTGCAAGAAGCAAAATACGATCGCCCTATCAACTGCTGAAGCTGAATATGTGTCTGCTGCAAACTGCTGTTCTCATATGCTCTGGATTAAGAATGAGCTACTTGATTATCAATTAAGGTACACCAGAATTCCTATCCTTTGCGATAATACAAGTGCTATCAACTTAGCTAAGAATCCTATTCAGCATTCTCGATCCAAGCACATTGATATAAAACATCATTTTATTCGGGATCATGTGCAAAAAGGCGACATTGAACTCAAATTTGTGAATACTGAGGATCAAATCTCAGATATATTTACAAAGCCTTTACCTGAGGATCGTTTCAATGTTCTAAAAGGATTTCTTAATCTAAGACGTTTCTAAGTACTTTGAAATTAAAAAACTTTTTCTTAGAAACCCCCCTTAGTCCTAGTTTAGACTCTAAGACAAACATCAGAACTAAGCTTCTGAGCTAGAAGTAGGATAAACACAGAAAACTCTATCTGAGAAAACTTGTTCTCAGAAGACTCATCCCTCAGAAAGGAGATCTTCTGAAACATTTCTCAGAAGGAGCATTTCTCAGAAGGACCACTTCTCTCAGAAGGGTACCTTCCGAGAAACAAGTTACCAACGGTAACTTTTGGATAAGCGTCAGAAACGGCTAGTTACAAGCCAGTTCTATAAATACTCATGGCATTGTTCCATTTGAGCACTTTGCACTTAAAACTTACCAAAACTCTGCCAAATCCTCTCCTCGCTTTCCAATCTTCATTTGTTTCATATCCTATCTCTCTCTCTCTGCTATCTCTGCTCTCTTGTCCTTCTCTATCTCCCTTCATCTCATTCCAAATTTAAACCCTTTCTACCAAATGGCCTCGTCTGGAGAAATTAAGGGATTAATGAGAAATAACCTTAATGAGGTATCAGAAGACATCCTCTACGAAGATCAGAAGATGCAATCCCTATTTTACAAGACCTATCTCCCACGGAATCTAGCCATGGGAAGGGTATTGCCTCTTAATGTCTACAACCAGGTGGACGAGCTTCAGCTCACATTCCTTAAGCAACCTGGATGGCCAGCCATGATGAGCTCTGAGGATGTATGCTACCCAAATGTTGTGAGGGCCTTCTACTCTCAAATCGAAAGGTTCACCAACAAAGGGGTCAAAAGCACGATTGCTGATCAGCAAATCCGCTTCTCCTCCTCTGACATCAACAAAGTTTTCAAGACCTTGAATGGTGGTGCTGTCATCGCCGACGACCCAGAATGGGTCAAGGAGGTAGATGACTCAGAAGAAGAAGTGGTGACACTTCTGACTGGTAGCAACAGTCTACCACTCAAGGGCGTAAAGGTGCCTCATCTTACGCAAGAGGCCAGAATCATCTTCTCAGTTGTTCAACATACCCTTCTCCCTCGGATTGGAGACATGGGGAACGTTACCACCATGGATGCATGCCTATTATACTACCTGCTGAAGAAGGAAAGAGTAGATTTTGGAAGGATGGTGCTCAACTACATGATGCACCAAGCTCATCCTAAGAGGGCTCTCACAAGTCTACCTTACGGAAGCCTTCTGACCAGAATCCTCGACCATCTCTCCTTCCCACTTGAGGACTACGAGTATGTCTTCAACCATAGCAAATTCTCAATGGTCACCTTCAACAACATCAAGAAGAAGAAGGAGGAACAAAGCCTTCTAAGGGAGCTGCCGGTCCAAACAGCCTTCTAAGGTTGAAAAAGGAAAGGAAAAGGTTTCCGATCCTTCAGAGAAGAAGAAGAAGAAGCAAAAATTGACTCATCCTTCTCCAACAAGGGTGACAAGGAGTATGGCTTCTGAGGAAGCTCAGAAGACTCCTCAGAAGAAACCTGAGGTTGTTGAGGCTGCTGAAGACTCAGAAGAAACAACTTCTGAGCAACTCCTGACCAGAAAGAGGAAAGCACCTCCAACTCTCCAAGTTCCAGACGTGCCACCAGAAGGGAAAAAGAACGTGGTCGTTTGGTAAAAGCTTACTCTAAAACTCCACCTTCCTTTCTTAAATCTTCTTCTACTTCAATTCCTGTTTCTGATTCTGTGCTGGTTTTAAACCCACCAAATTTAAAACTAAACTCCTGCATTCCTTGAATTATCAGGGAAAGTCTCACAAAGGAGTGGGGATAAAAACCACTAAGAAACAGAGCCCGCCGAAGCCGACGGGTAAAGAAATTATAGCAGTTGCAGCTGTTGCCACCATCACTACTACCGCTGCTGTTGCTGCTGCTGAAGAAGAAGCAGAAGCTTCTCATCACTCCTCCCCTCTGGGAATGTCTCTCCAACCAGAGAAGACGTTCAGGGGCATAGAGGAAATGTTGCTGATTCTTCGTCTGAGGAAGAAGATGCTGGAAGCTCCAAGAAAGAGCCCCAGAAGAAGCCCTCTGAGGTTTCTATGGTGGAACTCTCTGAGGCAACCACAACCGAGGCTGCTGCTGTGAATGCTGAGTCACTGGCTCAGACAATGCTTGCTGTCCAGAAGGAACTGGATCAACCCTCTGAGACTCCAGAAGCTGCTCAGATGCAGCCACAACAACAACTACAGCATGAGGAAGCCTTACTTGAACCAACTTCTGAGGTTGGTCCCCTCTCTTCTGAGATCCCTTCGGAACATGAGGAAACTCATGTCTCAACACATGAAGTAGTGCCAGGGACCACCAGCACTGGGCTCAGCTCAGAGGTGGGCGCTGACGCTACCATGGCTGCCGGAGTTGCAGCAGTTGAGGCATTTGTTGCCCACAGTTCCTTGAAGGAACTCTATCTGAGAAGGACTCTCAGAAGGAACCAGCGGTTCCTCCTCTCGATCTCACAGAAGTTCCTCCTCCATCCTTCAATCAACAGGGTCCTACCTTCTCGATTACGGACTCGATGATTAGTCCTGGCTTCCAGCTGGGAAGAATGGTAGTCACACCACCCTCTGTGCAATTTCGGCCTTTCTTTGGTCGAACTGAGAAGTTGAAGTGCATTGAAGCCATACATAGCCAGATCTCAACTTTCAACCTCTCCGAAGATGCTCAGACTTCTGGTGCTATGGAGCAACCATCAGCTCGGCAACCTTCTGATCTAGACCTTGCTCTAGTTTCTGAGGACACTCAGAGGCAGCCTTCTATTGAACTCGCTGCTATTGAAGACAAAGCTGTCCAAGAAGAAGAACTTCCTGAATATCAACAGAGGGATATCATCGATGAGGTTCTTGAGGCTGAAGTCTCTCGCCCTCCTCCATCTCAACCCTCATCTTCTCAACAGCCTTCCACTTCCTCTGAACTACCTCCAGAATGCGCTCCGAATGCGACTCAGAGCGAGATTCTCATGGAGATATGCAGCTGCTACGCTACATTGCCAGAAGGCAGTAGTTCTAAGTCAATGATGGCGTTTATGTCTTAGCCACCCTTTTTGATATAACAAAGGGGGAGTAGATAAATGATAAAATTTTTGTACATTGGCTATACGTAAACACTAGGCTAGGACTTAGGGGAGCAACAACTTAGGGGAAGCAAAATTTGTATCTCTCTACAAAACCATCAATGAAAAATCATTATTTTGGCATCTCATGTTTTACTTAATTTCATGCTTATTCTTAATTATTTGGCATCTATTGATTTACTTAGCCTGGTATTCTGAATTTCATAC
>CM024272.1:13769021-13792418 GCA_013621005.1 Aeschynomene evenia
CAAATGGTCTTTCTAGTCTGTGTTTCTTTAGTAAATTTGCAGAGAGATTGGCAATTGGCATGCCTTGTTATATCGCTTAATCGTGTACCTACACATTTTTCTTTTTCTCTTCTTGTACTCTTTTCTTATTAATAATTTTTTTCTCTATAAAAGGTAAAGAAAAAATGTATATTACAATCAGCATTGTAATTTCAAATAGCAAAGAATGGTGAATATTTGATCTATGAACTTAGAAATTCTTGTTGCTCTTGCATACTGTGTCGGATACATACACAATGTGTTTTGCTTCTGACTGTATCTTTCCTTGTATCAACAGACAAATGGAGAGCAGCAATGCAAGGCTCTTGTTGAATATATAAAATACAATAGAGGTGGAAGCTTCCACAATTTCGAAATACGGTCTGATTTTGCTGGTATACGAAGATTCGTAATCGGATTCCATCGATAAGCAACTTCAGCTACAAAGTTCAACTGCCTCAATTGCATGTACTCCTCGGTGTTCGAGAGACCCTGCGAAAGTGGGTCGAGACTCGAGAGGTATAACACATTGTTTCCACTTTCCAGTTTCCACCACTTCAGCTCTTGGTTTTGTCTCAATTTTCTTCAGCCAACTGATGAACATGCTAATAAAGGTAAATTGAAGAATGAAATAAAACCCAAGAGCAGAAGACAAGGAATACAAGATGAGTCCTTCCATACAGTTTTGCTGACTCTTTCTAACTACCAACCTAAAAAAGGAAAATAATTGAGAATCTGATACATTCCCAACTTAAATTGTTCTTTTGGGAAGGAACCATGTTCTTAACAGATTGAAGCAATTATTTTGGAGTGTATTAAACTTTAAATTTTAGCCAAAGGATTTGGTTTCAAAGCTTCAAATGCAAAAGCAACACTACAACAGAGGTGATACCATCTTTTTAATTCCAAATGTAATTCCAGTTATTCAAGCTATAACCCTTTATTGAGTATAACGGAAATACACTGATTTACTGATGATGTACTTTCATGCAATGGTTTTAAAAACCAGCGCAGCTAGGTGTACAACACACTAGTCGCCAAAACAGCCTACAGTTAAATCAGCTGATAATATGCACGTCTTTCATATACTGGTGTGC
Organism: Aeschynomene evenia; assembly: GCA_013621005.1. Taxonomy (NCBI): domain Eukaryota; kingdom Viridiplantae; phylum Streptophyta; class Magnoliopsida; order Fabales; family Fabaceae; genus Aeschynomene; species Aeschynomene evenia. Next base: position 13,770,137 of record CM024272.1, read on the forward strand.
ACATCAAATGATTTATGATGTGCACTGTTTTCCTAGATTGATGTGCACCTTACTATATATAATGTGCATTTCTGAATAGAAACTTATATGCACTGGTTTTTAATGTGTATTTTCTTAATAAATGGTTTGCATTTTCTTTACATACTAATGTGCATATTAAATGTTATTTGTTGTGCACAATTGTAGTACAGTACTGTACATATTTGTTAGCTATTTTGACTAAAATTTTGTTGAACACCAATTTTTATTGTTGAAAAATAGTGGAGCAAATTCGTTTAATCATAAAATTTGATATGTTGTTAGTGAAAATTTATATGCAGTATTGTTAGACATCACACAAAGAACTACTAAAAGAAAACCAAACAAACAAAAATTTAAGTTGAGAAAGATGTGCTTGGTTATAACCCTTTTTTAGTGTGTTTGGTAACCTTTTAAATATTTTAATCATAAAAATTTTGATATGTTGTTAGTGAAAATCATTTTTATACAATGAATTCTTGCACACCTTCAAAACCCTATTTATTATAAAAACAACTCATATCCAAGGTTCCTTTAGAAACTACACACCCTAAATGAATTTATATATAGTTTTTCGATGAAGGATAATATGATTCCAATAAAGTTAAGATCATTAGATGTATCTTTATAAAATTTGTAGAGTTACACCTACTTAAATTATATGAATTTACAATTGCTAATTAATCTTTCATTCATTTTAATTTATTTGCAATGAACAAAGTTTATCGCAAATCATCTCTTTTTCATTCAACAAATTTTGTTTGTTGTGCCGTCGATGCATGGGTGGAATGGAAAGGTCTTATCGTACCCCACCCCCCCCAATGGGTGGAGCTACATGCCATGTCTGTTTCTGTTTCCTATTCGGACAAAGAAAACTTTATCACTCACGATAAACAAAATCTTGAGAGGGTTAGTGGTTCTATATGCAGTAATGTTTGACGTACAACATAAATACGTTCAACTTGTATCCAATGTGTGTTATCCATTACAGGATGTGTGTTGTACGTATATGTGATATACGTATAACACACATCATGTTGGATACAAGTTGGACGTATTTCTGTTGTACGTCAAGCATTATTGTATTGCTTTGTACTCCAAAATAAATAATCATTGATTCTGAAATGGAATGTTCACATTGATTAGTGGTAATTAATTTGATCTTGAAGGGAAATACGCCCTTAGCCAATGAGAATTTATCTATGTTCTTGAAGATTATCCTTGAGAACGTTGACAAAACTGAAAATTATCATAAAAAAGAGGAGATTTATGTTTTAGACCATGAATAGAAAATGTTCTAAACATTAAATCAATTGCATACAACATAGTAGAGATAGGGTCACCTTTGGTTGGTTTTTCATCAAGAAAATTGACGGCTAGTGTAACAAAGCAGTGAGATAATTGCATAGTATTGTTATGAATTTCAGGGGTTGTAAAATAAATAACTTAATTAATGCACATATAACAAGTTATGTGTGTTGCGTCATTGATGTGTGGAGAAATGACAAGAGAGTTATGTGTAATTTAGGGTTTGTGTGGAATGAATAAGAAAGAGGCATGATACATGTATACCACCAATCAGCCACCATCGTATAAATATACGAAATACATGTATAATCCAACTATAAATTACTTCACCATATTTTTAATTTAAAATAAATTTTTTTCTCACCTCACGCGCTTTGCTCACTCTATTTAAACTTTCAGAGAAGACTCGATTGTGTTTGTTTGTGTTTGAAGCTAAGTAATGATTCAATTTTTTATCTTAGACTAATAATACACATACATGTATGTTTTATGTTGGATTATGATCTTTATTATATTGGGGTTTTTTACGTAAACAGGTACTTTAAAATAGTTAAATATGTATATAGGTAGTTGTAGAATTAGTTACGTGAATAGGTTGTGTGTTTGATTGTATTAAAGTCGATTTGAATCGACTATACTCTGCAAAATTGCAATTTTTTTGAGCTATAGTCGATTCAAATCGACTATAGCACAAAAAAAATAGCAATTTTGCATGCATAGTCGATTTGAATCGACTTTAGTGCAAAAAAATTTGCACATTTGTAAGCAAAGTCGATTCAAATTGACTTTAGAGGAAGAAAAGTATAAAAAAGTGGTCTCGGGTGATCATTGCCACACTTCATCATTTTTCTAATTTCACTCTCTCTCACTAAAATTCACTCTCACTTTCTCTTAAAATTCACTCTCTTTCTCTCTCATTTTTTTATTATGGAGACTGAACATGATTATACCGGGCTGACATAGTTGATCACATCGGCGCACGTATTCAAAACCAGGTAATATATTAACTGTTTTATAATAAAATTATAAATTTTTTATAGTTACCATAAATTAAGATGTAGTAAAAAATATATTTAGGTTGTTAGGTAGATTAGTTGTGTAGTTAGAATTATTTAGGTGGTTAGTATTTAGTATTAGAGTAGATTTATTATGTATATGTAGATTTGTTTTATTCTTTTTTCTTTTTACAATTGAGAGCATTAGAGCTATATATAATTTTTTATGATAGCAATTTTCTCTAATTGCAGGTCTGAAACTACACCCCAAGTGTTTAATCCACCAATTTTCTGCTCTTGCGACTTAATTTTCACTTAGTATGAGCAATTTCTATTATTATCGCTATATTATGGTTTTGTTTTAGTTTATGTGATTGTTTTATAAAAGATGTTTATGGGAAATTGCATTTTATCCCTCAACTCTCTAAATTTTCTTGGATTTGCAAATTGATCATTCCATTGGCTTTGATAACTCTTAACAAAATTGTTATCAGTTTAAGAAATTTTAGGATATTGAGTTTCACATTTAGAAAAGTTAAATATCAATCTGCACATTTTACAAAATTTGGTGGCACATATGTGAAAATTCAGAGGAATCAATTTGCATGTTTTTAAAATTTGGGAAGCTAAAAAGTGCATATAACCACACCTACAATTCAAGGTAAAATGAAAATTTCCCTATCTTCTGTTATAATGCTAATTGATTGGTATATTATGATTCATCTGTATTTTTTACAATGTAGAATTTGCCTAAAATGGCTTCATATACTCCAAAGAACATCCTCATTACTGGTGCAGCAGGGTTCATTGCATCTCATGTAGCTAATAGGCTTATAAGGAGCTACCCTAACTACAAAATTGTTGTTCTTGACAAACTTGATTACTGCTCAGTCTAAAGAACCTTCTCCCTTCAAAATCATCACCAAATTTCAAGTTTGTGAAGGGTGACATTGGTAGTGCTGATCTTGTAAACTACTCCTAATCAAAGAATCAATTGACACAATAATGCACTTTGCTGCACAAACACATGTTGACAATTCATTTGGCAATAGCTTTGAGTTTACCAAAAACAACATATATGGTACTCATGTGTTGTTAGAAGCATGCAAAGTCACTGGCCAAATCAGAAGGTTCATTCATGTTAGCACTGATGAGGTTTATGGTGAGACGGATGAAGATGCTATTGTTGGAAACCATGAAGCTTCTCAGCTTCTTCCAACAAACCCTTACTCTGCTACAAAAGCCGGTGCTGAGATGCTTGTTATGGCATATGGTAATATTGAAGAATAATATCTTATACTTATTTATTTATTTTTAATATCTTTGATTAATTTATATTGATTTGGTTCGATATTACATTCATTTTTGTCATTATGTTTTTATCTCATCTTTCGGCCTATACATAGGCATAAACTCTTGGTAAACACTAAACAAAATCATACCACATTTAGTTTAATGTTTCTTCTTAATTCCTGTTTTTCATCATGATTTCTAACAGGTAGGTCTTACGGTTTGCCCGTGATCACGACGCGCGGAACAATGTCTATGGCCCCAATCAGTTTCCTGAGAAGATGATTCCAAAATTTATCTTGCTTGCAATGCAAGGAAAGGAACTTCCGATCCACGGCGATGGATCAAATGTGAGGAGTTATTTGTACTGCGAGGATGTAGCAGAGGCATTTGAAACTGTCCTTCATAAGGAGAGGTTGGACATGTTTACAACATTGGGACAACAAAGGAAAGAAGAGTTATTGATGTGGCAAAAGATATTTGCAAGCTTTTCTCAATTGATTCAGAAACAAGTATCAAATTTGTGGAGAATAGACCCTTTAATGATCAGAGATATTTCCTTGATGATCAGAAGCTGAAGAATTTAGGTTGGGCTGAGAAGACAACATGGGAAGAAGGGTTGAAGAAAACAATGGAATGGTACACCAAGAATCCTAATTGGTATGGTGATGTTTCTGGTGCATTGCTTCCACATCCAAGGATGCTTATGATGCCTGGTGGAATGGAGAGACTTCATCATACAGAAGGTTTTAATGATGAAGAGGGTAAAAAAAGTGCACAATTTGGATCAATGAATACTAAAATGGTGGTTCCTTCAGCCAAGAACAACACAAACCCTAAACATAATAATGAAAAACCTTTCAAGTTCTTGATATATGGTAGGACAGGGTGGATTGGGGGGTTGTTAGGTAAATTATGTGAAGTTCAAGGCTTTCATATGAATATGGAAAAGGGAGATTGGAAGATAGGAGTTCACTTGTGACTGGTATTCAGAATGTGAAGCCAACACATGTTTTTAATGCTGCAGGGTTGACTGGGAGGCCTAATGTTGATTGGTGTGAGTCTCATAAGACTGAGACAATAAGAACCAATGTTGCAGGCACTTTGACTTTGGCTGATGTGTGCAGAGAGAATGGGTTGTTGATGGTGAATTTTGCACAGGGTGCATATTTGAGTATGATGCAGGACATCCTCAAGGATCTGGTATTGGTTTTAAGGAGGAAGATAAGCCTAATTTTATTGGTTCTTTCTATTCCAAACTAAAGCTATGGTAAGTTCACTCACATGACTTTTGTTCCCTTTGGTTCATTTTGCTTCTTGAAACTTTACTATGTTTCACCTTTTATCCTGAAATTAAGAAGTCATGATTCAATGCAGAAGGTGATTCGAGTTAGTCTCTAAGATAATGTTCGCAGAAACTAACTTGAGTCTCAAGAAGGAATAACTTGAATCACTTTTATAATTTCAAAAATAAAAAATTTCTTATTTCAAAGACTAAAGTAAATATGTTTACCATTTTAGGTTTTTTATTGGATACAAATGGAGTGCTAGTACTTTCATGTTTTCAATATTTGTAATTTAATCCTTGATCTTAGCAACAAAAACTAAAGAATGCTCACTATTCTTGAATTTTATAAGAATGGTATAGAAAATTCCACAATTTTAAGGATTAAAGTTAATATTTACTCTTTTATAAGGAGTGTCTTTCAAGTAATAACTTCCATTTCAATTTTGTTCAGGTTGAGGAGCTATTAAGAGAATATGACAATGTATGTACCCTTAGGGTTCGCATGCCAATCTCATCAGACCTTAGCAACCCTAGAAACTTCATCACAAAGATTTCTCGTTATAATAAGGTAGTTAATATCCCAAATAGCATGACCATTTTGGATGAACTCCTTCCAATTTCAATTTAGATGGCAAAGAGAAACTTGAAGGAATTTGGAACTTCACTAACCCTGGTGTTGTGAGCCACAATGAGATTCTTGAGATGTACAAAGATTACATTGACCCAAATTTCAAGTGGGCTAACTTCACACTAGAAGAGCAAGCAAAGGTTATTGTTGCACCAAGGAGCAACAATGAGATGGATGGATCCAAATTGAAGAGTGAGTTCCCTGAATTGCTTTCAATTAAGGAGTCACTTATTAAGTATGTGTTTGAGCCAAACAAGAAATAAGCAATTCTTGGTTAAGACATGGTTGATTTGTGCTTGGACTTCACAAATCACTGCTCATTATGACATTATTCTATTGCTAGTTATATGTATTTGGTTTCTATTTGTTGAGGGTGATAGTTTATATCTGTGTTAGGTCTAAGGGATAATGCTCATTAGAAGAGGAGATAGCACATGCCTTACCAAAAATTTTGATTTTTTTTTTATAATTGTGTAAATGTATATACTTTTATCCCGATTATTTTGTTACATTTGATGTTATACTAAGTTTAAATGAAGAAAAAAATAGTTAAAATACATTCAATCAATTTTTTATATATACTCATGTATCATCTTTTCTTTCTCATCTTATCAAAATTTTCTCAGTCCAATCATTTGTCAATAGCTTTCTCTTGTGCTAGTACATTTAGATAGATGTCATGTTCTCTACAACCTTATATGGCTGAAGACAAATTTTGGTATAATATATCATCTTTAGTAACTCCAAAATTTATTGAAATTTATGGAACTTTCACGAATTTAGATAAGCTAAAATCATAAACCTAATTTGTAATTTATAAACTAGATTAAGGGACCTAAACTTATAATTTGTAAATTGAGAAATTGAAAATCTTAAAAATTATTTTTGTTTCACATAATTAAGTTCGTTTAATGTAGAGGTGTGCATGGCCGAATTCAACCTAATTTTTAGACTGAGTGTAACCCAAACCCAACTAGTTAATGACTCGACGAATGACCAGGTCAAACCTAGTGGACGGGATCATTAAGAATATTTAGAGTTGAATATATTAATGAAAATGAAAAAAAAAATAAAAATTTAAGAACTAATTTATCCAACAAACAATTATTAAAAATCAATTTATCTAACAATAAAAATTATCATTTATATCATTAATTTTTTTCGTTCAAAAGTAGTATGGTATTCGACTTTCGATATTTGCTACCTTTATGATGCAAAAATTATCGGACAACGGGGTTTACTCTAATTTTTATTTTCGATACTGGCACACAGACTAGTCGCTGCTGCAGTATCCTCATCAGATAGAAATTCAGATACTACTCTTTCCTTACTCATGAATGGACTCTTATCAGTGTATAGTTGCATTTAACTGTTTATCGATTTTATGGGTATTGTTCATCTTTTGGCTCCCTATGCCAAGCGGAAAATCATCTTCAAAATCCTTGCTTTAGGATCAATTTGAACTCCTTGTGGATGGGAATTTCAAAAGAAAAGGAATGATGGGCAACTCTTAAAGTTGAGTTTCAGAGTAACTTCCACTCATTTTCCTTTTCATGGTTATAGATTATGCACACATTGATTTTGATTTAATTACTGAAGTTGATTATAGATTATCCATTAGTGAGGCATAAAGTTTGTGCCTTTTTTATTCTCTTGAAATGAAGCTAAGGCTAAGCAGTGTGTATAGCCACCACCATGGCTTCCCAACACTCTTCAAATCTTCAGCTTTCATCAGTTTCTGCAGACCCTTTGTTGTTCTTCATCACTGTCATCATCATCATCATCTGAATCCACTTCTGTGAAACCCCAAGTTCCACTCTTTCTGAGGAAGCCAATTCACTCAACCAAGTTGTGTGACCTCAAGAAATGGCATGATTGGGCCAAAAGTGTTGCTACCTCAATTGGGTCATCTTTTGTGCATTCAGATAATGGCCCAGACTCAAGCATCGTGTGCAGAGAGATCAAGTGGCTCATTGAGGATGTTGTTGAAGACCATTCACTTTTTCCCCAAATGGGTTTGGAGAATAATGATGGTTGTGGTAGTGGTGAGGATAGTGATGCTGTGAGGGTGAAAATGAGGGTTAACATTGGTGAGCTTTATAGCTTATGGAATCAGAGGATTGATGAGAGGAGACCCTTTCAGTACATAGTTGGGTGTGAGCATTGGAGGGACTTGGTGTTGAGTGTTCAGGAAGGTGTATTGATTCCAAGACCTGAGACATAACTCATTGTTGATTTTGTGTCTGATGTAGTGTCAAAGAATGAGGGCTTGAAAAATGGGGTATGGGCTGATTTGGGGACTGGAAGTGGTGCCCTTTCTATTGGTATTGGTAGGGTTCTTGGAAGTGAGGGAAGGGTTATTGCCACTGATTTAAGCCCTGTGGTTGTTGCTGTTGCAGCTTATAATGTGCAGAGGTATTGCTTACAGGTTAGAGATTCAAGCTTTCTCACTACTCATGATTTATGTTCTGTTTTGCTCACCTGTGATTTTTGCTGCACATGTTGATGCTTTTATGATGAAGAAGCAAAGACTAGAAAGAAAAAGTTGCACTTAGCATAGGTCATATAAAGGTTAAGACTGAAGAAATTCACTGTTTGAATTGTTTTAGGTGAGGGTCTTATAAGGTTTAAATGTTTTTGAGGATGAAATCCAGCCATTTGTTGAATTGAAATGGAAGTTATATATCCTTGTGAGAAAAGAGAAGTATAGTATTGCCTTACAGAAAAAACATACAAAAGAATTTAAGGGCCTGTTTGGTTTTTATTTTCATTCTTGTTTCTAGTTTATTTGCTGGTTTTCATGATTTTGTGAAAAAAGTAGTGAAAACAACATATGAAAATTGTTGTGCAATATATGTCACTATCTGGACCATATGGTTGAAACTCAATTCCCACATTTTCAATGATAAATTTTCATATAAAGATATGTTAAGAGTAGGCGTTTGACATCTGTATGGTGCAAAGCTAATAATTTGTTTAGAGGCCTTTGCATCTCAGATATGTTAAGGGACTGGAAATCTATGTTTCACATATTGTTTTATTTTGTACCTCGGACGACCACTTATCCTCTATCTAATTGTAGTTCTCCATCTTACTTATTAATGAAATTCTTCTATTATCAAAAAAAAAAATCTTGTTTTCATTGCTTCCTGCATAACATCTTGAAAAACAAAAAATAGATAGAAAATAGTAAATAGGAAATGAAAATAGAAACACAATAGAATGTATTTACTAAGAGTATACTTTCAGTCATTATATGAACCACTTCATTATCCACTACAGGAAAAAATTGAAATAAGGAAAGGGTCTTGGTTTGAACCATTGAAGGACATGGAAGGAAAACTTGCAGGCCTTGTAAGTAATCCACCATATATACCAAGTAAAGACATCTCCGGTCTACAAGCTGAAGTTGGTAGACATGAGCCTATAGGTGCATTAGATGGAGGTATTGATGGTATGGATGCTCTTCTCCATCTCTGTGATGGAGCTGATCAATTCGTGAAGCCTGGTGGATTTTTCGCCTTCGAGGTATGTGCCATTTGTTTTCTAGAAATCTGGAATTTCTTATATGTTTCTTATTGTGATTCTGCATACTCATGGCCAATATATGATTAATTGACATCTTTGTTGAGCGAAATTCTCTCTGGCGATGGTAAATGTGAAACTTAGTGTTCTGTTTTGTATATCTGATCAAAGCTTTACAAATTGGGAATAGTTCTAGAAAATCAGCACATTATTGTCTGTTTGCACTTTGCTGTTGCATAGCTTCCACAAAAAGACCAAAAGAAATATACTTTACATTATCTTTGAGTAACTTTGAAGTTGAATGATTTAAGGTCCTAACTACTAATCAATTAAGTTTCACAGGACATGTGAATTTATATCTGTATATAAAGTGCATTGTAGGGCTTCCTCTCTGTTATATTTTGATAAATAACTTGGATTGTTATTTTAACTATACGTTGGCTTCAATCTGATGCATTGCAGCTCTTGCAAAATTTTAGATTCCTTTCTCCTTTTGCCGATATAAGCAACATAATTATAAAAAGGGGTTCACATTAGCAATAAAATATGAAAAGAAATTAGGACCTGATAAGGCAGAAAATACATAGAAGAGAACAAGGTAGAAATAATGAAATATGCTATTATGTTGTCATAAGTTATAAATCTGATCTCCTACATAACTGAAAGCTTTCAATCTTTTTAATAGATATGCTATTACTTGTCCTCTATGAATTAGACATGGATTCCTAATCCAATAAATTTTGATTAATAATCTCTGCTACAAAACTCGTAAGGATCACTTAAGGTAGCGTTTGGTAGCTGTCCCAAGTCAGTGAAGACAGAGACACAGAGACACAAATGGACAGAGACACAAAGGGACTGTGTCTCTATATGGTGTTTGGTAACAGTGGACAAGACACAAAAAATATTTTTGTATTGTGTTTGATAATAGTGGAAATGATATAAAGACATATAAAAATGACCTTGAGTATACAAAATGTGAATTATGTGAAGTGATGGAGGGTATATTGGTCATAAAATTTCATTAAAAGGACCAGTCCAGTCCAGTCCATCTCAGTCTTTCACTTCTGGAGTGGACACAGATTTTGTGTCTTTTCTGTCCATGGACACAAATTTTTGTCCATCTGTGTCTCTGTCTCATAAACCAAACAGGATTAGTCCCTTTCAGTCTCTGTCTTTTGTGTCCTGGGACAGCTACCAAACGCTAGGCATCAAGGCAATGTCAAATAACTATGATTTCGTGTCCAATATTGCAATCAGTCTTCTTTAGTGCCTTTAGCTGGAAAGGAATACTAGAATTTTCGTTGGAACTTCGCATTTAGACAACAATTAAGATAGGGTTACCTTCTTAGCTTCTATGCTGTGTTCAGCAAATGGTCTTTCTAGTCTGTGTTTCTTTAGTAAATTTGCAGAGAGATTGGCAATTTGGCATGCCTTGTTATATCGCTTAATCGTGTAAGACCTACACATTTTTCCTTTTTTCTCTTCTTGTACTCTTTTCTTATTAATAATTTTTTTTCTCTATAAAAGGTAAAGAAAAAATGTATATTACAATCAGCATTGTAATTTCAAATAGCAAAGAATGTGGTGAATATTTGATCTATGAACTTAGAAATTCTTGTTGCTCTTGCATACTGTGTCGGATACATACACAATGTGTTTTGCTTCTGACTGTATCTTTCCTTGTATCAACAGACAAATGGAGAGCAGCAATGCAAGGCTCTTGTTGAATATATAAAATACAATAGAGGTGGAAGCTTCCACAATTTCGAAATACGGTCTGATTTTGCTGGTATACGAAGATTCGTAATCGGATTCCATCGATAAGCAACTTCAGCTACAAAGTTCAACTGCCTCAATTGCATGTACTCCTCGGTGTTCGAGAGACCCTGCGAAAGTGGGTCGAGACTCGAGAGGTATAACACATTGTTTCCACTTTCCAGTTTCCACCACTTCAGCTCTTGGTTTTGTCTCAATTTTCTTCAGCCAACTGATGAACATGCTAATAAAGGTAAATTGAAGAATGAAATAAAACCCAAGAGCAGAAGACAAGGAATACAAGATGAGTCCTTCCATACAGTTTTGCTGACTCTGTTCTAACTACCAACCTAAAAAAGGAAAATAATTGAGAATCTGATACATTCCCAACTTAAATTGTTCTTTTGGGAAGGAACCATGTTCTTAACAGATTGAAGCAATTATTTTGGAGTGTATTAAACTTTAAATTTTAGCCAAAGGATTTGGTTTCAAAGCTTCAAATGCAAAAGCAACACTACAACAGAGAGGTGATACCATCTTTTTAATTCCAAATGTAATTCCAGTTATTCAAGCTATAACCCTTTATTGAGTATAACGGAAATACACTGATTTACTGATGATGTACTTTCATGCAATGGTTTAAAAAACCAGCGCAGCTAGGTGTACAACACACTAGTCGCCAAAACAGCCTACAGTTAAATCAGCTGATAATATGCACGTCTTTCATATACTGGTGTGCACATCAAATGATTTATGATGTGCACTGTTTTCCTAGATTGATGTGCACCTTACTATATATAATGTGCATTTCTGAATAGAAACTTATATGCACTGGTTTTTAATGTGTATTTTCTTAATAAATGGTTTGCATTTTCTTTACATACTAATGTGCATATTAAATGTTATTTGTTGTGCACAATTGTAGTACAGTACTGTACATATTTGTTAGCTATTTTGACTAAAATTTTGTTGAACACCAATTTTTATTGTTGAAAAATAGTGGAGCAAATTCGTTTAATCATAAAATTTGATATGTTGTTAGTGAAAATTTATATGCAGTATTGTTAGACATCACACAAAGAACTACTAAAAGAAAACCAAACAAACAAAAATTTAAGTTGAGAAAGATGTGCTTGGTTATAACCCTTTTTTAGTGTGTTTGGTAACCTTTTAAATATTTTAATCATAAAAATTTTGATATGTTGTTAGTGAAAATCATTTTTATACAATGAATTCTTGCACACCTTCAAAACCCTATTTATTATAAAAAACAACTCATATCCAAGGTTCCTTTAGAAACTACACACCCTAAATGAATTTATATATAGTTTTTCGATGAAGGATAATATGATTCCAATAAAGTTAAGATCATTAGATGTATCTTTATAAAATTTGTAGAGTTACACCTACTTAAATTATATGAATTTACAATTGCTAATTAATCTTTCATTCATTTTAATTTATTTGCAATGAACAAAGTTTATCGCAAATCATCTCTTTTTCATTCAACAAATTTTGTTTGTTGTGCCGTCGATGCATGGGTGGAATGGAAAGGTCTTATCGTACCCCACCCCCTCCCCAATGGGTGGAGCTACATGCCATGTCTGTTTCTGTTTCCTATTCGGACAAAGAAAACTTTATCACTCACGATAAACAAAATCTTGAGAGGGTTAGTGGTTCTATATGCAGTAATGTTTGACGTACAACATAAATACGTTCAACTTGTATCCAATGTGTGTTATCCATTACAGGATGTGTGTTGTACGTATATGTGATATACGTATAACACACATCATGTTGGATACAAGTTGGACGTATTTCTGTTGTACGTCAAGCATTATTGTATTGCTTTGTACTCCAAAATAAATAATCATTGATTCTGAAATGGAATGTTCACATTGATTAGTGGTAATTAATTTGATCTTGAAGGGAAATACGCCCTTAGCCAATGAGAATTTATCTATGTTCTTGAAGATTATCCTTGAGAACGTTGACAAAACTGAAAATTATCATAAAAAAAAGAGGAGATTTATGTTTTAGACCATGAATAGAAAATGTTCTAAACATTAAATCAATTGCATACAACATAGTAGAGATAGGGTCACCTTTGGTTGGTTTTTCATCAAGAAAATTGACGGCTAGTGTAACAAAGCAGTGAGATAATTGCATAGTATTGTTATGAATTTCAGGGGTTGTAAAATAAATAACTTAATTAATGCACATATAACAAGTTATGTGTGTTGCGTCATTGATGTGTGGGAGAAATGACAAGAGAGTTATGTGTAATTTAGGGTTTGTGTGGAATGAATAAGAAAGAGGCATGATACATGTATACCACCAATCAGCCACCATCGTATAAATATACGAAATACATGTATAATCCAACTATAAATTACTTCACCATATTTTTAATTTAAAATAAATTTTTTTTCTCACCTCACGCGCTTTGCTCACTCTATTTAAACTTTCAGAGAAGACTCGATTGTGTTTGTTTGTGTTTGAAGCTAAGTAATGATTCAATTTTTTTATCTTAGACTAATAATACACATACATGTATGTTTATTATGTTGGATTATGATCTTTATTATATTGGGGTTTTTTTACGTAAACAGGTACTTTAAAATAGTTAAATATGTATATAGGTAGTTGTAGAATTAGTTACGTGAATAGGTTGTGTGTTTGATTGTATTAAAGTCGATTTGAATCGACTATACTCTGCAAAATTGCAATTTTTTTGAGCTATAGTCGATTCAAATCGACTATAGCACAAAAAAAATAGCAATTTTGCATGCATAGTCGATTTGAATCGACTTTAGTGCAAAAAAATTTGCACATTTGTAAGCAAAGTCGATTCAAATTGACTTTAGAGGAAGAAAAGTATAAAAAAGTGGTCTCGGGTGATCATTTGCCACACTTCATCATTTTTCTAAATTTCACTCTCTCTCACTAAAATTCACTCTCACTTTCTCTCTAAAATTCACTCTCTTTCTCTCTCATTTTTTTTATTATGGAGACTGAACATGTATACCGGCTGGACATAGTTGATCACATCGGCGCACGTATTCAAAACCAGGTAATATATTAACTGTTTTATAATAAAATTATAAATTTTGTTATAGTTACCATAAATTAAGATGTAGTAAAAAATATATTTAGGTTGTTAGGTAGATTAGTTGTGTAGTTAGAATTATTTTAGGTGGTTAGGTATTTTAGTATTAGAGTAGATTTATTTATGTATATGTAGATTTGTTTTATTCTTTTTTCTTTTTACCAATTGAGAGCATTAGAGCTATATATAATTTTTTTATGATAGCAATTTTCTCTAATTGCAGGTCTGAAACTACACCCCCAAGTGTTTAATCCACCAATTTTCTGCTCTTGCGACTTAATTTTCACTTAGGTATGAGCAATTTCTATTATTATCGCTATATTATGGTTTTGTTTTAGTTTATGTGATTGTTTTATAAAAGATGTTTATGGGAAAATTGCATTTTATCCCTCAACTCTCTAAATTTTCTTGGATTTGCAAATTGATCATTCCATTGGCTTTGATAACTCTTAACAAAATTGTTATCAGTTTAAGAAATTTTAGGATATTGAGTTTCACATTTAGAAAAGTTTAAATATCAATCTGCACATTTTACAAAATTTGGTGGCACATATGTGAAAATTCAGAGGAATCAATTTGCATGTTTTTAAAATTTGGAAGCTAAAAAGTGCATATAACCACCACCTACAATTCAAGGTAAAATGAAAATTTCCCTATCTTCTGGTTATAATGCTAATTGATTGGTATATTATGATTCATCTGTATTTTTTACAATGTAGAATTTGCCTAAAATGGCTTCATATACTCCAAAGAACATCCTCATTACTGGTGCAGCAGGGTTCATTGCATCTCATGTAGCTAATAGGCTTATAAGGAGCTACCCTAACTACAAAATTGTTGTTCTTGACAAACTTGATTACTGCTCAAGTCTAAAGAACCTTCTCCCTTCAAAATCATCACCAAATTTCAAGTTTGTGAAGGGTGACATTGGTAGTGCTGATCTTGTAAACTACCTCCTAATCAAAGAATCAATTGACACAATAATGCACTTTGCTGCACAAACACATGTTGACAATTCATTTGGCAATAGCTTTGAGTTTACCAAAAACAACATATATGGTACTCATGTGTTGTTAGAAGCATGCAAAGTCACTGGCCAAATCAGAAGGTTCATTCATGTTAGCACTGATGAGGTTTATGGTGAGACGGATGAAGATGCTATTGTTGGAAACCATGAAGCTTCTCAGCTTCTTCCAACAAACCCTTACTCTGCTACAAAAGCCGGTGCTGAGATGCTTGTTATGGCATATGGTAATATTGAAGAATAATATCTTATACTTATTTATTTATTTTTAATATCTTTGATTAATTTATATTGATTTGGTTCGATATTACATTCATTTTTGTCATTATGTTTTTATCTCATCTTTCGGCCTATACATAGGCATAAACTCTTGGTAAACACTAAACAAAATCATACCACATTTAGTTTAATGTTTCTTCTTAATTCCTGTTTTTCATCATGATTTCTAACAGGTAGGTCTTACGGTTTGCCCGTGATCACGACGCGCGGGAACAATGTCTATGGCCCCAATCAGTTTCCTGAGAAGATGATTCCAAAATTTATCTTGCTTGCAATGCAAGGAAAGGAACTTCCGATCCACGGCGATGGATCAAATGTGAGGAGTTATTTGTACTGCGAGGATGTAGCAGAGGCATTTGAAACTGTCCTTCATAAGGGAGAGGTTGGACATGTTTACAACATTGGGACAACAAAGGAAAGAAGAGTTATTGATGTGGCAAAAGATATTTGCAAGCTTTTCTCAATTGATTCAGAAACAAGTATCAAATTTGTGGAGAATAGACCCTTTAATGATCAGAGATATTTCCTTGATGATCAGAAGCTGAAGAATTTAGGTTGGGCTGAGAAGACAACATGGGAAGAAGGGTTGAAGAAAACAATGGAATGGTACACCAAGAATCCTAATTGGTATGGTGATGTTTCTGGTGCATTGCTTCCACATCCAAGGATGCTTATGATGCCTGGTGGAATGGAGAGACTTCATCATACAGAAGGTTTTAATGATGAAGAGGGTAAAAAAAGTGCACAATTTGGATCAATGAATACTAAAATGGTGGTTCCTTCAGCCAAGAACAACACAAACCCTAAACATAATAATGAAAAACCTTTCAAGTTCTTGATATATGGTAGGACAGGGTGGATTGGGGGGTTGTTAGGTAAATTATGTGAAGTTCAAGGGCTTTCATATGAATATGGAAAAGGGAGATTGGAAGATAGGAGTTCACTTGTGACTGGTATTCAGAATGTGAAGCCAACACATGTTTTTAATGCTGCAGGGTTGACTGGGAGGCCTAATGTTGATTGGTGTGAGTCTCATAAGACTGAGACAATAAGAACCAATGTTGCAGGCACTTTGACTTTGGCTGATGTGTGCAGAGAGAATGGGTTGTTGATGGTGAATTTTGCCACAGGGTGCATATTTGAGTATGATGCAGGACATCCTCAAGGATCTGGTATTGGTTTTAAGGAGGAAGATAAGCCTAATTTTATTGGTTCTTTCTATTCCAAAACTAAAGCTATGGTAAGTTCACTCACATGACTTTTGTTCCCTTTGGTTCATTTTGCTTCTTGAAACTTTACTATGTTTCACCTTTTATCCTGAAATTAAGAAGTCATGATTCAATGCAGAAGGTGATTCGAGTTAGTCTCTAAGATAATGTTCGCAGAAACTAACTTGAGTCTCAAGAAGGAATAACTTGAATCACTTTTATAATTTCAAAAAATAAAAAATTTCTTATTTCAAAGACTAAAGTAAAATATGTTTACCATTTTAGGTTTTTTATTGGATACAAATGGAGTGCTAGTACTTTCATGTTTTCAATATTTGTAATTTAATCCTTGATCTTAGCAACAAAAACTAAAGAATGCTCACTATTCTTGAATTTTATAAGAATGGTATAGAAAATTCCACAATTTTAAGGATTAAAGTTAATATTTACTCTTTTTATAAGGAGTGTCTTTCAAGTAATAACTTCCATTTCAATTTTGTTCAGGTTGAGGAGCTATTAAGAGAATATGACAATGTATGTACCCTTAGGGTTCGCATGCCAATCTCATCAGACCTTAGCAACCCTAGAAACTTCATCACAAAGATTTCTCGTTATAATAAGGTAGTTAATATCCCAAATAGCATGACCATTTTGGATGAACTCCTTCCAATTTCAATTTAGATGGCAAAGAGAAACTTGAAGGGAATTTGGAACTTCACTAACCCTGGTGTTGTGAGCCACAATGAGATTCTTGAGATGTACAAAGATTACATTGACCCAAATTTCAAGTGGGCTAACTTCACACTAGAAGAGCAAGCAAAGGTTATTGTTGCACCAAGGAGCAACAATGAGATGGATGGATCCAAATTGAAGAGTGAGTTCCCTGAATTGCTTTCAATTAAGGAGTCACTTATTAAGTATGTGTTTGAGCCAAACAAGAAATAAGCAATTTCTTGGTTAAGACATGGTTGATTTGTGCTTGGACTTCACAAATCACTGCTCATTATGACATTATTCTATTGCTAGTTATATGTATTTGGTTCTATTTGTTGAGGGTGACTAGTTTATATCTGTGTTAGGTCTAAGGGATAATGCTCATTAGAAGAGGAGATAGCACATGCCTTACCAAAATTTTGATTTTTTTTTATAATTGTGTAAATGTATATACTTTTATCCCGATTATTTTGTTACATTTGATGTTATACTAAGTTTAAATGAAGAAAAAAATAGTAAAATACAATTCAATCAATTTTTTATATATACTCATGTATCATCTTTTCTTTCTCATCTTATCAAAATTTTCTCAGTCCAATCATTTGTCAATAGCTTTCTCTTGTGCTAGTACATTTAGATAGATGTCATGTTCTCTACACCTTATATGGCTGAAGACAAATTTTGGTATAATATATCATCTTTAGTAACTCCAAAATTTATTGAAATTTATGGAACTTTCACGAATTTAGATAAGCTAAAATCTAAACCTAATTTGTA
Source organism: Aeschynomene evenia (assembly GCA_013621005.1). Lineage (NCBI taxonomy): Eukaryota > Viridiplantae > Streptophyta > Magnoliopsida > Fabales > Fabaceae > Aeschynomene > Aeschynomene evenia. The sequence goes on from CM024272.1 coordinate 13,788,058, forward strand.
ATTTATAAACTAGATTAAGGGACCTAAACTTATAATTTGTAAATTGAGAAATTGAAAATCTTAAAAATTTTTTGTTTCACATAATTAAGTTCGTTTAATGTAGAGGTGTGCATGGCCGAATTCAACCTAATTTTTAGACTGAGTGTAACCAACCAACTAGTTAATGACTCGACGAATGACCAGGTCAAACCTAGTGGACGGGATCATTAAGAATATTTAGAGTTGAATATATTAATGAAAATGAAAAAAAAATAAAAATTTAAGAACTAATTTATCCAACAAACAAATTATTAAAAATCAATTTATCTAACAATAAAATTATCATTTATATCATTAATTTTTTTCGTTCAAAAGTAGTATGGTATTCGACTTTCGATATTTGCTACCTTTATGATGCAAAAATTATCGGACAACGGGTTTACTCTAATTTTTATTTTCGATACTGGCACACAGACTAGTCGCTGCTGCAGTATCCTCATCAGATAGAATTCAGATACTACTCTTTCCTTACTCATGAATGACTCTTATCAGTGTATAGTTGCATTTAACTGTTTATCGATTTTATGGTATTGTTCATCTTTTGGCTCCCTATGCCAAGCGGAAATCATCTTCAAAATCCTTGCTTAGGATCAATTTGAATCCTTGTGGATGGGAATTTCAAAAGAAAGGAATGATGGCAACTCTTAAAGTTGAGTTTCAGAGTAACTTCCACTCATTTCCTTTTCATGTTATAGATTATGCCACATTGATTTTGATTTAATTACTGAAGTTGATTATAGATTATCCATTATGAGCATAAAGTTTGTGCCTTTTTTATTCTTTGAAATGAAGCTAAGGCTAAGCAGTGTGTACCACCACCATGGCTTCCCAACACTCTTCAAATCTTCAGCTTTCATCAGTTTCTGCAGACCCTTTTGTTGTTCTTCATCACTGTCATCATCATCATCATCTGAATCCACTTCTGTGAAACCCCAAGTTCCACTCTTTCTGAGGAAGCCAATTCACTCAACCAAGTTGTGTGACCTCAAGAAATGGCATGATTGGGCCAAAAGTGTTGCTACCTCAATTGGGTCATCTTTTGTGCATTCAGATAATGGCCCAGACTCAAGCATCGTGTGCAGAGAGATCAAGTGGCTCATTGAGGATGTTGTTGAAGACCATTCACTTTTTCCCCAAATGGGTTTGGAGAATAATGATGGTTGTGGTAGTGGTGAGGATAGTGATGCTGTGAGGGTGAAAATGAGGGTTAACATTGGTGAGCTTTATAGCTTATGGAGGATTGATGAGAGGAGACCCTTTCAGTACATAGTTGGGTGTGAGCATTGGAGGGACTTGGTGTTGAGTGTTCAGGAAGGTGTATTGATTCCAAGACCTGAGACATAACTCATTGTTGATTTTGTGTCTGATGTAGTGTCAAAGAATGAGGGCTTGAAAAATGGGGTATGGGCTGATTTGGGGACTGGAAGTGGTGCCCTTTCTATTGGTATTGGTGGTTCTTGGAAGTGAGGGAAGGGTTATTGCCACTGATTTAAGCCCTGTGGTTGTTGCTGTTGCAGCTTATAATGTGCAGAGGTATTGCTTACAGGTTAGAGATTCAAGCTTTCTCACTACTCATGATTTATGTTCTGTTTTGCTCACCTGTGATTTTTGCTGCACATGTTGATGCTTTTATGATGAAGAAGCAAAGACTAGAAAGAAAAAGTTGCACTTAGCATAGGTCATATAAAGGTTAAGACTGAAGAAATTCACTGTTTGAATTGTTTTAGGTGAGGGTCTTATAAAGGTTTAAATGTTTTTGAGGATGAAAATCCAGCCATTTGTTGAATTGAAATGGAAGTTATATATCCTTGTGAGAAAAGAGAAGTATAGTATTGCCTTACAGAAAAAACATACAAAAGAATTTAAGGGCCTGTTTGGTTTTTATTTTCATTCTTGTTTCTAGTTATTTGCTGGTTTTCATGATTTTGTGAAAAAAGTAGTGAAAACAACATATGAAAATTGTTGTGCAATATATGTCACTATCTGGACCATATGGTTGAAACTCAATTCCCACATTTTCAATGATAAATTTTCATATAAAGATATGTTAAGAGTAGGCGTTTGACATCTGTATGGTGCAAAGCTAATAATTTGTTTAGAGGCCTTTGCATCTCAGATATGTTAAGGGACTGGAAATCTATGTTTCACATATTGTTTATTTTGTACCTCGGACGACCACTTATCCTCTATCTAATTGTAGTTCTCCATCTTACTTATTAATGAAATTCTTCTATTATCAAAAAAAAAAAATCTTGTTTTCATTGCTTCCTGCATAACATCTTGAAAAACAAAAAATAGATAGAAAATAGTAAATAGGAAATGAAAATAGAAACACAATAGAATGTATTTACTAAGAGTATACTTTCAGTCATTATATGAACCACTTCATTATCCACTACAGGAAAAATTGAAATAAGGAAAGGGTCTTGGTTTGAACCATTGAAGGACATGGAAGGAAAACTTGCAGGCCTTGTAAGTAATCCACCATATATACCAAGTAAGACATCTCCGGTCTACAAGCTGAAGTTGGTAGACATGAGCCTATAGGTGCATTAGATGGAGGTATTGATGGTATGGATGCTCTTCTCCATCTCTGTGATGGAGCTGATCAATTCGTGAAGCCTGGTGGATTTTTCGCCTTCGAGGTATGTGCCATTTGTTTTCTAGAAATCTGGAATTTCTTATATGTTTCTTATTGTGATTCTGCATACTCATGGCCAATATATGATTAATTGACATCTTTGTTGAGCGAAATTTCTCTCTGGCGATGGTAAATGTGAAACTTAGTGTTCTGTTTTGTATATCTGATCAAAGCTTTACAAATTGGGAATAGTTCTAGAAAATCAGCACATTTGTCTGTTTGCACTTTGCTGTTGCATAGCTTCCACAAAAAGACCAAAAGAAATATACTTTACATTATCTTTGAGTAACTTTGAAGTTGAATGATTTAAGGTCCTAACTACTAATCAATTAAGTTTCACAGGACATGTGAATTTATATCTGTATATAAAGTGCATTGTAGGGCTTCCTCTCTGTTATATTTTGATAAATAACTTGGATTGTTATTTTAACTATACGTTGGCTTCAATCTGATGCATTGCAGCTCTTGCAAAATTTTAGATTCCTTTCTCCTTTTGCCGATATAAGCATAATTATAAAAAGGGGTTCACATTAGCAATAAAATATGAAAAGAAATTAGGACCTGATAAGGCAGAAAATACATAGAAGAGAACAAGGTAGAAATAATGAAATATGCTATTATGTTGTCATAAGTTATAAATCTGATCTCCTACATAACTGAAAGCTTTCAATCTTTTTAATAGATATGCTATTACTTGTCCTCTATGAATTAGACATGGATTCCTAATCCAATAAATTTTGATTAATAATCTCTGCTACAAAACTCGTAAGGATCACTTAAGGTAGCGTTTGGTAGCTGTCCCAAGTCAGTGAAGACAGAGACAGACACAAATGGACAGAGACACAAAGGGACTGTGTCTCTATATGGTGTTTGGTAACAGTGGACAAGACACAAAAAATATTTTTGTATTGTGTTTGATAATAGTGGAAATGATATAAAGACATATAAAATGACCTTGAGTATACAAAATGTGAATTATGTGAAGTGATGGAGGGTATATTGGTCATAATTTCATTAAAAGGACCAGTCCAGTCCAGTCCATCTCAGTCTTTCACTTCTGGAGTGGACACAGATTTTGTGTCTTTTCTGTCCATGGACACAAATTTTTGTCATCTGTGTGTCTCTGTCTCATAAACCAAACAGGATTAGTCCCTTTCAGTCTCTGTCTTTTGTGTCCTGGGACAGCTACCAAACGCTAGGCATCAAGGCAATGTCAATAACTATGATTTCGTGTCCAATATTGCAATCAGTCTTCTTTAGTGCCTTTAGCTGGAAAGGAATACTAGAATTTTCGTTGGAACTTCGCATTTAGACAACAATTAAGATAGGGTTACCTTCTTAGCTTCTATGCTGTGTTCAGCAAATGGTCTTTCTAGTCTGTGTTTCTTTAGTAAATTTGCAGAGAGATTGGCAATTTGGCATGCCTTGTTATATCGCTTAATCGTGTAAGACCTACACATTTTTCCTTTTTTCTCTTCTTGTACTCTTTTCTTATTAATAATTTTTTTTCTCTAAAAGGGAAAAAATGTATATTACAATCAGCATTGTAATTTCAAATAGCAAAGAATGTGGTGAATATTTGATCTATGAACTTAGAAATTCTTGTTGCTCTTGCATACTGTGTCGGATACATACACAATGTGTTTTGCTTCTGACTGTATCTTTCCTTGTATCAACAGAC